>CM050168.1:138014759-138534034 GCA_027410445.1 Discoglossus pictus
TGCACCTTAATGATGAGGGCGCTTTTGTGCTAGGGGATAGGATGGTAGAATGGCTGGGGGAGTTTTTAAACTTGTAGGTGGGGGGGAGGGACTATATAGAAGTATTGGGGTAAATAGGGTAGAGAGGGGAAGGGATGAATTAGTTACCCATGGGGGAGGAGAAGGGGGGAGGGTTACAATAGAAAGTAGGGAGGTATTTATAGGGGCCTCAAATACAGTGGCAGGCACTTCACAACAGCAGACCTATAGCAACATAAAGTGTATGATTGCAAATGCAAGAAGTTTGCCTGGGAAAATGGATGAGCTAGAAATATTAGCAGTACAAGAAAAATGGGGCTTAATAGGCATTACGGAAACATGGTGGGATGAATCTCATGACTGGACTGTTAATCTGGATGGTTATAACCTATTTAGGAAAGATAGGGGAAATGGTAAAAGAGGAGGAGGGATCTGTCTTTATGTTAAGCCTGAATTTAAGCCTATTGTCAGAGAAGATATTTATGCTGGCACTAACGGCATCATTGAATCCTTGTGGGTTGAGCTAAATAGTGGAGGAGCTAATTCTAAACGCATATTGGTGGGAGTATGCTATAAACCCCCAAATATAGCTGAAAGTGAGGAAATACAATTATTGTTACAGATTGGAAATGCAGCTAAGCATGGGCAAGTTCTAATAATGGGAGACTTTAATTACCCTGATATAAACTGGATAAACGAGACCAGCAGCTCAGCTAAGGGGAGCAGGTTCTTGAGTACACTCAGCAATCATTATCTGGCCCAGGTAATACAAGAACCTACTAGAAATGGGGCCATCTTGGATTTAGTCATCACAAGTAATATTGATATAATATCAAATGTAAAAATAGGGGAACCCTTGGGGAGCAGTGATCACAACACAGTCTCATTTGAGATTGAATACAAAAAACAGAGTTGTAAGGGGCCAACAAAAACTCTAAATTCCAAAAGGGCTAACTCTAATGGGCTACGGGCAGCAATACAACATATAGACTGGGACAAAGAACTTACAGGGAAGAATACTGAAAATAAATGGACAACATTCAAATCCTTACTAAATAAACATACTCATCAGCATGTACCATGTGGAAATAAAATGAATAGGAGTAAATCACATCCCATGTGGCTTAACAATGACTTAAAGATCATGATGAGGAAAAAGAAATATGCATTTAAATTATACAAGAAGGAGGGAACAGAGGCAGCTTTATGTGACTATAAGGAAATCAACAAGGCTTGCAAAAGGGCTATTAGACTGGCTAAAATAGAAAATGAGAAGTCAGTTGCAATGGAAAGTAAGACTAACCCTAAAATATTTTATAAATATATTAATGGGAAGAAGGCCAGGAAGGAATCGATAGGACCATTACAATGTGACACAGGCCATCTGATAATTAGTGACCAGGAAAAGGCAGATGAGCTAAATAGGTTCTTTTCGTCGTTTTACACAAGGGAGGTACCAGTGGTTGGGACACCGCAGCATAATGGGGCTACACTACCTTTACTAAATAATTGGTTAACGCAGGAAGAAATACAAAAGAGGTTTTAGAAAATAAATGTTAATAAAGCCCCAGGTCCTGATGGAATACATCCAAGGGTACTGAGGGAGCTGGGTTCTGTAATAGCCAAACCATTATATCTAATCTTTCAAGACTCACTCACTACAGGGTCTCTACCAGATGACTGGAGAAAAGCAGAGGTGATACCTATATTTAAGAAGGGATCTAGAGCAAATCCGGGGAATTATAGACCAGTGAGCCTCACTTCTGTAGTTGGGAAGCTTTTAGAAGGGTTAATAAGGGACAGAATACAAGAATATGTCTATTTGAACAGGATCATAGGTAGCAGTCAACATGGATTTATGAAGGAAAGGTCGTGTCAGACCAATCTAATTAGTTTTTATGAGGAGGTTAGTAGGAACTTGGATCAGGGCAACTCAGTGGATGTAGTCTTTTTAGATTTTTCAAAGGCATTTGATACAGTGCCACATGGAAGACTAGTGAGCAAACTAAGGGATACAGGAATTGCAGTAAATATCTGCTCATGGATCGAGAGCTGGCTAAAAGACAGGAAGCAAAGGGTTGTTGTAAATGGAACATACTCCGATTGGTCTAATGTGATAAGTGGGGTTCCTCAGGGGTCAGTATTGGGTCCTCTCCTTTTTAACATATTTATTAATGACATTGAAGTAGGACTCGAATGTAGTGTCTCCATTTTTGCTGATGACACTAAGTTGTGCAAGGTAATAAAATCAGATAATGATGTACTTTCCCTACAAAAGGATTTGCATAAATTAGAGAAATGGGCGGCTAAATGGCAGATGAGATTTAATACAAATAAATGTAAGGCTATGCATTTGGGAAGGAACAATAGCCAAGCAATCTATAATCTTAATGGAGCAAATCTAGGGGTATCAGATATTGAAAGGGATTTGGGAGTACTAGTGGACAACCGCCTAGGTAACAGTGCTCAAAGCCAAGCAGCGGCTGCAAAGGCAAATAAAATATTAGCATGTATTAGGAAGGGTATAGAAGCCAGGGAAGAAGATATAATTCTGCCACTATACAAATCTCTAGTATGCCCTCATTTGGAATATGGAGTACAATTTTGGGCACCACCTCATAAAAAAGACATTTTAGAGCTGGAAAAAGAACAGAGAAGGGCTACAAAACTAATAAGGGGAATGGAGGGGCTAAGTTATGAAGAAAGACTAACAAAATTAAACTTATTTTCGCTAGAAAAAAGGCACCTAAGAGGAGATATGATTACGTTATATAAATACGTCCAGGGTCAATATAAGGCTTTGTCAAGTGAACTTCTTGTAGCAAGAGATTTTCAACTGACAAGAGGACATCCGTTGAGGTTAGAGGAAAAAAGATTTCACCTTAAACAAAGAAAAGGGTTCTTCACAGTTAGGGTGGTTAAACTGTGGAATTCTCTACCAAAGGAGGTGGTGACAGCGAATTCGATAGACAACTTCAAAAAGGGGTTAGATATATTTCTGAATAAAGAGGGCATTCAAGGCTATCCTAGATAACTAGCAAGGAATATTGATCCAGGGAGAAATTTGATCGCCAGTTTCTGGGGTCAGGAAGGAATTTTGCTTTTTTTTTTTCTTATGAGACAATTGGCAAAGTTTCAATGGTTTTTTTTTTTCTGTTTGCCTTCCTCTGGATCAATTAACAATTAACAATAACAATAAATAGTCCACATTAAAAAGATCAATAGAGATCTAAAAAGGTTGAACTTGATGGACTAACTCTTTATTCATCCTCCAATACTATACTATTAATAATTATTTTATCAATAATTTAATTAATAACTAATCCGCATATTGCAGATCAGAGGAGATCTTAACAGGTTGAACTTGATGGACTGAGAGTCTTTTTTCAACCTTAATTACTATGTAACTATGTAACTATCTTTATAATTGATAAATCAATTTTTTTTTCTCTCCGCTTCCTTTTAAAGAGGTAATATTAATAGCGCAGGGATATTCCCTATAGAGACTATTTTAGTGCCTCTAGTTGTTAGATATGTAGATTCTTACCAAGCTATGTAGGCTTTATGATGCTTTAAACAGTCCCAGAAAGATTTATATTTGTTTAATTTGCTTTGACAGGCATGTAGCTTAAGCTGTTTCGAATAAACCATTGTTGACTTATTGCAAGATTCCAAAAATCGAAAAGAGAATATATCTCAAAATATATTTTGTACTCCAGCAGGTGTTGCTATATAGGTAATATAAAAAGTCAAACAGGCAGTCCCAAGAATTTTATATTTCTTTAGTTTGCTTTTATAAGCATGTAACTTAGGCTGAGGTTTTACCCTCATTAGAGCTGTTTATGATACACCTCTGTTGACTTATTGCAAGGTTCCAAAAATCCAAAAGAGAATATATCTCAATGAAAAATATATTTTGTACTCCAGCAGGTGTCGCTATATAGGTAATATATATAGTCAAACAGGCAGTCACAAGAATGTTATATTTCTTCAGTTTGCTTTTATAAGCATGTAACTTAGGATGAGTGTTTCACACTCCTTAGAGCTGTTTATAATAAACCTCTGGTAAATATTGTAGGGTTCCAGAGTTCCAAAAGAGAATATATCTCAATGAAAAATATATTTTGTACTCCAGCAGGTGTCGCTATATAGGTAATATATATAGTCAAACAGGCAGTCACAAGAATGTTATATTTCTTCAGTTTGCTTTTATAAGCATGTAACTTAGGATGAGTGTTTCACACTCCTTAGAGCTGTTTATAATAAACCTCTGGTAAATATTGTAGGGTTCCAGAGTTCCAAAAGAGAATATATCTCAAATTAAAAATATATTTTGTACTCCAGCAGGTGTCGCTGTATAGGTGATAGAAACGGTCAAATAGGCAGTCCCACAAGTTTTATATTTCTTTAGTTTGCTTTTACATAGTTACATAGTTACATAGGGCCTCATTCTATTATCGGCCGCAGCCGTTGCGGGGCCGCAAGGACCGGCTGCAAGCTATTCTGCTATTCTATTCCCCTCCGGCCGGGGATTCCGGCAGGCTTGAGGCCGGTGCCTTGCTAACTCTTGCGGCCGCTCGCGCCGTAGGAAATCCTTTGATCTAAAACGGCCGCAAGGAAATCGGCCGTAAGAAAATCCTATTTGCAATTCAATTGCTCCGGGAACCCTCTCTGCAAGGCTAAAAGTGAGCCGCAGCTTACTTGCAGGAAAGAGGTCCCTCTAGCACCAATTAAGCACGAAATATAGCCCAAATAAAGCCATCCTGCACTTTGAGAAGACTATAAAGTGATTTTCGGTGTTAGTAAAAATAGCACAAAATTCCCCTATATTCAAATCTGTAAAATATATTTTTTTAATATACGTCAAATATCCATGTAAAAAGTCCATAGGGCTTGGAGCACCTCAGACCCGCCCACGCCGCAGCCGGAAAATAAACAGTTAATTTAAACTCGGGTTTGGGCTGATGTGCAAGCTTGAGAGTGGGTTACTTTTAATCCTCATGTCCCCCAATATGATCCCTAGCATTTACAGAGCTTTACAGAGCTGTCTTGAATTTATTTTTGACTTTTTAGATTTCAGAGCTTACGGCCAGTTGCAAGATATACGGCCGGCCATAAGAGGAGATCCTTGGGGGGCCATTTAATTGAATTACGAGGTAACGGGACCCCCGCAAGGAATCGCAGCCTTACGGCCGGTTTACGGCCGATAATAGAATGAGGCCCATAGTAATTAAGGTTGAAAAAAGACTATTATTCCATTAAGTTCAACCTTTTAAGATCTCCTCTTATCTGCAATATGAGGATTAGTTATTAATTAATTAGTTGTTAATTAATTGTTAATCAATATTTTTTGTTTTTATTATTAATTAATCCAGAGGAAGGCAAACAGAAAAAAAACCCAAGTGAAACTTAGCCAATCGTCTCAAAGAAAAAAAAATTCCTTCCTGACCCCAGATACTGGCGGTCGGATTTCTCCCTGGATCAATACTCTCTTTCTAATTATCCAGGATAACCCTGAATTTCCTTTTTAATTAGAAATAAATCCAGTCCCCTTTTAAAGTTATCTACCGAATTCGCTGACACCACCTCCTCTGGTAGAGAATTCCACAAATTACCCACCCTTACTGTGAAGAACCATTTTCTTTCTTTAAGGTGGAATCTTTTTACTTCTAACATCAAGTTGAAAACCTCCCAGCACAAAAAGCTCCCTTGACAAATCTTTATACTGACCCTGGATGTATTTGTATAAGGTAATCATATCTCCTCTTAGACGCCTTTTTTCTAGAGAAAATAAGTTTAATTTGGTTAGTCTTTCTTCATTACTTAGCCCCTCAATTCCCTTTATTAGTTTTGTTGCCCTCCTCTGTAGCCTTTTCCAGCTCTAAAATGTCCTTTTTATGAAGTGTGACCAAAATTGTACACCATATTCCAAATGAGGGCGTACCAGAGATTTGCATAGTGGCAGAATTATATTTGTTTCCCTTGCTTCTATACCATTCTTAATACATGCTAATATTGTATTTGCCTTTGCAGCTGCTGCTTGACTTTGAGCACTGTTACCTAGGTGGTTGACCACAAACACTCCCAAATCCCTTTCAATATCTGATACCCCTATATTTGCTCTATTAAGATTATAAATTGCATGGTTCTTTTTCCTTCCCAGATGCATAACTTAACATTTATTCATATTAAATCTCATCTGCCATTTAGATGCCCATTCCTTAATTTTATGTAAATCCCTTTGGAGGGAAAGTACATCATTTTCTGATTTAATTACCTTGCACAACTTTGTGGAAACACTACTTTCCAGTCTCACCTCTAAGTCATTACTAAATATGTTAAAAAGTAGAGGACATAATACTGAACCCTGAGGAACCCCACTTACCACATTAGTCCAATCGGAGTATGTTCCATTTACAACAACCCTTTGTTTCCTGTCTTTTAGCCAGCTCTCAATCCATGAGCAGATATTTACTGCAATTCCTGTATCCCTTAGTTTGCACAATAGTCTCCCATTTGGCAGCTTTTATAAGCATGTAACTTAGGCTGGGTGTTTTACACATCCTAGAGTGGTTTTTAATACCTCTGTTAATTTATTGCAATATTCCAGGAATCCAAAAGAGAATATATCTCAATGAAAATATAGTTTATTCTCCAACAGATATCACTATGTTAATGAGCAGATATTTACTGCAATTCCCGTATCCCTTAGTTGGCACAATAGTCTCCCATTTGGCAGCTTCTATAAGCATGTAACTTAGGCTGGGTGTTTTACACATCCTAGAGTGTTTTTTTATATATTTCTTTTAATTTATTGCAATATTCCAGAAATCCAAAAGAGAATATATCTCAATGAAAATATAGTTTATTCTTCAACAGATATCACTATGTTAATGTTATAAGCAGTTCAATCGGGCATTTCCTATAAGATTTATATTTCTTTTGTTTGTTTTAATAGTAGCTTTGAGCTAGGTGTTTTACACTTCTTAAAACTGTTTGTTATAAACCTCTGTTGACTTGTAACATAGTTCCAAAAATCCAAAAGAGAATATATCTGAAAAAATAAAATAAATTATGCCATAGCAGGTGTTGCTGTGTAGATAATGTGAGCAATTAGAACACCCAATCTCAGAAGGTTATGTTGCTTTAATTTGCTTTTATAGGCATGCAATAAAGCTAAGTCTTTGTGGAAACACTACTTTCCAGTCTCACCTCTAAGTCATTACTAAATATGTTAAAAAGTAGAGGACATAATACTGAACCCTGAGGAACCCCACTTACCACATTAGTCCAATCGGAGTATGTTCCATTTACAACAACCCTTTGTTTCCTGTCTTTTAGCCAGCTCTCAATCCATGAGCAGATATTTACTGCAATTCCTGTATCCCTTAGTTTGCACAATAGTCTCCCATTTGGCAGCTTTTATAAGCATGTAACTTAGGCTGGGTGTTTTACACATCCTAGAGTGGTTTTTAATACCTCTGTTAATTTATTGCAATATTCCAGGAATCCAAAAGAGAATATATCTCAATGAAAATATAGTTTATTCTCCAACAGATATCACTATGTTAATGAGCAGATATTTACTGCAATTCCTGTATCCCTTAGTTTGCACAATAGTCTCCCATTTGGCAGCTTCTATAAGCATGTAACTTAGGCTGGGTGTTTTACACATCCTAGAGTGTTTTTTTATATATTTCTTTTAATTTATTGCAATATTCCAGAAATCCAAAAGAGAATATATCTCAATGAAAATATAGTTTATTCTCCAACAGATATCACTATGTTAATGTTATAAGCAGTTCAATCGGGCATTTCCTATACGATTTATATTTCTTTTGTTTGTTTTAATAGTAGCTTTGAGCTAGGTGTTTTACACTTCTTAAAACTGTTTGTTATAAACCTCTGTTGACTTGTAACATAGTTCCAAAAATCCAAAAGAGAATATATCTGAAAAAATAAAATAAATTATGCCATAGCAGGTGTTGCTGTGTAGATAATGTGAGCAATTAGAACACCCAATCTCAGAAGGTTATGTTGCTTTAATTTGCTTTTATAGGCATGCAATAAAGCTGAGTGTTTTACATTTCTTAAAGCTATTTATAGCAGGTCTCTTAACTTGTAACTGTGCTCCAAAAAAAAAAGAGATTGTGTCTCAATAAAGGTGTATTTTATACCTCAGCAATTGCTGCTATATAAATAACAGACAGGTCACACAGACTGTCCCAAAAAAAGGTTTATATTACATGAATCTGTTTTTTTAAAGAGACATAACTTAAGCTGAATGTTTTGCTTTATTAGAACAATTTATAGCAAGACTCTGTTGTTTTATAACAATGTTTCCAATGGACCAAAAAAGAAAGTGTATCTCAATGAGAATATAGTTTATATCCCAACGGATTCTTCTGTGTAGATGATATAGCCAGTTTAAACTGGCATTGAGGCATAAGCTGAGTATTTTACCATTCTTAAAGCCATTGCTGCAAGCCTCTGTTATACATTCTTTATCAAAAAAGTTTTCATTGATACTCTGTCTCAAGTCTCCTTGGCATTCTTAGTAACTGTCTTTTTGATAGGTGTTCAAACCAAGTGCAGCAATTTTTGCTAAACAATCAGTGACATAAATATAAACTCCAGATCAAGCAAACTTATCTTAGATTTGAGGTTGGAATCAGTATACTTCTCTGACAACTTCAGTGTCTGTGATGTCTCATGGGTCTGTTCACGCAGCATCTACACTGTGTCCGAAAAGCTTGATAAAGCTTCCATGTGGTTTTCAGCAGCTTGTGCCAGTGGCCCCTCCAGCTTGTCACTGATGTATCAATATGCTTAGTACCCAATCACAAGGCTGCAATCTCAGGCATGAACTCTGGAGAGCTGAGGGAGATGTTAGCATCCTTGCTCTCTGACGGCCATTAGCCATGCTTGATTACTCCTCCCTCCTCTTACTGAGTGGAGTCATGGGTGAAAAAGTAATCTCATTCTTGACCATATCTAGTTTGCCTTGCTTCATAGCTCTAACATTCCAGGTTCCTATTCTGGATTGATCTTTGCAGCATCAGACTTTCCTTTTCCCTCAAGACACATCCGCAGCTGGGTGTCCTTTCGGCTTTGGTTCAACCACTTCATTAGATCTGGTGTTACTTGTACTTGGCCTCTGCTCTTCCTCAGTAATGTGGTAGGCACCTTGTGACCTGAGGGGTCATCTTCCAGTGCTATATCGTTATGTCTCTGGTTGTGCCTGTCCATAAAGTTTTCTTAGCAAAGATACTGGAGTGGGTTGCCAGTTCCTTCTCTAGTAGACTGTGATTTGTCTAATCTCTCTGTCATGACCTGCCTATCTGGGCTGACCCTACATGGTATAGCTCATAGCTTCATCGAAGTACACAAGCCCCTTCACCATGTGATGTAAGACATTAGAATTAACTGCACAACAAGTTCGCAAATCTGCAATACATTTTTTGTTTTTATGTGTAATTTCTGTATTATATCGATACCAGTAATCAATGGGTTAATACATGTCATTGAACTTGCATGGACTAGAATAGATTTATTGATTTTTTATATTGCAAATCGGACTTCTAAACATTAATTGATTGTGGTTTAAACGCCATGTTTTACTGACGCCATGATGACTGTCTCATTTACTATTGGCTCTGTCTAAATTGTAATTTACGGGCTTGCTTAATTAAACACAATCATGCTCTGAAATGCTACATATGGAAGCATGGTTTCGGCCATATTATTGCAGGCTTGTTCAAGTGAATCGCGCTGTAACTGTTGCAAATTTCAAGCCGACTAACTGGCTCGAAGGCAACTGTATGAAGGCTTGAAATTTAATGAGGCCCTTAATATCCTAAAATAACAAAGCAATTGTATCCATAACTAGAAATCATGTAACAACTGATTGTATGTGAGTCTAGTGACTTTAAATGCTAATACCACAAGAGCAGAGAGCTTGTGAAAGTAAATCAATATTGTTTTTCAGTTTGGCAATAAGCCTGTTGCAACCAGTGTGCCTCAAAGTACATTGCTTTAAAACAAGGTTAAACAAGAAAAAAAAATTCCAAAATTCAATCTCTTGACAATTAATCTATGATCGCTTTTACTACAAGCTAAAGTTATTATAATGGCTCATATATCAATAGAGCCATTCACTCCTCCTGTGTTGGAGGCATTAGAGTAAAGGCTAACTGAGATGTAAAAAGCTATGCCCTGTAATTATAAGGGAGAGTCTTATCAGAAAAATAAAAAACAGGACTATTAGGCCCTGCTTTTTTGCCCTCTAATTCTACCTAGATTCTTCTTCTCTCACATTAAATCAATATAACATACTAGCGACTTGCCCGTCAAAAAATGACGGTCAATAAAAATTAAATGTTGTGAAATTTGTTTGCAACACAAAATGAGTCAGCTACATTTGTCCCTTTTTTTTAAATAAAAATAAAAACACATTCATTTTTTTAACTTTTTATTTTTTTAACTTTCAACTTATATTTCACAAACATTAAACTTTGTAACATGCAACTTGTATATGAAACATTCGTTCAACATTTTGTTAACAATACTAACACTTTTCAATACATATTTATCACTGAGTAACTGCAGACTATATTAACTTCGAGTAAGTAAATAGTTTTAACAATAACATGCTTTTTATCATTTGTAACATATTTGTTAAACTCTTGTTAAACTAAATTAGCATTGAATCCAGAGGAAGGCAAACAATAAAAACCCTCTATTGAAACTTGTCCAATTGTATCAAAGAGGGAAAAAAATTAACTGGCGATCGGATTTCTCCCTGAATCAATACTTTGTCTTTAAATAATACATTTCCAATTATTATTAAAATACTTCAACTTTATACTAACAATACATATTTGACTATACCACATATATATTTACCAAACTTTTTTCAAAATTCCAAAAACACATATTTAACATCTGAAATTGTAACATCAAACAATAACATTTAACTCATGTAAACCTGAAAAAGTCAGTTAATTTTTTTTGTGGGGCCAATCATGTAAATATAAAACTTTGAACCCATTCAAATCTGTTTAACGATATTTTACTGTTGTTTTTGTTGTTATTTTTTTTTTGTTTTTTTCAGTTTGTCCATTCTGCAAATATCACATAGATTTTCATAAGTGAAATAGTGGTCCCCTATTTAAAGAGTCCCAGAGTACTTTAATTTTGTACTGGAAGTCAAACCACTGTTCTCTATGTTTTTTTGTCCATCTTTGGATGTTTTACGTGAAATATTGTTTTTGTGCAATCATATTGAGTCCCATAAAATGTTGGCATTAAAATGAAACCATTGTCTTCTATCTTTCCAACACCTCATAGTAGACAATGTTTTTTGTGTAAACACATCCATTGTCCAATAAATGACCTTGAGTTTCGTTTTCTTCAACATGCACTTTAATTTCTTTTGGATTAGTGCACCTTGAAAAAGCCCTTATAGAGTTGTCCATGTGCAAAAACTGGTTCCTTTAAAAAAAGCCCAACTGACTTAAAAGTTTGTCCTTGGGATTTATTGATGGTCATAGCAAATGCCATGATAACTGGAAATCATCTCCATTGAAGGACAAAGGGCAAACCACTCTCACTTGGAGCTAAATCCATTCTTGGTATAAAAAGTCGTTCACCTTTATGGGTACCAGTTATAATTTCTGCATGTATAAAATGATCTTTTAACTCATGCACAATTAATCGGGTCCCATTACAAAGTCCTTTTTTTGGATTCATATTTCGCAATAACATAACAATTGCGCCTTTTTTCAATTGTAAAATATGTGGGGGCATTCCAGATGGTGTTAACAAATTAATAAATTAGATACTAAAATTCGATTCACTGTCTTTATCATCTGACAGAATAGAATCTGCACTGTAATAATTATTTTGTGGTGCATTGATGTATTTTAAAATTTCGTTATTTACATTCAAGGCATCGATATTTTTTGATGTTAATATTACTTTGTTTGCAATGTCTGTGTAATCCTCATTATTAAGAGTGTTTAGAAATATGGCTGATATGAGTGATTCATTGCAAACCATTTCTGATGGAATTTCAATGGTATCATTTGGTAAATGCTGTATTTCTGGATGTTTTCCATCTCCGATTTTAATGAGCCAGTCATTGAATTCATTTTGGCCTTCAGATCTCATATTTAATTCTAATTTGAGATGTGTAAATATTTGCCACAGTTTACTGGTCTTGATACATGTTTCAACGATCTCTGTTCTATTTCCGTGTGGCACAACAGGTAATGTTTGCCTAAAATCGCCTCCTAACAGCATCACCTTTCCACCAAATGGCAATTTATTATCCATCACTTCTTTTAAGAATTTGTCAATACATTGCAGTGCATGACATGACATCATTGTTGCCTCGTCTATGATAATTAGTTTAGTTATTTAAATTTTTTTTGCTTGTATGGAATTGAGTCGAATATCTGACACTGATGTTTCCAAAATGGGAACTGGCAGCTTAAATCCACTATGCACAGTTCTACCACCATCTAACAAAAGTGCAGCAATTCCAGTTGTTGCAAATGGCATAGCTATCTGACCCTGTGATCGAATATAACTCATCAAACAATTGTACAGATAAGTTTTTCCTGATCCACCTGGTCCATCTAGATAGAAATACCGGTCTTTGACCATTTCATCATCTGTAGCATTTGTGATGGCATGAAATGCTTCTAACTGTAAATTATTTAAAGTTGCCAGTTTTTCTTGGGTTTTTTGTTTTTGAAGCTCAGTGTCATAATCATCAAAATTGATGTCATCTATAAGTCCTGGATCTGGTAAATTAAAACTTGCACAATTTAATCCATGAGCCAACAATATTTCTTGGATTTCCATCAATGTTTTTAACAGAGCTATTGGTTCTCTGTAACGTTTTAAGAAATCTTCTGACATGTTTGATTTAAATGTTTCCCACACAGTGAAAGCATCAGGTACATTGCAAAATATACAAATGAATGCAAATTGTTGTCTCATTTGCTTAGGCATTTGACATAGTGCTGCTTCTTCCAGACACCTCTCCCATTCTGTATCATCAGCTATGACATTTTGATGTCTTGCAGCTAATAGGAATGTCTCATAAACTATGTCCTTCACTGTACGTAAATGCTCAAAACTCTGTGCACCGGAAACATGTAGCAGAAGTAATCTTAAGCTGAAACGTTCAATGTCCTTTGGACTGACGGTATAAATGTGTGGTATGATTTTATGTGTATCTCTTCTTCGTTGTCGCCATAGACCATTTACAAATACATAGTGATATGGTATCTCTATGTATAAAAATTGTCTGGCCTGCGTATCCTGACAGTTTCATTTAAACCATGCAGTAAGCGTGGTATCTCTGTCTTCACTTTGATATAATGCAGTTCTTTCATTTCCTTGAGTAAAGCAAACCAACTGACTTTGAGGCAAATGTACAGCTAAACGATAGATAGCATGTGACCGATCATGCATCTCAAATTTCAAAAGGCGCCACATTGCTTCAGGAGCACTCACATACCGAGCATCTAAATAATTTGATAGTTCATCATGTAAAATTGGATTTTCGTTTTCATTTCCAGCACCTTGTACAACAACAGTAGCTGCATCATATCCTTTGTATATATATTTATACTTCTCGCAAGCGTTGGGAAGTTTCCGGTTTCTGAGCATCTCTCCACCTTTGCTTCCTTTCCTTTGCCATCCTTTCCATCTTCTTTTGCGTTCAATTTTGTCTTCTCCATTGGATCTAAATTACAGCTTAATATATTGATGTTGATAAATGGTTGTTCTTCATTGCGTGGATATATTCTAATATCCCGCTGAAAAGGTGGTTCACCATCTTCATTTTTAAACACCATGGCAACCTCATTTACAGTAGGTAAATTATATCTTCTTTGATCAGTGTTGCGATCTCTTTTTAACACCATATTGACTCTTGGTGTAGGCAATTGATGTCTTTCAGCATGTTCCTGTTGTTCTTTTTCAAGCTGTGCTAATTGTTTGTATGCTTGACTATATGGGTTTTTTTTGCATAATTTTTTCCAGCTGTTCAAAGACTATGCGCAAACACTGTCTATTTTCTGGTGTCATTCTTTGTTCCACAGCTTCCATCGTATCTAAGACATATAACTGTGCAAATTGACCTTGAACTCTGAAACAATAAGGTCGCAAGCCCTGCAATGAGCACCTTAAATCTACGCTATAAGCTTTGAAATATAATCTAACCCAAAATAGATTTCTTACTAAATTTGAACAATTTTTCATTTCTCAAAGCAAACCACATCTAATATCTAAATGTTTTAATGTCCTCAGACAACGTAAAGACATAGGAAAAACCTAAAAAATTATAGAGTGGGAAAAAGATATTGAACTAAATTGGCCAATAGAAACTTGGTTTAAGTCTCTAGAATTTACATATAAAATCTTAAAATACTGCCCTTTGAGAGAAGTTTCATTTAAAATCATGAATAGGTGGTATTTAACAGAATATCCACATTTACTGGTAATCCCAATAATGGGAAATGTTGGAGAAATTGCACCAAGAAAGGAACACCTACACATATATGGTGGCAGAATCGTTCAAGACTTATGGGAACTATGTTCTAAGGAAATCTCAGCTATTACTAATTCCAAGATTGAGCTTACTCCAGAGATTGTCCTTCTTAACATTTTTCCAGATGGATATAATAGGAAAATAAAAGCACTGATTATACAAGTTGTCACTACTGCTATGATGAGGATTGTAGCTACATTTTGCACTTGGGCTGCGGACATTTGTCTTCAACTCCTCTGTTTCTGCCCTTCGTGTAGCAGATGAAATTACTGGACCATCCTCAGCCATGACCTTTGGACTTGCCTTTGCAGTGGATTTCTTTGCATCCACTGTTGCTAGGTTACAAGTGGCTAACAGCAAAACCTCTCCTCTCGCCTTGTCTGTAGCGATCAGGCACCTCTTTGTCCACCTCTTTTGCTCGGCAAGGGCTAAGCCAGTGGTCCATTTCAACATCCTCCAACCACTTCCTCCAGCATTTCTGTGCTCTCTGAACATGGACAATCATTCAACAAGTTTTAGGCTTCAAGAGCTTTGTGTTGCCAGGCTGCATCTTCCTCATCCTTGTCTGATTTGTGGGGCTCTTCAAAGTACATGAGCAAGGTCCCACCTGGGCCCACCTCCTCAAGCAGTTCCTCATACTGCTGTTTTGGATGGATAAAAATAATCCCATTATGTAATATCTGTTCCTGTCCAAATCATCATTCTGTTGGCCATGTGTGCACACAGAAACAAGAATTTACACAGACCCAAAAGTTCTGGTATAAAACTTCTTGTATTCTTCCCAACGAACGAACCCCCCCAAATACAACATAGGAACTTATATAATATAAATTGATCATATATAACAATCGTACGACTCATTGTTAGACAGTGAGTGAGTTATTGATTGGTTGACAAGGTAGGAAGGGTCCTTCCATATTTGGTCTCGGATGTTGATGTCATTATAGTCAGTTTATGTGAAGCTTCTGATTGGCTCTGGAAGGTGGCGGGGCTCATATCCTTATTTGGCCACGGATATGAACGTCATCTTAGGACTCCCAGGATATGACTCAGTAGCCATCTTAGGACTCTCAGGATACAGTTCAGTAGCCATCTTAGGACTCTCAGAATACAGCTCAGTAGCCATCTTAGGACTTTCAGGATAAAGAATAAAGGTAATTAGTTCCTTATCTTATGATATATTGTAAGGAACGGAATGCAGCATGGACATAATATACATTTTCATGATTTTCATCCACAACAGTCCCCCCTAAAATGTTATATTATGTTACATACTACACTTATATTATATTCTTGTAGATATGACAGGTTAGATGTAGAGAGTACTACATAAAATGTCTGTGTAAAGATATAGGTTTTTCTTAGTAAAACGTATTAATTAAGGTATAAAGTCATATAAACAGCATATAAATAGTAACAGTCCCTCCTAGAGACTATGTGTACAACTGTCCCTGTGGATGAGGTGTGTGAATGTAAGAAAGCCCTAGCACATCTGCACTAATGAACGCCCGTTCTTCTTTGTACGTTAGAGTTGCCATGGCTTGTCCATGGCCCCTCTTGCCACTGTCATAGGGAGTCAGATGCTATGCCTGACCCCTTGTTTCAGGAACATGTGGGACAAGGGGTTTATGTAGAACTTTCATTTCTAGACACAATAGACCGTAACATCTTATGTGACTCCTCACAGTCATCTTCATAAATTTCTTGGTGCACAAAGGTTGGTGTGACTCCAGTAACTGACTTCTTTAAATATGTTCGCACACAGGGGATAATACAGCAGGTAACAAATGCAAGAATTATCAGTATTAAAAGAAAGACAATGTCAACCTGTGACAATACCCTCTGCCAGTTATTCATCCACCCAAACCATTTATCCCAATAGTCTGTGGTTCCAGAACTCTCCTTCCTTTCTTGTGCCAAGTTATTTAGTTCTTTAATGGCTAAAGTAATCTTAACGTTTGGACCCGTATTATCAGGTATGTAGGTGCAACAGTTGCCAGTGTCAGGGAGCATTTTACACTCCCCCCTTTTAAGCAAGGATCATGTCTAGTGCCATTCTATTCTGGAAGGCCATGTGTGATGTGGCCTTCAATTGTTCTGCAACTCCTTGCAGAGCGTCTCTTGTGTAATTCACAAACCTTTGTTGGTTATAATATATATAATTGATTCAAGCAACATTTTTATTTACACCAATCATTGGTATCAGTGATTCAAATCCTGCTGCTATCTGGTTTCGGACCTTAAACTCATTAGGCACCCCCCTTGGGACTCCAATAGAGTCTATGTACACATGGGGGTCAAAGCTACCTTGTGGGGAAGAGACCTTTCTTTTGTGTCTAGATGTTGTCAGTAGGGTGTGTGGTGAGGTATCAGTTTGAATGGGCACTATGTGCACTGGCATTATGACCTTTGTCAGGGTACACTCACCATACCAGATACCCTCTAGCCTTGATCTGAGCTTCATGTCACCACATATCCAATGTATGTCTCCCAGAGCTTGTGTCTGCTCTGTACAATATATAATGCAGAACCCATACTTAAACCTCTTTAGGTTTCTCCCTTGAGGTGTACTCCTTGTATAGCATGTGTAATTACCTGGGTATATGGTTATACCTTCACCTGGATGTAGATTGTCAGTTATAATGGGATACCTGTTCTCCCATTGTTCACAATTTAAATCTTTTAGTCTGGGTAGTTTTATAAAGACTTAAGAAACACTTTTCTTCCTTCATAGTTACCATAAGTGGAACAGTGCCTAGGTGAGGTCTGGCACTTGCACAAACATAACAATTAGTCTTATTATGTGACTCTACGTTATATTTCATCCATTCCAGCCATAAGTTGAGGTCTGTGAACCCAGTCTCATTTGCTAGGGTTTCTTCGTACATAGGTTCACTGATATCAGTCCTTTGGGGTAATGCCTGAGTGTGTTGTACTTGCATTAGTCCTTCTGATATGAGTGGTGCATTTAGATCTCTGAGCATAAATTTACCAATCCGTCCTTTTGCTTCTCCTCTAACCCAGCCACCCATTAGGTATGTACCTGCGTCTGTGGGTCTGGGGTTCTTGATAGTCAGAGTAAGTTGCATGTTAGCTCCAGTCTTGCCATTTGGCGAGCATTTTCCTGGCTTTTTTAGAGTCATAAGTTCAAGTAAAGGGCTTCCACTCAAATCTGTGCTATCTAAGGCACTCTGTGGTCTGTAGCCCCAAGCTGTCCCAGTGTTCCATCCTACAGCTTCCCAATGACTACAATCTTTTCCCCAAGTCTGGTCTGTAACACGTATGTATATAGATGTGCTGTGAGTGTCTTCGTACAAGTTACATTGTTGAATCACGCTTAGCAACATACAACATGACAATAATCAAAGGAGAATGTGATCATATGTGTTTTAGATTAATTGTACCAAAATGTAATACCATCTTTCTTCTCACTAATGAATGCAGAAGGTTCTACTTTAGTTAAGAACAGACAGGAAAGGATATGTGTTATGATCATCATGATGTTGGTTGCTATGGGTCTGGTGCTGAAACTTTTTTTTGCAATGAGATGCGTGGATCCAAGTAGGCCATCCTTCAAGTTTAACTGACGGTGCAGCAATTAGAAGAACTTGAAAGGGACCATCATATCTGGATTCCAGAGGATTCTGTCTCACAAATCTCTTGACCAGGACCCAATCTCCAGGAAGTAGTTGATGAGTACCAGTGTCTACTTCCGGATCTGGAATAGAAGAAAACACTTGTGCATGTATTTTAGTCAGTGCTTGAGATAAAGCAATCACATAATCAACAAATACATCAGATTTAAATTTCAATTGCTGAGGATAATAACACCCTAATCTAGAAGCAGACCCAAATAGGATCTCGTGAGGGGACAGAGAAAACTTCCCTCCAGGGGTGTACCCCATGCTTAACAGTGCTATAGGGAGACTTTCTGGCCATGAGATACCAGTTTCTTGTGCTATTTCAGCTACTGGTTTTAACTTCACCATAACTGGTGAAACCCTAAGGTGTCCAACTTTGTTACAATTATAACACTTTCTTGTTCTTGTTGGCTCTGTCTCCTCCTGCTCAGAAGACACCATAATGTGTGTAGTCTCCTTATTACCTTGTGAGAACTCACACCCTTTTTGCTACTAATAACAAAGTCTCTAATGGCAACACCTTGTATTCAGGACGAGATGTTAATAAATCTTTCCTGATGGATTCTCTTCAATCCCTCCACAAAGGCTGCTCCCAGCATCTGAGACTCGTGTCTGGAATGATATATTACCACTGACTGTTTTATCCTGTGTAATATCTGACAAATTAATAGCCTGATTTGCTATTTCATCCGTAGCTCATGCTATTAATAACTCACAGAATTCTGTATCAGCGTTGCAGACAGGCATGTAGGAGTTAACTACATGAGCAGAAACTAGCAGGGGGAGCCGCTCACAGAGAATCTAAAAATAACAGTGTATGAGACAGAAATTGTCTCAGAGTAAAAACATCCTAAAGTAATGTTACGTTTACTTTTCCTCTTTCTTCTACTTCTTATTCCATAGTAAAGCTTAATGAAACATTGAATGTCTCCTATATCTTCCTTTTAATAAAGATTAATATTACCAAGGAGTAGTGGATACAGAGCACTGACTCCAGCAGCGGTGGTATAGTAGATGTTATTTACCTTTAAGATGAGGTATAGGGGCGTGTCATGTTTTTGTTCCACAAACCACTATCTTGTATCAACCGTTGGTTCCCACCCAGAACCAGCCACCATTCTTCTGCCTGCAACCTCCCTTCTTCTCATTTTCCCTCAATGATACAGACAGACATATTTTCACATAAAAACTAACACACACAGAGAGAAGGTGGGAGGAGAAAGGGGAGTGGTCTGCTATGCTTAACTGTGAGGGGTTGGCCAAACCCCTAACACGTCTTCTCAAAAGGCAGACCAATCACCTCCCCCTCCAAAGAGTACAGTATCGAGTAAAGTTACAAACACACAGAAACTTCAGACAAAATATTTCAAAAGAATACACGCATATACATACATATACATATATATATACTCACAAACACACAGAAATATGCAAACTGTTACATGCAATGCATTCAAACAAAATAATCTCCCATTACATTGCAGATCTTATGGAGATTTCTTCCTTGGTTCAATAATCCGAAAACCCAACATACCTGTCTAAGGTGTGTTCATTGACACCCCTGATGATTGTTACGTTGTTGTGTTTGTTACATAACCAATTCTCACTCTGCGTCCATATATATACTGTACATTTAAAATCCTAAGGTACTGTTTCCTTTAAGATACCTATTCGAGGTGCGGTCTCAAAGTCTTATTCCGTGTATATATCTTGAACTATTTACTTTTTAAATCAATCTCCTCCCAGGATACACCTACTTTCACAAAAACATTTACTTCACGTACTGTAAAAATTTCATACGACCTTAAGCATTAGCATAGAAAGAATTCTCTTAACTAAGATACGTCCTTAAAAGAATTCAACCGGGATGGGAGGGGGAGTAAATTCTTTTCACAGTTTGTGTTTTGACCTTGATTGTCACACACAGCTGCACAGAAATCAGCTTTCAGCTTAAGTGTACAGGGAGAGAAATTCTAAGCTACATTTCTCATTAAAATATGCATCACAACCAGCAATTACAGATCACAGTAATATTTGTCAATTTCTGCAGAACATTTCTGACTCTTAAAATATTGCAGTCCAAAATCTCACACCGTCGTGTGCTAAAATTGACGCCTTTAGAGAGTTATCGTGTTATTCGGACAAAATAAATCCGTCCCTGAAGTCTGCATCCCACATACATGCCCTTACACCTTAGTGTGTGATAGATATCTTCCGGGTTCATTACGCTACCAAGGCACAAACATAATGACTCCCAAGATATACTCGGCTATCCAACATGCATAGACCCCCCCTAGGAATTGTCAAATGACACCGATCCCCAGAGTACATATATATATGCATGTTTGTACGTACAGCCATTTCAGGGCTATAGTGTTATTCGGACACTACCCAATCCGTCCCTGAAGCCTGCTGCACGTACACATGTATGTCCTTGACCACAATATCTAAGAAATCACAATCACTCGACCCACACTCTCAACAGTCATACACAGGTAACAGATATTATTCAGTACAGATATTTATTCAAGGTAGACCCTGGGCAAGCAATTTATCTGTACTTTTGGTGCCTTCAGTAGCAGCCCAAGACAAAGTGGCAGAACTATAGCAGCATTATTCATATATATGCAAGGTTTTTAAAACATTAAACCTTACCATATATCTGAGTTGAGTTGATCAGACTCCTTTATGCCACCACAGACCGTCCCAAAGTCTTCCTTGTCTGCTATCTGTTGGTCACAACCCAGGGCCTCACATTGGAGCGCCAATTGTTTTGGATGGATAAAAATAATCCCATTATGTATTATCTGTTCCTTTCCAAATCATCATTCTGTTGGCCATGTGTGCACACAGAGACAAGAATTTACACAGACCCAAAAGTTCTGGTATAAAACTTCTTGTATGCTTCCCAACGAACGAACCCCCCAAATACAACATAGGAACTTATATAATATAAGTTGATCAGATATAACAATCGTACGACTCATTGTTAGACAGTGAGTGAGTTATTTATTGGTTGACAAGGTAGGAAGGGTCCTTCCATATTTGGTCTCGGATGTTGATGTCATTATGGTCAGTTTATGTGAAGCTTCTGATTGGCTCTGGAAGGTGGTGGGGCTCATATCCTTATTTGGCCACGGATATGAACGTCATCTTAGGACTCCCAGGATACAGTTCAGTAGCCATCTTAGGACTCTCAGAATACAGCTCAGTAGCCATCTTAGGACTCTCAGGATAAAGAATAAAGCTAATTAGTTCCTTATCTTATGATATATTGTAAGGAAAGGAATGCAGCATGGACATAATATACATTTTCATGAATTTCGTCCAACACACTGCATTTCCAAATCCATTTAGCTATGGATCAACTGGTTGAGCAACACTTTTTCTGCTGTCCCTGGCTCAATTTCCACTTCATTTTGGTGTTGTTCAAAGAGGATTTCCCAGCACTCAGTGATTCCCAGGCCACTCTTTGGATCACCCTGCAGCACATCAGGAAGCCCTTCCATCAGCCAAAGCCTGTAGTAGGAGGGCCATTATGATGCAGTGGCCGGAATCATCAGGTCCTCATAATCGACTTCCAAGTCAAGATCCTCCCACACCAGGTTAACAAGCACTTCTGCTAGCTTCTCACATGGCTGGAGCCCCAGCAAACCCTGATTTAGAAGAGCTGTTCACCTATCCTCTTTTGTGGCAATCCGTTGCCTTTGCCACTCCAGCATACTGGTGATCAGGTTCCTTTTCTCCCTGATCATCTCTGCTCTGCAGACCTCCATGTAATCAAAGAACTCATCAACCCAGTAACAGCCTTCCTTGGACTTGTAGGTCTGGATACAATGCTGGTGGGTTTTTGCATCTCCGACAAGCCGCCAAAAGTACTGGACTTCCCACTTGCATAGGTCACCATATGACATCATTGCTGCCAGTTCTCGCACCGAGATCCCACAATATACCAACCCCCTGATTTCCATCTGCAAGCATTACTAACCATTAGCTAGTTATCAGGATAACTCACTAGCCTTAACCTTTAATAATGATGTGCGATCTCACAATCTCACAATAAATGCTTAACTGTGACCATCATCACAAATCACCTTCGTAATATGACATTGTTAATCAACATTGATAACACATTCATCAGCTATACAGCTGTTAGAATATGTTAAAGGATACTCATTATATCAGCAATAGGGGAAAATACCTATTAATACAAAGAGGACACAAAGGTCAGCAGCCAGATTCACTCTTACCTACATAAGACCCAAGGAACTGTTCTCAGAACGATATTAAGGTATGGATCACAAGTGTATGTATTAATGCTGGCTGTCATTAACATGCCATTGTGAGACTTGCAAGTCCACCGCCATAGCGGTATTATTCTAATTTAAGCTAACAACAGTCATGTCTTAGATATCTGGATATATGATAGCATTAATATTGTGGGAGCTACATGTTAAGGGGTGGGGGTGTCATCAAAGAAATGTCTACATGAGAGGCACTGGGAAAACCTTAAACCTCATACATTTCCTTCGCAATGTAGAAGATGCCTTCATGAACCTGAATTGTACCTAAAAAAAAAAGATTATGGACCAGGCGATGGGAGGTAGCCATCTGCGTACAAAATATCACCATCACATAGGACAAGATCCAAGACTCTGTAACCAGGCTAGATTAGGTTAACATTTGGACCAATAGATTGTCACTGAGGAGTGCTGTTGAGAAGCCACAAAAATATGCAGAGCCCCTACATCCTCCTCCGCCTAGCGCCAGGTCCCCAATCCCCAGTGGGCAGCCGCCATCTCACAGGTGCTGGGGGTGGGGAGGGCAGGGGGAGGCATCCCCCTGTTAGGCAGCGGCAGAATCAGTGATGGTGCTGGTGGCGGTGGTGGAGGTATGGGGGGAGGTGAGAAGGGGCTGGGCTGCTGGTGTGCGGTGGACGCCTCTGGGGTGGATGAGGTGGGGCTGGGGGCCAGAGTATGGCAAACTGCATATGTTGTCACCTGCTGGATCAAGGTCTGGCCTGCCCCCATCCTGAGCAGCCCGGCAAGGTATGACTCAGTGAGATGGTGCCTCCTTTCCTCCCTATTACACCTGGCCAGGCTGCTCATAAGCTCCTGGTGATCGGAGGATATAGTGACCTGGATCCACTGCAGACAGTCCCGGATCTGACTCAACACGGCCAGCATCTCCTCATGAGCAGCCTGGCTTGGTGGTGGTGGGGATGGAGGTCTGGTTGAAGGGCCTATTGATGGTTGTGGAGGAGGTGGCAGAGGTATTTGTGGTGGCCCGTTGAGGAGGGGCTGTTGCCTGGCCAGTGCCTGGTGGTGGGAGCCAGGCCAACGATCCGCAGGGCGGGGGGAGAAAGGTGGAGTCATGCCCCTATCATCCCTCCAATATGTGTGCCCTGGTGATTGCTGCAGCTGCGGGTGAGGGGGCAGGGGGGTTGAAGGCCACAGGGGTGGCATATGGTCCTGCCAGTGGCCCCACTGCCCAGGTGAAATCCTCCTCCTCCACCTCATCAAGGCATGGGACTTGTGCTGGTCCCTTCTCCCCATTCACCGGATCCTGCTGGGTGGGGGCTTTCTTCGTGTCCTCTTGCCTCTGGCTCACCAGTGGACCCAGACCTCTGTGAAGCTGAAAAAGATAAAAGATAAAAGAAAGGATATATGTTAATGATGTTGAATAAAACATTGTTTTTTGTTCCTTTCTAACTATTTGACATCTACGCTTAAACCTGGATGAATCACTTACAGGGCCATTGACCTCATTATCGGTGCTCTTCGTTGTGTGACAGAACAGAAGATTCCATGTTAATTGAGTGTTTAACTGCTGCCCGATTACATTCTTGTAAGCAGTTAAACCATAATAACGTTCGTTGAGGCAGAAGCTGTTAATCATCACTGTGTCTGTAGACAAACCATAGCCTGCATATGTTTAACTGCTCTTATTGAAATTACAATAAATCAATTTATCACTTTAACATAGAATATTGTGCTCTTTCAGACAATGAATCTCACCTAGAGTGAGGTAACTGTCCCTTTGCGTGCAACTCTGAGTAGCTATCATTTGCTAGATGTGATCCTTGTTGGGTTCTTGATCTTGATTGCTATTGGCTCTCTTGATTCTGGCTGTGGTCTGTGACTGCATACGCTGCAGTGGGCACACCCATACATGGACTGGCTATTTGTTGATTAATATTGTTGTGCTCACTGAAGACAATGATTTGTCAGCCTCATGGATTTAATGACTGATCCATCTAACCCTTGTAAATTCCATCGAGCTGACATGTCATTGTCCTTGTTGGTCATCCTGTACATGTGTAGTGTGTGTGATGTACATGTGGTGACATAATAATGTATGTGATATTCACCTGACATGGAGGCTGGATCCTGCTGGGCCAGCAGGCCTGAAGCTCCAATGGCGGGCACATGGCTCAGTAGGTCCTTGAGGTCCCTCTCCCACTCATTGTAGGTGACGGTCACTCTGGGGCCCCCACTTGTTGCTGAGGCTGCGGCCATCTCCTTGGCCATCTTCCTCCTCACCAGGACCCTGATTTCATCGAACATGTGCTTCACAGACCTCACATCCCTTTCTGTCATGCCCACTGCTGTTACTGCGGCAGCTGCCTCCTTCCATGCCCGGGCCCTAGGCTCGGGCCTAACTTTCCTACCCACTGAAAGGATAGCGACCCGCTCACGGATGGCATGCAGGAGTACCATCATCTCCTGGGGGAGTAATTTGCGGCCCTGTGCCTGCCCTCAGCCTTTTGCCCTCCCAACTGTGGGTGGGGATCCTGTCCCCCCTCAACTGTCCCTGGGGCCTGTCCATCATCCCCGCTACTACCCCCACTAAGATCAGACCCCTCTGACCCTGAGGATGATGTGCCTATCAATATGGGCACCTTCCCACCCACCTCCCCCTCCACACAATGTTGCATCTCCTCCTCTCCTATGCTGTCACCCTCCTCCTCCTCTCCTCCTCCACTCACCTCCTCCTTCACCTCCTCCTCAACCTCCTACTCCACTGCCTCCTAAACCTCCTCCTCCTCCTCCCCCTCCTCCTCAACCTCCTCCTCTTCCACCACCTCCTCTCCTACAATCTCCTCCACCTCCTCTGATTTCTCTCCAACACTCCCCATGGCTGCCTCTCTCTCCTCTCTCCTCCTCTCTCCGCCCTACATTGCAATCCCAAAAATAAAATAAGGATACATTTAAAAAAAAGTATGCGTGTATATATTTCTGATGTAATTTTTTTTATGTTTTATGTGTAATTACTAACTGTTGTGGTATATGGTGGGGGGTATGGGGGGGGTGTTGTGTTGATCTGGCTCTATGTGTATCTATGTGTGTTATTTGTATTAGGCGTAATCAGTATATATGTGTAATCAAAATTTACGTGTACAATAGTTATGCTGATAATAGAAATGAATAGAACTGTAAGAACTTGCTCTCCAATATCACCTACTCTCTCTCTATCCAACCTCCAACTCCGGGACCTGCATGCTACTTCGGAAGAATCTACAAACAGTCAACGCATGGCGTGTGGAACGCAGCTGTATTATCTCCCCCTGTCAATCATTTTCCGTGATCCCGCGTTTCATTGGTCCTGAGGCCTGTGTTACACTCTGTAATAACGGTATTGGATTGTAACTGCAAACTGCATCTATTCCAGCCCACTGTCAGCTTGCGGGCGAAGGAAGGGTTTACAGGCTTGCGGCTTCGGCCCATTGGTTGCAGCCTTGTTCAATTTAATCGCTTTGTAACTCCTGTAAATTTCAAGCTTGCAGACATACGGGATGTACGACGGCAACTGCGGGCTTGGAATTTAATAGGGGCTACTATCTGCCACAACATTTAATCAAATTTATCAACTGTCACCATCTTTATGTATTAAGAATAAACTGATATGCAGCTAATGCAGTTCTATTTGCAATTAGAAAAATAAGAAATTTTTATTTTTAAAAATAAAGAGAAGAATATTATTGTCTCATGACATTAAGATGCTTGCACTGTGCATATAGAATTAACATGTGAAAAAAGGAAGAATGCAAACTAATATTATTTAAAGAAAATTATTAACTATAATAAAGCAACCATAATTAATATATCCGTAACAATCCTGCTTTCATATACACTAGTGTATCATAACATAAAAATATTCATTACAATCAAAATGAAAAATATGAAAATACTATTGTTATCAAGAATGTGGTGTTACTATTCATCACAAATTATATAATTAACAATAAGTCAAAATTAAATATAACGTGTGTAACGGAGCTGGAACACGCAGTCCAAAATCTCCGCTGGTATACGATAAAATACCCACGAGGCACTACAGTTTCACCATCCCCGACCTCCCATATTGGACGACACACAATTTGGGGGTCAAATGAATACTGACTTTATTTTGTTATTGCAGAAATATTTATACATCTCTTCCCACAGGCAATCCACATCCCCCATATTTGGCTGCACAATACCCATAAAGAGAACAATAGGTGGGTCACACCTCCCTGGCAACTTTGATACAATCAGACATTGATTCAATTACACCTCTTTGTTCTTATCTCTTGAATCTCTGTAATAGGATTATCTATTAGCCTAGGTCTGCAAAAGTCTGGCTAATATTCTGCAGAGCATCAACCAGCATACATATTGTAGGATCATATTTTAACCAAGAATAATCATAAAACAGGGTAAAACAGTGATGGGTTCCGCTACACACCTCCCCCGTGACCATAAGCCGGCATACACGGTCTGATCCCAACGGATCGGCCTGGGGATGTCCGGACAAAAGTATTTGTTGGTCAATTCTCTAGTTTGACAACCCATCAGCATTACTGCAATTCACATTTATTCACATTTCCCATATCCCCAGATAGCTGGGATCTGAGCGCACAAAACCACCGAATAGCGCTCAGATCCTCTTCACACAGTTCAATTGCCATGTAGCTAAAGTCTTTCCCATAGTCTTTCATTATATGAATGGGCTTCATGGCACAGTTATCTGGGGTATCATGGTTCACACAGGGCAAGTACAGAATGACCCCCCTGTATGTAAAGGGCCGGAATGAGTGACTTACACTCTGGTATGGCCGAACACTGGTTCCAAAGGGCAATATGTACCAGGGCCATAGTCGCAGGGCAGGAGGCTGGCAAACAGTCCTCTCCAAGCCAAGGTGGCGAAGGGCACTTCGTCACACATCTCTCTTTTGGGGGGAAGTCTAACCAGGTACCTGGATATTTTGCTGGGGTGATGGGGCAACACGCTGAGGGGACTTGAGGGGCAGAGGCCAGCGGCACTCTGCCCTGATGCCAGCTCTTCTGCTGGTATAACCTGCAGGACATTCTGCTCTGTACAAGCGACAAAGGGAGGGCAGAGGCCGACTGCACTGTGCCCCGCTGTCAGCTCTTCTGCTGGGGTACTTGGGACATATTTCGGCTCAGTAGCCAGGGAAACGTGGGGGTCAGTGGGGGTTAACATTTCCTCTGTTAACCCTGGGGCCACATTAGAAGTTAGCTGGGGAGGGGAATTTGTACTTACCCCCTCCTCCGGTTGTCCCAGTGACGGTAGTTGGGGATCTGGACAAGCTGTGGGCGCAGAGACCACGGTCCCATCTGCGCCGTCTGGGAGATTGGTGTCTCCCCTGGTTAGGGTAAACTGTCGCTGGGGGGGAAGGATGACACGTTCTGCCCCCTGTGTTTCACACTGCCGCTGGGGGGGAAGGACGACACCTTTGGCCCCCTGGGGTACCCACTGCCGCTGTGGAGGAAGGTAGACACCTTCTGCTCCCTGGGGTACACACTGCCGCTGGGGGGAAAGGACGACACCTTCTGCCCCCTGGGGTTCACACTGCCGCTGGGGGGAAAGGACGACACCTTCTGCCCCCTGGGGTTCACACTGCCGCTGAGGGGGAAGGAAGACACCTTCTGCCCCCTGGGGTTCACACTGCCGCTGGGGGGAAAGGACGACACCTTCTGCCCCCTGGGGTTCACACTGCCGCTGGGGGGGAAGGACGACACCTTCTGCCCCCTGGGGTTCACACTGCCGCTGGGGGGAAAGGACGACACCTTCTGCCCCCTGGGGTACACACTGCCGCTGGGGGGAAAGGACGACACCTTCTGCCCCCTGGGGTTCACACTGCCGCTGGGGAGGAAGGACGGCCCCTTCTGCTCCCTGGGGTACACACTGCCGCTGGGGGGAAAGGACGACACCTTCGGCCCCCTGGGGTACACACTGACGCTGGGGGGGAAGGCCGACACCTTCAGCTCCCTGGGGTACACACTGCCGCTGGGAAGGAAGGACGACACCTTCAGCTCCCTGGGGTACACACTGCCGCTGAGGGGGAAGGACGACACCTTCTGCCCCCTGGGGTTCACACTGCCGCTGGGGGGAAAGGACGACACCTTCTGCCCCCTGGGGTTCACACTGCCGCTGGGGGGAAAGGACGACACCTTCTGCCCCCTGGGGTTCACACTGCCGCTGGGGGGTGGAATTAGTTGGAGTATTCCACGTGGAGCGGTTTCTGTTTCTGCGACAGTCTCTCTGCATGTGGCCCTGCTGGTTACACGTGTGGCACCTGATGTACCGTGGAGGGGTTTGGTAGTTCCCACCACCCGGACGCAGTGCTGGGGCGGGGTTAATGGTGGGAGGTGGGTTAGCAGCTCCCAAGATGGACCGCTCCCGTGCCCGCATCTTTTCCATTATGCATTTGTGGACATCTGTCATTAACCATTCCAAGGTTTTTATGGGAAGCGTACCTGGGAAAAAGGCCAGCCTGCTTTGGAGTTCTCTTCCAAACTCATTCTGTGGGGTAATACGAGGTACTGTAACCATGAGTTCCTTTCTATCTGCATCCCTGTAGTCTGCGGCCGCCTCCTCCTCCTCATGATGGAACGCTGTCTAAAAACTAGCCGGTTCCATCCTGCTGTAGCCAGGGGCGCTGTACGGATACTAGCGTTGCCCTCAATTTGTACTCCACGGAATGGTGTCTCCTGTAGCTGTCCTTCTGACCGTGGGAACAATTCCACCACTTGCCAACAAATGTAACGGAGCTGGAACACGCAGTCCAAAATCTCCGCTGGTATACGATAAAATACCCACGAGGCACTACAGTTTCACCATCCCCGACCTCCCATATTGGACGACACACAATTTGGGGGTCAAATGAATACTGACTTTATTTTGTTATTGCAGAAATATTTATACATCTCTTCCCACAGGCAATCCACATCCCCCATATTTGGCTGCACAATACCCATAAAGAGAACAATAGGTGGGTCACACCTCCCTGGCAACTTTGATACAATCAGACATTGATTCAATTACACCTCTTTGTTCTTATCTCTTGAATCTCTGTAATAGGATTATCTATTAGCCTAGGTCTGCAAAAGTCTGGCTAATATTCTGCAGAGCATCAACCAGCATACATATTGTAGGATCATATTTTAACCAAGAATAATCATAAAACAGGGTAAAACAGTGATGGGTTCCGCTACAACGTGAAAAAATTGAATATTAGTAGAAGTGCAATGACATATACAAAAAGCCTATCATCTGCAATTAAATCATCATAAAAAGGAAAACAACAGTCATTGCCTAAACAGTGGGAAAACTACTAAGGTGGTATGAATGATGAACAAAAGTATGTTACATATCCTTGTAAGAGTGATACTGGTTAAGGTGCTGGTAATTCATAGAATACCATCTAATTAAAAAATATCAAAGAATATCAAATCCTACAAAGAAATAAACAACATATTCTACCAAACAATCTATTATCATCAAATTAAAAATATTATCTTCACCAGAACTAAAATGGATGCACATAAGCTATGTGAAATGAGAATCAATGACAAATAGTGCTGTGCAAGCATTCATCTAAGGTTAATTATAAATCCAAGGTTAAATAATCTTATGTACTGTATACATAATGTGGTAGTTTGACCTGCTAACCTCTAAATTAACAGCAAGAAGTGAATGTATTATTTTAATCTTTTTATTAAAAGTCCAAAAAGTCCACCACATTATGGCTTACATCAGCCAAAGGTATGACAAAACACACAGTTCTCTTGTATATATCTTCCTCAGCAGAAAAGGGGAGCATTCGGCCCGTTCGTCTCTCCGAAATGCTCCAACGGCCATGTACCCTTAAACAGTCTTTTGAGAGACTCTGTCCAGTTTGCAGTTAGACTGCTGCCTTTTCCCTGGGGTTACTTTACGCAGATTCTTGTAAGGAAAATCTAATCCTTGACTCACAATCTCTGGAACACAGCTTCCTCTGGAACACAGCTTCCTCTGGAACACAGCTTTCTCTGGAACATCTTTCTCTAGAACACAGATTTCTCTGCGAGCAATCTTTGGTACACAACAGTCTTCTGTCTGCAATCAGGAACAGACAGCAAGCTTCTTTCTGTAGCTTGCTCTTTGCTGCTAACAGCAGCTTGCCAACAGGAGCAGATTTCACAAACTGCTCACGCTGCTTAGGCCCAAGCCTAAGTGAGAGAGACTCCACCCATCTCTCTGCTGTTGTCTTAAAGGCAATCCACAGCTGGGGTTCAATTAGCCTAGGATCACTGCCCGGAGTTAACTCTTTCTTTTTTCAGATAAATCTTCCAGCCTCTTTAATTAAACCCACCTCTGGGGACATTCTTTGCTTCACTCTGTTACAATAGATATTATTTGATTGTACAAAAACTATTAAAAAAAAACATAAAAAAATGTCTTTTCAATTAAATAAGACACACATATTTTAGAAAACTATATTGCTAATCTAACCCTAATAATACTTAAAATCCTCTTAAAAAAACACATCAAGTACAAAACAATCAAAATTCAATTCATTTTGGAATAAAACCACATTTGACCGATACTTGGCAAAACATCTACAGCCTTATTAAATTGCGATTCAGTAAATTTAAAAGGGCTCTAATTAAGCACACAGCATAATTTTTTTACAGAAGTTTTTAGTTAGTGAAGACCTTGCTTTTGGATAGGAGTTCACTAACTAAAAACTTCTGTAAATAAAATATGCTATGTGCTAGAGCCCTTTTAAATTTACAGAATCGCTATTTAATAAGGCTGATAATACCTAGAAGACTTATAATAAAAGTGTTCCCATCTTTTTCTTTCCACTTGGAACAATATAAAGATAGATAGAAACAGTCTCTTACTGTCTGTTCTGAAACTCTATTAATTACATATATTGTCTGATTATGAAACTAACATTTTGGTTGAATTAGACAAGAGACATTAGAGACTTTGAAAGTTGTTCAGTCTTTGATTGGTCCCATAAGAATAATAGAAGCATGTAAATTAAGATCTAGATTTGAACCTGATACATCCCATGGGGCGTCCTCCACAGATATAGAGTCGTCTATCATTTTTTAGGAGTGAGAGACAGACCCCATTACGACAGGGGCCTGGTAAAAGTACCGGAAGAACAACCAGATTAGAACTCCTCTCAGAGTCTCAGGGACAGAAAGAGATGGGGATACAGGAGAGGGGAAGAGATAAACAAAATAAGTAATTGATCCAGAAGGACAAGGTGGTGAGATATTATCAATCTCTCTAGATCACTCACCAGATTTTCATCTCTTTGCTAGAAAATTATGCATTAAAAAAAAAAAAATTGCAAAAAAAACAGAGTTACATCAGAGTATGAATTAAAATGACAGTGCTCCCATTATTGTGGTAAAAGCAACTGAAATGGAAATGTCTGATGAAAAGAATTGGTTACAAAGATTGAAATGCAAATCTGAATTCAATTCTCATGTTTCTTTGTGCCCATTAGTTGACATCTATTTGTAATTTATCCAGGAAATGGAAAACATACATTCTTATCAGAGAAAAGCGCACTCAAAGAAATAAGTGAATGGCAGGTCATATTGATTAAGCTCTCTGACAAAGGAAGTAACATTGTTATTTGGCCAAAAAATGTAAATCTGGAAGTGGCCAATAAACAACTTAGTGATAAACAATGTTGCAAAAAAATATTGGGGGATCGCACGGATGAATAGTGCAGGATGTCAAGCTGTTGATTATTTTTTGATACTATAACCAACAACTAACTATAAAAATTAGTTCATAGTACAATTGTTAAAGTTCATCTTACAGCTTAACTATTTTGTATTTAATGATCAATTTGTTTTGCAAAAATGTTGCACTGCCGTGGGTTCGGCATGTGCTGCCACCTATGCAAACCTGGTGGGAGAGAGAACATATATTTAGTGAGGCTAATTAAAAGTATACCAATCAAATCATTAAATGGTTGAGGTATATAGATGACCTGCTTATTCTGTGGGATAGGTCCAAAGAAGAACTGTAACATTTCTTTAAAATCTTAAATCAAAATGATCTTAATTTAAGATCAATATATCTCATTGATTCCAACTGTGTGGATTTTTTGGATATAATCATTCACAAGGGAGATGAATGAGACATAAAAACTGACATATATAGGAAGCCCATTTACACTAACAGTACTCTGCATTATCCAGAGCTCTCATTTTCCAGATTTTTTAATAAATTTTTATGTCTGAATTGATGAGTGAAATAGGTTTGTAGTTTTAACATGCATCCCGATTTGTCCCCTATTTTAAGATATCCAAAATGTTGGCTTCAGACATTTCTGGTAGTATTTCTCCTTTATTTTTCATTTCGTTAAGCATAATACGCAAGTGTTCACTCAATATAGATGAAAAGTATTTGTAGCATAAATTGTTGAAGCCATCTATATCTGGAGTTTTATTATGTTTAATCTTAACTATAACCAACTCTACTTCTTTAGATACTCAGGTCTTCATTGGTAATGTTTGGAAGATTAATTTTCCATAATAAATACTTTATTTCTACTTTTGCAGGTTTTTACAAAGTTGTTCCAAGTTATATAAGGATCTATAAAAGTCTTGGAGTATTTTACTAATATCTCTAGGACAGAAATATTTAAGGGCCTCTCAGGCCATTAATTCTACTCTGTAATCTTTGTTTCTTACCTTTGTTAGCTAAAAATGTGCCTGTTTTGTTTCCTAAAAAATATTGGTTTTGTTAAGATTTTTCAGATCAATCTGTCTTGAATTTGAAGTAATCTTTTTATCTGAAGATATAAATTATTGATTTGGATTGAAGTATCCTTACTAGGAGATTTAGTCATACTCTGTAATAATAATAAAAGTAAATTTAAAGCTTGGATTTCCCAAAAAGTAGCTCTCTTTTAGATCTTTTAGCATGGTTGGTCTTTGATAAAGTGGGGAGTGGCAAACTCCCATATTAAGGCATTCTCCCTTTTTCTCTTTCCTTTCCTCTCTCTTTTCTTTTTCTTCTGCTTTTTCCTCTCTCCTCTCCCCTGTTCTTTCCTTCCCCTACTTTTTTTTCTCCCTCTTTCTTTTCTTTTAGACCAGGGGGCTTCCACTTGTATCTTGGTTTCCATTACATCATAAATACATCCATTCATACTTAAGACTATTAAAGATTTACTATGCATGTTTGTCTTACGGGCTACTAAACAGATGATAGAAATTATAGGCTATTGTAAAAGAAATATCTTAATGGGGAGGATATGATTATTTATATGACTTGCCCTATCCCAAGTGTGATAATGTAAATAAATGATCCAAGTGTAATAATTGTCTTTTAAATAGTATCTTATAGTTTAAAGGGAACCCCCCTTACATATTGGAACTGCCATAAACATATGCCTTAATTACAGGGGTCTAACCCGCAGGGCCAGTCTAAACCATCAGCATATTTTCTTTTAACAGTAATATCTCAATCCTTATGGTGTAAAATACTTTAAAAAAAACCCAACAAAACCCACAGGTGTTGATATAACCATATCAAAGTAATCACATAGAGTCCTATACAACACAATTCATATACAAAGATAAAGATTGGTAGTTCTATATACAAAAAGCTCCTCTTTGCCGATGATGTCATTCTAACTGACAGAAATCTTCTTTATCATACCTACATAAACTTCTAGAAGAATATGGAAGGGTTTCCTATTTTAAAATACTACTCAGAAACAGAGATTATCTCTTTAGGTCTTAAAGTGGAGCAAAATTGAAATTAAGATTCAAAAAACTGTATCCATATAATTGGAACTCTAAGTCTATTATTCACTCGGGTGTCAGATTTTCCTTTCGTACAAGACATCTGCTAAAAGACAATTTTAACATTGTATGTAATCAAATAAGATTGCTTTTCTATGATTGGAAAAATATAAGAATGTCCTGGCTAGCTAGAATTGCGGTAGTAAAAATAACCATTATCCCAAAAATGCTTAAATACTTAGATACATCCTGGAGATAGCTACCAACTATATACTGAAGAATTTTCAAACTCTAATATACAAATATATATATATATATATATATATATATATATACATACAGGGAGTGCAGAATTATTAGGCAAATAAGTATTTTGACCACATCATCCTCTTTATGCATGTTGTCTTACTCCAAGATGTATAGGCCTACTACCAATTAAGCATATTAGGTGATGTGCATCTCTGTAATGAGAAGGGGTGTGGTCTAATGACATCAACACCCTATATCAGGTGTGCATAATTATTAGGCAACTTCCTTTCCTTTGGCAAAATGGGTCAAAAGAAGGACTTGACAGGCTCAGAAAAGTCAAAAATAGTGAGATATCTTGCAGAGGGATGCAGCACTCTTAAAATTGCAAAGCTTCTGAAGCGTGATCATCGAACAATCAAGCGTTTCATTCAAAATAGTCAACAGGGTCGCAAGAAGCGTGTGGAAAAACCAAGGCGCAAAATAACTGCCCATGAACTGAGAAAAGTCAAGCGTGCAGCTGCCACAATGCCACTTGCCACCAGTTTGGCCATATTTCAGAGCTGCAACATCACTGGAGTGCCCAAAAGCACAAGGTGTGCAATACTCAGAGACATGGCCAAGGTAAGAAAGGCTGAAAGATGACCACCATTGAACAAGACACACAAGCTGAAACGTCAAGACTGGGCCAAGCAATATCTCAAGACTGATTTTTCTAAAGTTTTATGGACTGATGAAATGAGAGTGAGTCTTGATGGGCCAGATGGATGGGCCTGTGGCTGGATTGGTAAAGGGCAGAGAGCTCCAGTCCGACTCAGACGCCAGCAAGGTGGAGGTGGAGTACTGGTTTGGGCTGGTATCATCAAAGATGAGCTTGTGGGACCTTTTCGGGTTGAGGATGGAGTCAAGCTCAACTCCCAGTCCTACTGCCAGTTCCTGGAAGACACCTTCTTCAAGCAGTGGTACAGGAAGAAGTCTGCATCCTTCAAGAAAAACATGATTTTCATGCAGGACAATGGTCCATCACACGCGTCCAAGTACTCCACAGCGTGGCTGGCAAGAAAGGGTATAAAAGAAGAAAATCTAATGACATGGCCTCCTTGTTCACCTGATCTGAACCCCATTGAGAACCTGTGGTCCATCATCAAATGTGAGATTTACAAGGAGGAAAAACAGTACACCTCTCTGAACAGTGTCTGGGAGGCTGTGGTTGCTGCTGCACGCAATGTTGATGGTGAACAGAACAAAACACTGACAGAATCCATGGATGGCAGGCTTTTGAGTGTCCTTGCAAAGAAAGGTGGCTATATTGGTCACTGATTTGTTTTTGTTTTGTTTTTGAATGTCAGAAATGTATATTTGTGAATGTTGAGATGTTATATTGGTTTCACTGGTAAAAAAAATAATAATTGAAATGAGTATATATTTGTTTTTTGTTAAGTTGCCTAATAATTATGCACAGTAATAGTCACCTGCACACACAGATATACCCCTAAAATAACTAAAACTAAAAACAAACTAAAAACTACTTCCAAAAATATTCAGCTTTGATATTAATGAGTTTTTTGGGTTCATTGAGAACATGGTTGTTGTTCAATAATAAAATTAATCCTCAAAAATACAACTTGCCTAATAATTCTGCACTCCCTGTATATATATATAATGGCAAAAAATCAAGCATAAAGCTTGGTATTACCAAGAGGAAATATCATAAAGTTGGATTGGCCTCCCCATCATTGAAATATATTCATGAAAATATATCATTATGTCACTTCTTAGGATGGAATGCCCCTCATGAAAGATTTATTTAGAGGAAAATAGAAGAAGATCTATTACAAAATATACCTATCCATCTTTGCCTTCCTAAATACAAATCATCTAAATGGAGGGATTAATACCTTAATCAAATTTTGGTTTAATATTAGAGATAAAATGAACCTATCCTCCTTCCCTTCCCTGGTTTGATGCTTTTAGTTTGGTTAAAAGATCATCTACATGTGTTTCATATACAGAACTATTCTTTTAAAACTGTTCAGAGATGGTATCTAGTTCCTGAGGCCATGAGTAGATTTGTTTTAAATAATTCAAATACAGGACTGTACACTACTACATATGTGCAACATTTTTGGAAACAGTGTAAAATACAAATCTCAAAGATCATTGACAAAGATATTCCTTTTAGTCCACAATGTATAATATTATATCTGGAAATTAATACCTTGTTCCCTCAATGCAAATTTCTGATATCTCATATTTTGCTGATAGCAAAGTGGCTTTTCATAATATTTTGGAAACTTGATCAGGTTCCCTCATGGTCAGAAGTAGAAAGTATCATTGAAAGAAATAGTTAATTGAAAAAAGACTGGTCATTACATGGATCTAAGAAAAATGTCTACCTATGAAATGGGAACTTTGGGATATACTTTTGTATATAAAATAATTTTCTTTATATATATATATATATATATATATATATATATATATATATATATATATATATATATATATCGTATATACCCCAGTATAAGCCGACCCGAGTATAAGCCGAGGCACTTATTTTACTACAAAATACTGGGAAAATGTAGTGACTCGAGTATAAGCCGAGGGCGGGAAATGTGCTGCCCCCTGTGTCCCTCTTGTGCCCTCTGTGTCCCCCTCTTGTGTGCCCTCTGTGCCCCTTTCTTGTGTCCCCCCTCTCCCTCCCCTGTGTCTCTTCCCCCTCTTCCTCCCCTGTGTCTCTTCCCCTCCTCTCCCTCCCCTGTGTCTCTTCTCCCCTCTCCCTTCCCTGTGTCTGTTCCCCCCTTCCCTGTGTCTCTTTCCCTAACCCCTCCCTCCACAACCCCCCTCCTCAACCCCCCTCCTCATCCTCCCTCCTCAACACCCTCCTCAACCTCACTCCTCAACCCCCCCACATCCTCAACCTCCCTCCTCAACCTCCTCAACCCCCCTCCTCATCCTCAACCTCCCTCTTCAACCCCCCTCCTCAACCCCCTCCTCAGCATCCCTCCTTAACCCCCCCTCCTTAACCTCCCTCTTCAACCACCCTCCTCAACCTCTCTCCTCAACCCCCTCCTCAACCTCAACGACCTCCCCAACCTCAACCCCACATCCTCATCCTCAACCCCCCATCCTCATCCTCAAACCCCCATCCTCAACCCCCCTCCTCCTCCTCAACCCCCATCCTCATCCTCAACCCCCCATCCTTAACCCCCTTATCATTTTCAACCCCCATCCTTATCCTCAACCTCCCTCTTCAACCCCCTCCTCAACCTCCCTCCTCAACCTCCTCATCCTCAACCTCCCTCCTCAACCCCCCTCCTCATCCTTCGTCCTCAACATCCCTCTTCAACCCCCCTCCTCAACCTCCCTCCTCAACCCCCCTCCTCAACCTCTCTCCTCAACCCCCCTCCTCGACCTCAACCCCCCTCCTCAACCTCAACCCCATCCACATCTTCAACCCCAACATCCTCAACCCCCCTCCTCATCCTCAACCCGACATCCTCAACCGCCCTACTCATCCTCAACCCCCCATCCTCATCCTCAACCCCCCATCCTCATCCTCAACCCCCCATCCTCAACCCCCCTCCTCATCCTCAACCCCCATCCTCAACCCCCCTCCTCATCCTCAACCTCCCTCCTTTACCCCCCTCCTCATCCCCAACCCCCCTTCTTAACCACCCTCCTCAACCCCCCTCCTCAACCTCCCTCCTCAACCCCCCTCCTCAACCTCCCTCCTCAACCATCCTGCTCAAACTCTCTCCTCAAACCCTCTCCTCAACCTCAACCCCCATACTCAACCTCAACCCTCCCATCCTCATCCTCAACCCCCCATCCTCAACCCCCTCATCCTCAACCCCTTTCCTCAACCCCCCATCCTCATCCTCAACCCCCCTCCTCACTTTACCCCTCTAATTACCTCCCCCTCTCCCTTTCCCCTCACTTACCTTCCTTCAGCAGCTGCTCCCCCACTCCTCCTCGCTTCTTCGGCTGCGTCGGGACCCGGACAATGCTAATGACGTGACGCACATGCGACGTCACCTCATTAGCATATTATTCCTGGCTCTCCCCCTGTGCTGTGTTCGAGTGTGTTATTATTATTTTTTTTTATTATTTTTTTGGTTTTCCAGTGTTTTTGAGTTACACGTTTGAGCCAACTGCGTCCCTTAACTGCTCGCCTTGCTTCGTGAGGCTCACAGTGCAATGAGCGCCTTTGGCCTTTGGCGCTCATTGCAGTCTAAGTCCTGCGTGCCTCAACTGCTCGCCTTGCTTCGTGAAGCTCGCAGTGCAATGAGCTCCTTCAGCGCTCATCGCAGATTAAGTCATGCGTGCCTCAACTGCTTGCAGTCGACTGCTCGCTTCGTGACCAACATCACAAATGTCCCCAACACTGACAAATATATATGTGATAATGTACATCTTAAGGATAAGAATATAACAACAGAGAAAATCTAAAAAATATATTTAAAACCAAAAGTATCATGAGCAAGGTACCTATAAGTCACGTGACATTATGGCTTCATAACATCCATCATGTGACTACCATTCTGTTCCATTGCATACTTAAAGGGATATCTACTGTAAGTTTGCTGGATTATGAATGCATCTGATGGAGGAGATTCAGTAGTGCGGGGAAAAAAATATTTGCATAAACAAATACCAAAATATACATTTAAACACTCACTGTGAAGTCAGCTGAATTTCTTGAATTTGCAAACAGTTGGCTTTCAAAGTTGACACCTCCAGCCAATCTCTTCTAAAATTAGCATAACAGTCATATTCAGTTGGACCAATCACAGGCAGCATGGTATCCATTTTGATTTGGAATGATGCCCTAATGTGGGAAGTCATATGTTTTTATACACTTCCTTTTCATAATTTCCTTCCTGTGCATACAGAGTAAGGGCCTCATTCTATTATCGGCCGTAGGAGATGCGGGGCCGCAAGGACCGGCCGCAAGCTATTCGGCTATTCTATTCCCCTCTGGCCGGGGATTCCGGCAGGCTTGCGGCCGGCGCCTTGCTATCCCTTGCGGCCGCTCGCGCCGGAGGAAAGCCTTTGATCTAAAACGTCCGCAAGAGTTTCGGCCGCAAGAAAATCCCGGTTGCTATTCTATTGCTCCGGGAACCCTCTCTGCAAGGCTAAAAGCGAGCCGCAGCTTACTTGCAGGAAAAAGGTCCCGCTAGCACCAATTAAGCACATTATAAAGCCGAAATAAAGCCATCCTGCACTCTGAGGAGACTATAAAGTGATTGTAGGTGTTAGCAAAAATAGCACAACATTCCCCTATACTCAAATCCGTAAATATATATTTTTTTATATATGTCAAATATCAATGTAAAAAGTCCAGAGTGCTTGGAGCACCTCAGACCCGCCCACGCTGCGGCCGGAAAATAAACAGTTAATGTAAACTCGGGTTTGGGCTGATGTGCAAGCTTGAGAGTGGGTTACTATTAATCCTCATGTCCCCCAAAATGATCCCTAGCATTTACAGAGCTTTACAGTGCAGTCTTGAATTTATTTTTGTGTTTAAAGATTTCTGAGCTTACGGCCGGTTGCAAGATATACGGCCGGCCGTAAGAGGAGATCCTTGCGGGGCCGTATAATTGAATTCCAAGATAACGGAACCCCTGCAAGGAATCGCAGCCTTGCGGCTGTTTTACGGCCGATAATAGAATGAGGTCCTAAGTGTTTAGCAATAATAGTCATTTCTAATTTTAGTCATTTCTGACAGTTGGAAATCAAGGTTAACACCCTCCAAACCAAAGGCTAAATTAGGCTCAAGTGTAAAATGATTTGTTTTGGCCAATTAGGTTAGCTGAAACTCTGGTTTCCTGTCTGTGGTACAATGCAGCATGGGATATGTAGATGTGTTTTATGAGATGTGCTGCATACCTATTGTCTTCCCACTGTCCCTATATTATTATACAGCGATACTAAACACTGTAAAGTCAAGACAAATGGAACATATCTATACACCTAAAGGGAAGTCTCCAGCAAACTCCCACAGTGTACAAGGAGGGGCACCAAGCCATAAAAAATAAATAAAAAAAAGGCACCAAGCCATAAAATTGAATAGGGGTGAGGTCTTTAATCCCAAGGGAATTATATAATGCTGTAATGTATATATTGTATTCTGAAACGAACACTGCATATAAAAAGGTAATATAAGTGCAGTGCTGTATATAAAATTAAATAAATAAAAAAATAAAAATAAGATAAAAACCATATTTAAATGGACCTATATATATTAATATATCTGAAAGACCTACTAGGTAATAGAATTCATATCAGTTGTAGGAGATCTGCAACTATTAGTGATTGATTGGTTAGGAAACATTTTATGAACAAGTCTACTCATACCATTCTACACAATGGTACTTACAAATGTGGTGACTGCGAGTTCAGTGATTTCATGGTGAAGGGAGATCAATTATTGGATCGAGCTTGAACAAAATTGATAGTAAAGGGATTTTACAATTGTAGCAGCAAAGGTGTAATCTTTTGCCTTAAATGCCTGTGCCGGTTGATATATATATTGGTATCAACTCTAGGGGGGCCAGAAGACATCTTGGGGAACATTTGGGCAATATAAGGAATAGTACAAAGGATCATGAGAAAGGTAAAATTCTTACACCCATTGCACAGCATTTTCATTATCAACATGGAAGCAAACATTTGTTTAAATTTCGATATTACAGAGAGTAAGTCTTGGAATCCACGGAGGTTATCACTTTTAAATGAAGTTGTGCCAAAAACTCTCAATGAGGTCTTAATTTTATGGCGTATCTATGAAGAAGTTAGGATTGAAATCCTTGACTTGAGGTATATGATCAGGTTTGCTTTTGAGCCTAAGGTCATTGTAGACTAGAATGGAACCACCACTCCAATAGGTCAGTATAGTCGAGAATTAAATTATCATTCCAATATGTCAAGAAAGCCTACTCTGAGATTATAATCTTAATATTAAACCCATCTAGATTCAGACAGTTATCACATTCATCATTTTGAGACTTATAGTATCTGATACAGCAATACATTTCCATCTATAAAGGTGGATGAGTTTCATTTTGATTATTTTTTACACTATTTGACATTGACTCTCATTTCACAAAGCTTAAGTGGATCTATTTTAGCTCTAGTGAAGATAAGATTTTTAATTTGATTATAATATATTTTTCAATAGAATATGTTGTTCATGTCTTTGTAGGATTTTTTTATTATATATTGTTTTATATTTTTTAATGATATGGAATTTTTTAAATTATCAGCACCTTAACCAGTATCACACTTATTGGTTCTATTAGTTTCTAACTCCACTAAACTTAGATAACCCTGGTCACATTACTACAAATTGAAATGTACCATACCTTTGTTGATCATTCATACCACCTTAGTAGTTTTCCCTATTTTTATGCAATTACTTTTGTTTTTCCTTTTTTTGATAATTAGATTTTTATATAATTTAAATATCGATGATCAGCATTTTGTGAATGTCATTGCACTTCTACTAATATTCAATTTTTCCCATTCTATTTTGACTAATTGTTAATTTTATCATTTGTGGTGAATAGTAAGTAGCACCACATTCTTGGTAACTATAGTGTTTTCATATTTTTCATTTTGATTGTTATGAATATTCCTATACTAGTGTATATGAATACAGAATGGTTATGGATATATTAATTATGGTTGCTTTATTATGGTAAATAATTTTCTTTCAATAATATTAGTTTTATTCTTTCTTTTTTCACATGTTCATTCTATTTACACAGTGCAAGCATCTTAATGCCATGAGACAATTATACTCTTATACTCCTTTATTTTAATGATTTTTATGGTGTGTGTAGTGATTGCTCTAGAACAAGCTATACTGGCAATATTACAAGATAGTTTCCCATTGATTTTCACAAATCGTTAATATTACAATTGCTTTCTCAAAGATTAGCTATTCAATTGTGAATTTATTGAGCACTGGTAAAAATACATATGACTTGGAATTTGAAATATTAGGGATTTGTAGAAAAATTTTAACGTGCATTGAAGACCGTCCGCAAATTCTTTTAAAAGCTTCACTGAGACCTGCAAAAGCGGTTAAACGCAGTAAAATACTAAAAAAGCATGTAAAAGCATGTAACTGTGTTAGAGCATAATGCTTAATAGTCCCATTGGCACTAATGTGCATTTTAAAAATAATTTTTAATTAATATGTTTGAGTCATTATTCATTAGGAACATCAAAACTGTTGCTAAGACTGAGCAAAAGCAGTTAGAGAGACAGTACAGTGAAACATGTAGTTGCTTTAGTAATTAATGCGTTGCAGTCCCATAGGAACAAATATGATATTTAAAAAATAGTTTTGTAATTAATATGTTTGACTATTACACATATATATCAACTATTGGCAATAATATACCTCCAAATAACAAATATCAACCTCAAGTGTAATATAGAGCCAAGTACACAAAAGCTTAATATGAATCGGGAAACCCACATTACCTACAACAGGTGCTACAATGCATTGAATATTAAAGGGCTAGCCACAACCACACAATAATCATCAACAATATGGATCCTGGACACAACACAGTATTGAGAGCAATCATTTACGTCATGGAAAGGTATGTCATCTACACAATACTATTTGGTGTGATACACTAGGGTGCGAGAAATGTCATCAAATGTCATCATGGCAGCCTCTGGGAGAGATGAGTGGGTGACACTGATTGTGGCTAATCCATAATGGAGATGTACGCCACAGGTATACCACTATATAGCACAGGTCATGCATTGGATTGCCATAGGGAGCATGTAAGGAAAGAGTGGTATAGGCACAGGGACATGGAGATATAGGGACACATCATGACAAGGGGTATAGCATTAAAGTTTAATAGCTGTTGAGAAAGGCCAGAAAGGAGGTGGAGGCTGTGGAGATGCAGAAGGAGACACAGGAAACATACCTCCATCAATAGGACTCTTGGGTACACCTGCCCTATGAAGTCCCATGCCGTGGCTGTTTTGCATGTGACAACATGTATACCAATAACAATTATGTGAATTACAGCTAGTGTTATTGTATTAATTAATTAATAATAATAATAATACATGTGATTTGGCCAACCACCCTCCAGTGGAATGGTGATCCAGAACAGTGTTATAACCTTAATATGTCACAGTATGGACTTGCAAAAATCTTTATTACTGTTGTTCACTCATGATTTGGATTTTTTTTTAATCAGCTCTGTTAATCAGTGCAGTGTTTTTTGTCCTGTTGCAGTAATCAGTGTGCAGGTGAGAGTGGCTTGGCCTGTGTAAGTTATATCTGTGTGCATTTGTGTGAGGTTCTGTTTACATCAGTTCTGTAAATCAGTGCAGTGTTTTCTGTCCTGTTGCACTAATCCATGTGCAGGTGAGAGTGGGTGTGGCTTGGCCTGTGTAAGTTATATCTGTGTGCATTTGTGTGAGGTTCTGTTTGAATCAGCTCTGTAAATCAGTGCAGTGTTTTCTGTCCTGTTGCAGTAATCAGTGTGCAGGTGAGAGTGGGTGTGGTTTGGCCCGTGTAAAGGTTTTTGTGTGCATTTTGTTGTGTTCTGTTGAATCAGTTCTCTGGGACAGGGCAGTGTTTTCTGTCCTGTGCTCATTTATCATTGTACAGGTGAGTAGGCGGGGTTTATTTTAACACGGGAAGAGCGAGCTTGGGAGCTTGCAATCATTTCTAGTGTAGATGTAGTTAGTGAGTAGGAGATTGACTAAAAGGAGGAAATCCAAAGGAAAGGGGTATTATAAGAAAAAACAGAAAACAAACGTATATATATTTTTTTCTGTTTTGTTTGGGTTAAGGTGTAGAAAAGAAACCTTTATACAAATACATTGATTTATTTTCTCACTGTATTTTTGTAACTGATAATCATGAGTCAGTCCGGTGGCAACCTCACTCAGTGTACATCCTGCCACATGTATGCACTACTGGAACAGATGATCCAGGGTCCATACCTTTGTGAGAGGTGTGAGCATGTTGCCTCTCTGGAAGCTCAAATTGAAGAACTGGAGAGGAGAATTGCAGCACTTAGTGATATTGCTCCACTGGAAAGGAAGTTGGTTCTCACTGAGCACAGTTTAGCTCGGCCTAGCATGGAGGGAGTAGCTGTGGCTAGTGAGGATGTCCAGGGAGGTAGCTGGGTTACAGATAGAAGGGGAATCAGGGGGAACAGGAGAAGGCAGGCCAGTTCTGAGTTGGCAAATGCCAACAGATTTGCCAGATTGAGTGAAACTGTTGGGGATGTCCATTCAGGAATGGCAATGCCAGATAGAGCTGTTCCCTCTAACAGCCGGGAGAACAGTTCTACTGGAGGAGAGGGAGGGCAGAATAGGAAGAGCAACAGACATGTTTTGGGGGTAGGGGACTCTATTATTAGGAAGGTAGACGGGGTAATTTGTCACCCAGATCCCAGCAAACAGTTTGCTGTCTCCCGGGTGCTCGGGTTCGGCATGTTGTGGATCAGGTGGATAAATTATTGGGAGGGGCAGGTAATGAACTGGTGGTCTTGGTACACATTGGTACCAATGACAAAGTTAGTGGAAGATGGAGCGTACTAAAGAATGATTTTAGAGAACTAGGGAATAAGCTTAAAGCAAGGACCTCCAAGGTAGTATTTTCTGACATACTACCAGTGCCACATGCTAGCCCAGGGAGGCAGAAGGAGCTTAGGGAGGTTAATGCATGGCTAAAAAAGTGGTGCAGTGCAGAGGGGTTGGGGTTTTTAGAGCACTGGGCTGACTTCTCACTTGGGATGGATTGCACCTTAATGATGAGGGAGCTTTTGTGCTAGGGGATAGGATGGTAGAATGGCTGGGGGAGTTTTTAAACTTGTAGGTGGGGGGGGGGGGATTATATAGAAGTATTGGGTAAAAAGGGTAGAGAGGGAAAGGGATGAATTAATTACCCATGGGGGAGGGTTACAATAGACAGTAGGGAGGTATTAATAGGGGCCTCAAATACAGGGGCAAGCACTTCACAACGGCAGAGCCATAGCAACATAAAGTGTATGCTTGCTAATGCAAGAAGTTTGCCTGGGAAAATGGAGGATCTAGAATTATTAGCAGTACAAGAAAAATGGGGCTTAATAGGCATTACTGAAACATGGTAGGATGAATCTCATGACTGGACTGTTAATCTGGATGGTTATAACCTGTTTATGAAAGATAGGGGAAATGGTAAAAGAGGAGGAGGGATCTGTCTGTGTGTTAAGCCTGAATTTAGGCCAATAGTCAGAGAAGATATTTATGCTGGAACTAACGGCATCACTGAATCTTTGTGGCTTGAGCTAAATAGTGGAGGAGCTAATTCTAAACGCATATTGGTGGGAGTATGCTATAAACCCCCAAATGTAGCTGAAAGTAAGGAAATACAATTATTGTTACAGATTGGAAATGCAGCTAAGCACGGGCAAGTCCTAATAATGGGAGACTTTAATTACCCTGAAATAAACTGGATAAATGACACTAGCAGCTCAGCTATGGGGAGCAGGTTCTTGAGTACACTTGGGGATCATTATCTGGCCCAGGTAATACAAGAACCTACTAGAAATGTTACTAGAAATGGAGCCATCTTGGATTTAGTCATCACAAGTAATATTGATATAATATCAAATGTTAAAATAGGGGAACCCTTGGGGAACAGTGATCACAAAACAGTATCATTTGAGATTGAATACAAAAAACAGAGTTGTAAGAAGCCAACAAAAACTCTAAATTTTAAAAGGGCTAACTTTAATGGGCTAAGGGCAGCAATACTACATATAGACTGGGACAAAGATCTTACAGGGAAAAATACTGAAAATAAATGGACAACATTCAAATCCTTACTAAATAAACATACTCATCATGGCATGTACCATGTGGAAATAAAATGAATAGGAGTAAATCACATCCCATGTGGCTTAACAATGACTTAAAGATCCTGATGAGGAAAAAGAAACATGCATTTAAATTATACAAGAAGGAGGGAACAGAGGCAGCTTTATGGGACTATAAGGAAATCAACAAGGCTTGCAAAAGGGGCTATTAGACTGGCTAAAATAGAAAATGAGAAGTCAGGTGCAAAGGAAAGTAAGACTAACCGTAAAATATATATATATATATAAATATATATATATATATATATATATATATATATATAAATATATATATATTTAATAGTTTTTATTGAAAGGAATAACAGTTTTCCAAAATAACAGATAACAGGAATTTTTGCATATAATCTTTTAACATTAATACGTAAGCCTTTATAATTCAAACCATAGTGTTTCCTTTCTCTTTTCTTTTTTCTGTGATTCTATAAGGTAATCTTGAGTAAACATAACTTAATTATATACATATTAAACTAAAACTTTAAATAAATAAATAAAATATAACTATGGAGATATGGGGAGGTTCATTTAATCTATCGAAGTCTATCAATTTATATCCTAAGCGATCCTGAACCTATGCATAAATCAATGTTTAGCTGTTTTCCATATTTTAAATTATTACTTCAGAGCTATGCCAAATTATTTGTACAGTTTAGTTTGCTTGGATACTATATTATTTCAGTAAGCCGCAATCTAGAACAATGCATTCTTAAACTTTATACATGTATTATATATATATTCACCTCTTGTGTCTCAGTCTCGACAGTCCAGAGACTGCGGGACCAGCTCTCAAGTCTCCTCCGGTCCATGTCCCCCCCGGCCCACACCTAATATGCTATTGTTATCCTCTTCTTACTGTTGGATCCTTCAACTCAAGGGGAAACCCAACTATAACTCTAACCAGGGATTCCATATTTTATAGAACTGTGGTATAGTGTCTAATATGGCCGATGTTGCCTTCTCGTTTATTGCTATTTAGTTAATTCTCCCTATAATTTCCTGCATATCTAGTTTGTCTAATTTCCATTGACTAGCGATATGCACCTTGGCCGCGGCAGCCATTATCTGAAATAGCTTATTCTGGTTCTTTGTTAGATTAGGAAGTTTAATCCCCAATAAACATGACTCCATTGTAGCCACCACCGTAGTTTCGAACAGTGACGTCGCTATCAATGCTAACCCTTCCTATAGCTCGTGAACTGCCTGACATAGCCACCAGGTATGGGTATGGTCTCCTATTTGTTGACAGCCTCTAAAACAATTACTACTTACCCTAGGGTCATATTTATTGAGTTTATCAGGGGTGTAATATGTTCGCTGAAGTACCTTAATAGATGTCTCTATGTATGTGGAATTACACGTTGCTTTGCTCAAGTTTAGGAAGGATTTATGCCACTTTTTCCACTCCCATTCCTCCCCCAGTTCTTTTTCCCATTTACAAATATGTGGTGGCTTGTCTGAATTCTGTGAGTTAATAAATGTATCATATAGTGAGCCTATTATCCCCTTTGCTAGTGGGAGGTTTTTGCAGATTACCGAGAACCAGGAGGATTTCGGTGGTCCAAATTTTTTAAATATTTCGCCGGCCCAGCTCTTTATTTTTAGGTAGTTATATTTCTCCTCTGGGGGAAGGGTATATTTTTCTCTAAATTGCTCTAGATTCATTAGATGACTCCCTATAAACCAGGGACCCAGCCTGTCCAGGCCCCTAATTGCCCACCAGTGCTTAGATGTTTTACTCATGGATGCCCAAATCTGTTGGGAAGAAGTAACAGACCAAAGGGGAGATGTACCTATATCCAGCTTGTATTTGGATCTAGCCCTTTTCCACGTCGTTATTGTTAGATTTATTATGGGGTTCGGATGTGATTTAATCAGGCTTAATCCATCGGGCACCCATATCAATGTGTCCCAGCTATGCGGTTGCATTTGCTGCTGTTCTAAAAATACCCAACCCGGTTGATGTTTGACTGAGTGCGCTTGTGGTAGTTGGGACAGTCTAGCTGCTTTAAAGTACTCCCGTAGATTAGGGCATGCTAGCCCCCCTTCTTTTTTTTGTCTGTACATTACCTTCTTGGATATTCGAGGTTTCTTATTTTTCCACACGTACCTAAAAATACTGGACTGGAACCGATCCAATTCCCTCAGGGATATCGGTATAGGGATTGTTCTAAATAAGAACAGAATTTTTGGTAGAATATTCATTTTGACTGCTGCAATTTGGCCTGTCCAGGAAAGAGGATAATTCCTCCATCTGAACAAGTCATCATTCAGCTTCTTGTACATGGGGGGATAATTAGTCTTATATAGATCAGAAATTTTAGGTGTTATATTAACCCCTAGGTATTTTATGTGTATGGCGGGCCACGAGATGGGTAACAGGGCTTTCAGGTGCTCTATGTCCTCTTGTGCCATGCCTAAGCTCAAAGCCTCTGATTTCTCCAAGTTCAGCTTAAGACCTGACATTTTGCCAAACTGGTCTAGGGTCGACATCAATGCTGGGATGGAGGAACTGGGTTTCGTCAGGGTACATAGTACATCGTCCGCAAAGAATGAGCATTTATATTGTTGTAACCCTACCTGAAGCTCCTGGATTTCCCTATCTGCTCTAATGAGCTGCGCTAGTGGTTCCACTGCCATAGCAAATAATAGGGGCAATAGCGGGCATCCTTGCCTTGTACCTCTCTGTATGTTAATTTGGGCTCTATGTTCCCCTGGTAACCTCAACATAGCTGTCAGAGCATCATAGTATGTGCGGAGTAGAGTAATAAACCTTCCGTTGAGCCCAAACTAGTTCAGAACTCTAAACAGATACGGCCACTCCACCGTATCGAAGGCTTTCTCTATATCTAGAGCCAGTAGGCACATTTGGGAGCTTGTTTTCTGCGCTAGATATTGGATGTTGAGGGTTCGTCTGACATTGTCCCCTGCCTGCCTATAAGGTACAAACCCCGCCTGATCCTTATGGATAATTTCTGGCAAGAATCTGGAGATCCTTGTCGCCATAATTGTGGCCATCAACTTGACGTCCCCATTCAGCAGTGATATAGGTGGATAGTTTTTAACCTCTAGACTATCTCTACCTTCCTTTGGTAAAACCACTAATTCTGCCTGATTTAGTCCTGGATGGCATTTTTTCCCCTCCCATGATGGCGTTAAACAGGGATTTAAGAAAGGGACTTAATAGGGGTTCAAACTTTTTGTAATATAAGTTAGTATAGCCGTCCTGCCCTGGTGATTTGCCTATTTTGAAACCTTGAATTGCATCCTTCACTTCCGTTAAAATATGTAGATTGAGGTTGGCTAGCTGCTGCTCGTCTATAGAGGGGAGATCGATAGATCTTAAAAAGGAGTCAAGGTCCAGCCATTCGCCCAGCCTACCAGCCGAGTATATCTGCTGATAAAAGGACTGGAATTCCTTCTGTATATCCCTCGGGCTACATGAAATGTTGCCGTCTGTTTTTCTGATCTGGGTTACCCTAGATTGGATCTCCTTAGCCTTCAATCTCCTAGCTAACATTCTATCTGGCTTGTTAGCCTTCCAGAAGTATAGGTGCCTAGTCTTCCTCGTTGCTTTTTCTGTGTAGAAAGACAGGACCCCATTTAATTCTGTCCTAACCTTATCGATTTGTCTGCGTAGCCTCGTGGTGCGGTTTTTCTGGTTAAACTTTTCTAGACTATTTAGGGTATCTGTTAACTCTTCTTCTTTCCGCTTAAGAGATTTTCGATGTTGAGCTTTTAGCTTAATACAACATCCCCTTATGAAAGCCTTATGGGCTACCCAGAGCCAACCCACCCCCGTCTCAGGTGAGTCATTCAGTTCAAAATACTGCTTAATGTCCTCTGCTAGTGATGCTGCATTTTTGGGGTCTGTCATTAGGTGTTCATCAATCTTCCAGCCCCTGAATGGGGTCAAGTTAGGGCCTATCGTTATTTTAATAACCACCATGGCATGATCAGACCAGGGGCAAGGGACAATGTCAGATTCTCAGGTTTTATCAAAGAGGAGAGAGCTCGTTAAAAATGTGTCAATCCTTAAATACGTGCTGTGCGTAGGCGAATAATATGTATATTCCCTGTTATCCATTTGTAAGCCTCTCCAAGCATCTACTAGACTCATCTTGGCCATTAACTGTTTAATTTGGGCCCTTTTTAAAAATTGTATCTTGAGTGTGACCGGATCTGTCCATTGTTCTGTCCAAGGTTAAGTTAAAGTCCCCTCCGATTACCAGTTTACCCAGATCTAGCGTTTCCAGCACCCTCATCATTTTAACCAGGGTTTGGTGGGGAGCCTTTGTGGGGGAATACAGGGAGACCAATGAAATTCTCTGACCTGAGACCGCCCCAGTGATCAGCACATAATTCCCTTCTTTGTCTATTCTACTATGCTCCACCTTAAACGGGAAATCTTTGTGCAGCAGTATGGCTGCCCCTGCCTTCTTTGTAGGCTAAGAGGCCGCATATACTATTGGATATTCCTTGTGGATGAACCTCGGTATACCCCCATGGGAGAAGTGTGTCTCTTGCATGAAGATAACCGAGGGTCTAAACCTTTTGAAATATCTGAAAGCTTTCCTCCTCTTAAAACGTGAGTTAAACCCCTTTACATTATGAGTTATATGTACATACTCTGACCCACTCATGATGTTTTAGTGTCTAGGTGTGTATGTTTTCCTTGTCTACCTGCTACTTCATGCTCAACGCCAACTCTTAGGGATCTGAGGATGGACAAAGGCCCGGAGAGAGACCGCCGGTGCAGGAGACTCCAGTCATCGTAGGCCCAAGAAGCAGAAAAACATGATATTAGACACACATTTAGCCAACCATCTTTACATTCCTGGTTCCCTCTAGTCTCTCCTAGTTTTGCCTCTGGGGCTATATTATGTTGGCTGCTCAAGCCCTGGTTTCTATCACTTGCAAGTTTATGAATGTCTGCGCTGATCTTCATAGGTAGAAGCACTGCTAATACTAGATTTGGTTTACTCACTGCTCTTTGCCGATCTGCTAGTTGCCCTAACAAGCTCTGTTTCTCCCTATCTCCGTAACTAATAATCTGATCTCAACAACTTTTCAACTTGTCTAACTAACCTGAGACTTTCCATCTCTATCTCAAAAGATTACTTCTCTCTGGTCCCACTTCTAAGGTCCCGACTAACCTCCATCTTAACTAAACTGTTCTATGTTTAAAATTCTTCCTCTAGGATATGTCAACAAGGTAAGAAAACACAAAAAATAAAGAACATGAAGAGTAAACTCCCGAAGCTGGGTGGGTGTGTAAGTCTCTGGGTTACTTCCGTAAGCGTGTTGTTATCAAGCCTTCCGGACTCACTCCGGAATCCCCTCTGTTCTGTGAGCTGCTCATAGCTTGACTCTTGCGAGGTAGGTTCTTATCTCTGGAGCTTCTGGGGTGCAGTGGGACTTCCTTCAATGATTGCGCCCCTACTACAGTCCATTGTTTCTTCGGAATTGGAGGGGGCGGAGGGCGGCCATGCTCTTCTGCCGAAAGGTCCGTTGGGCACAGATGGAGTTGGCGCAGTACTGCCACACAGTCTTCTAGATTGCGGGTGGTATGCGAAGTGCCTTGGTAGCTAAAGGTGAGAGCAAAGGGGAAGTTCCACCTATATTGCAATCTGTTCTGCTGAAAGATCTGTCTCCTCCTGTCCAGTGAGTTGGGGGACAGGTCATCATACACTTGCAGGCTGGTGTTGTCTGGGCCCTTAAATACCTGCATCTTCCTAGTTTCCGCCAACAGAAGGTCTCTGGCCTGTTGTCTCAAAAATCGCACCACAACATCTTTGGGGACCTCTGGGTTTCTCACCCCTCCAAGAGCTCTATGAACTCGCTCTACTTCGAGGACTGCTTCTGGTTGGTCAGGCAATATTGCAGCATAGTTTTCTTTCAAATACAACGCCAGATCCTGTGTGGCTCTTGGTACCCCTCGTACCCTGACGTTGTGATGGCGTGAGTGGTTCTCAAGGTCTTCGATCTTGTCTGTGAGCTCCATGATATTGTAGGAGTTTTGATCGATGGCGGTCCTGTCATGTTGTTGCGCTCTCCAATTTGGTCTACCAGCTCTTCCAGCATTTGGGTCCTCTGCCCCAGATCTTTCAGGTCGTTACTCAAAGGCTCTATTGCCTTGGTTAAGAGCTGCTCAATGGTAGCAATGGATCTAGGTGATAAATCAATGTGTTGCCGTGTCTTCTTAGAGGCCTCCTCTTGCTCGGATGAATCTGAGTGGTCTGAAGCCGACTCCACTGGTGATACAGGTTTAGCCGCCTTAGGTGAAAAGTGCTCATGAGTGCCCTTGGCTGAGGGAGTCCTCTTACTCTTCTTCATTGCTGGTCTTTGGTGCCTTGCCCCCTCCAGTAAGCTTTATGTTTCTTCCTCTTTCTCTCCTCTGCCTGTAAGCAGTTCAGAAGCCTATAGTAGCAATTACTATATCGCCTTCAGCTGGTCAGTTCCGGGACTTTGGTCTCACATGGAGTAGAGCATGATTGCTTGTCAGTCGGGGTTCCTTATATGGGGGCTCTTACATCTCTAGGTGAAGTGAGTCACCTTGGCCTTTGTAGCTTATTGCAGAGGTTAGCATGTGGTATGCTTACAGCCCAGCTCTCATATTGCAATTCTGTTGTAGTTTTGCTATGTGGCCACTTGGTGGCAGCGTGAGACCATAAAAGTCCTATATAGCTGTATCTCAGTGTAATTTGAAAGTTTTTAACTGTATAAGTACCGGATGTTTCCAGAGCCGGGGTTATTAGTGTCTCTCTTCAGTGACCCCCAGTTTGCAGGTTTTTTTTAGAAGCTGTAAGGTTGCACTCTCTTCTGAGATATCCGGGAATAGTAAAGTCTTGTGTTATTGACACTCAGTTCGTAGTGTTTTTGATGGAGGCAGAATTGTCTTTTCTGTGCACCCTCAGGGCTGTAAGAAGGAGATGTACAGCTATACTGTGTTAATAAGATTGCTTCTTCTCTTTATTACTTGGATCTTTGGTGTGGCCTCTTTTTTTGTGTTAGGGTACAGCTTTACTGATCTCTTCTTAAAGTTCAGGATTACTGAGCTGGGTATAGCTGGGCAGTGGCCAGTGGCCTGTCTAGGCAGTGGGGTAAAATTCTGGGCGTTGGGGGGGGGGGGGGGGGGTTCTGGGTTTTGTTGATAGAATCTGCGGGCTTTAAGGGCTTTATTATTGGGTCTGAGCCCACCTTGCTGCCCCACAAAATGGCAGCCGCTTTTTCACGGTCTTATCCTCCTCTGCCCTGCCGCTCTCTTCTTGTCCCCCGTGGCCCCTTTTTTTTCTGCCCCCGCTTGGGGTCCTTGCCCCTGTCCTTGCCCCTGTCCTTGCCTCCTTTTATCTCCTGGGGTCTAGCGGGTTATATAGAGCCCCGTAGCCCCTCTGCCTGTCAGCTTACCCACGCGGCCAAGATGGCGGCCGCCTCTTCGCCTCCTCGTTCCCGCCATTCTCATCTCTTCCTTCACTGCCGGGTGTCTCGCCGCTGGGCCTATGTGTCTTCTCACCCACCTCCAGCCAGATCTGCTGGCTCTACATTGAGTCTGGGGTGCTGTTTGCCTCTCCCAGGCCTCTTGCCTGGCTCCTCCGCCTCTTAGCTCCCGGTCTTCTTCCGCTGGCCGGTCTCACCTCGTGGGGGTCCGGGATGTTCCCTCCTGGCATCCCCTGGTGTTGCTGGGGCTCCCTCAGGGTTCTCTCCGAATTCTCTGGGTCTTTTTGGGCGTTTATAAGCCCTTTCTTGGGGATCTTCTGCAGAGCCCTCCTTAAACACGTCCACTTGCTCCGGACGTAGCCCCTAAAATATTTTTTTAATATATTAATGGGAAGAAGGCGAGGAAGGAAGCTATAGGAACATTAAAATGTGACACAGACCATCTGATAATTAGTGACCAGGAAAAGGCAGAGGAATAGGTACTTTTCGTCGGTATACACAAGGGAGGTACCAGTGGTTGGGACACTGCAACATAATGGGGCTACATTACCATCACTAAATAATTGGTTATCGCAGGAAGAAATCCAAAAGAGATTGGAGAAAATAAATGTTAATAAAGCCCCAGGTCCTGATGGAATATATCCAAGGGTACTGAGGGAGCTGGGTTCTGTAATAGCCAAACCATTATATCTAATATTTCAAAACTCACTCCCTACAGGGTCTCTACCGGATGACTGGAGAAAAGCAGAGGTGATACCTATATTTAAGAAGGGAGCAAGAGAAAATTGGGGGAATTATAGACCAGTGAGCCTCACATCTGTAGTTGGGAAGCTTTTAGAAGGGTTAATAAGGGACAGAATACAAGAATATGTCTATTTGAACAAGATCATAGGTAGCAGTCAACACAGATTTATGAAGGATAGGTCATGTCAGACCAATCTAATTAGTTTCTATAAGAAGTTTAGTAGGAACTTGGATCAGGGCAACTCAGTGGATGTAGTCTTTTTGGATTTTTCAAAGGCATTTGATACAGTGCCACATGGAAGACTAGTGAGCAAACTAAGGGATACAGGAATTGCAGTAAATATCTGCTCATGGATCGAGAGCTGGCTAAAAGACAGGAAGCAAAGGGTTGTTGTAAATGGAACATACTCCGATTGGACTAAAGTGGTAAGTGGGGTTCCTCAAGGTTCAGTATTAGGTCCTCTCCTTTTTAACATATTTATTAATGACGTAGAAGTAGGACTCGAAAGTAGTGTCTCCATTTTTGCTGATGACACTAAGTTGTGCAAGGTAATAAAATCAGATAATGACGTACTTTCCCTACAAAGGGATTTGCATAAATTAGAGAAATGGGCGGCTTAATGGCGGAGGAGATTTAATACAAATAAATGTAAGGTTATGCACTTGGGAAGGAAAAATAGCCATGCAATTTATAATCTTAATGGAGCAAATGTAGGGGTATCAGATATTGAAAGGGATTTGGGAGTACAAGTGGACAACCACCTAGGTAACAGTGCTCAATGCCAAGCAGCAGCTACAAAGGCAAGTAAAATATTAGCATGTATTAAGAAGGGTATAGAAGCAAAGGAAGCAAATATAATTCTGCCACTATACAAATCTCTAGTACGCCCTCATTTGGAATATGGAGTACAATTTTGGGTACCACTTCATAAAAAGGACATTTTAGAGCTGGAAAAAGTACAGAGAAGGGCTACAAAACTAATAAGGGGAATGGAGGGGCTAAGTTATGAAGAAAGACTAACCAAATTAAACTAATTTTCGCTAGAAAAAAGGCGTCTACGAGGGCGTATGATTACCTTATTTAAATACATCCAGGGTCAATATAAGGCTTTGTCAAGTGAACTTTTTGTAGCAAGAGATTTTCAACTGACAAGAGGAAATCCTTTGAGGTTAGAGGAAAAAATATTTCACCTTAAACAAAGAAAAGAGTTCTTCACAGTTAGGGTGGTTAAACTGTGGAATTCTCTACCAAAGAAGGTGGTGACAGCGAATTTGATAGACAATTACAAAAAGGGGTTAGATATATTTTTGAATAAAGAGGGCATTCAAGGTTATCCTAGATAGCTAGCTAAGGAATATTGATCCAGGGAGAAATTGGATCGCCAGTTTCTGGGGTCAAGAAGGAATTTTGCTTTTTTTCCCCTTATGAGACAATTGGCAAAGTTTCAATGTTTTTTTTTTCTGTTTGCCTTCCTCTTGATCAATTAACAATTAATAATAAATAGTCCACATATTAAAAAGATCAACTCTTTATTCATCCTCAAATACTATACTTTTAATAATTATTTAACAACTAATTAATTAATAACTAATCCGTATATTGCAGATCAGAGGAGATCTTAACAGGTTGAACTTGATGGACTGAAAGTCTTTTTTGAACCTTAATTACTATGGGCCTCATTCTATTATCGGCCGTAGGAGATGCGGGGCCGCAAGGAACGGCCGCAAGCTATTCGGCTATTCTATTCCCCTCCGGCCGGGGATTCCGGTAGGCTTGCGGCCGGCGCCTTGCTATCCCTTGCGGCCGCACGCGCCGGAGGAAAGCCTTTGATCTAAAACGGCCGCAAGAGTTTCAGCCGCAAGAAAATCCCGGTTGCTATTCTATTGCTCCGGGAACCCTCTCTGCAAGGCTAAAAGCGAGCCGCAGCTTACTTGCAGGAAAAAGGTCCCGCTAGCACCAATTAAGCACATTATAAAGCAGAAATAAAGGCATCCTGCACTCTGAGGAGACTATAAAGTGATTGTAGGTGTTAGCAAAAATAGCACAACATTCCCCTATACTCAAATCCGTAAAAAAACATTTTTTTTATATATGTCAAATATCCATGTAAAAAGTCTAGAGTGCTTGGAGCACCTCAGACCCGCCCACACTGCGGACGGAAAATAAACAGTTAATGTAAACTCGGATTTGGGCTGATGTGCAAGCTTGAGAGTGGGTTACTATTAATCCTCATGTCCCCCAATATGATCCATAGCATTTACAGAGCTTTACAGTGCTGTCTTGAATTTATTTTTCACTTTAAAGATTTCTGAGCTTACGGCCGGTTGCAAGATATACGGCCGGCCGTAAGAGGAGATCCTTGCGGGGCCGTTTAATAGAATTGCGAGGTAACGGAACCCCCGCAAGGAATCGCAGCCTTGCGGCTGTTTTACGGCCGATAATAGAATGAGGCCCTATGTAACTATGTAGCTACGTAACATATAAAATAGTGCTTGAACACACTTTGGACATATTTATACACTCTTAAACCTCACATGTCTTTGTCATGGGCTGTATTATTTATGACAATGTTTTTGATAGTAAATTGGGCTAAATATTTTGATCCTGATGTCACACTAGTTGGAAATGTTAGGTGTTGTGTACACCAATATGTGAATTGAAGCTAAATAATGATTATATTATCATCATCAGATTTAACATAGAAATGTAAACACTTGGCCATGGCAACATGAATTATTAACTAATATACATTTAGTAACCTGCAAACATGTCTTCAAATGCTTGAAGAGATAAGAATAAAGATGGATTGTCTTTTAACAATAATATTATCAATATGTAAATCTTATGTATGTTAATGTCCCAAATCAGTAACCATTATAAACACACAGACACACTGATAACAATAAAATAGTTTATTATATACACAGTTCACATTCATAAATGTATTCGACCATGCAATAATATCATGTGTGTGGTGTGTACTATTCCCCAGGACAAGAGGCTGAGTGGAAAAATGGGGAAAAAATCTAAAGGTTAAAGCTAATACTGTATAATAATAACGATACATAGAATCTACTGGAGTTACGTGTGGTCATTACACCACAGTAATTATAATCTCGTAATTCATCACTTCACATAACAGAAGTAACCATTAATGTGCATAGCACTTACATAGGGCCTCATTCAATTCGAGGCTGTCATGTGCAAGTAAATTCCTGATTTGCTACTTTTGAGCTGCCTGCCCGCGTAGCTCTACTTTTACGTTCCTATTCAATTGGCCGGCGCTGCAAGTTAGTCCCCCTTCCTGATAATGACAAACCCTGCCATCGGAAGTAGCATCTACGTGCCTGAACATGAAGCCCGTAATGCCCACTATGGGCCAATGGAAACAGAGATTGTCATCATGACATCAATGTTTCCAACCTCCAAGCCCGTAGGACTTGATAAAATGCAGCCTGAACCCTGCTGCAGTTTCCCCATATTACCCTCATAATGCGCTGTTCCCGATCGGGACCACCGCAGATTCTACACATCACCCCCATGATGTGGGTGTTCTGATCGGGATCCCTACTGGGTCTACACATCACCCTCGTGAACTGGGGGACCCCTTGTAGCATTTAAAAATGTAAATTCCCTGCTGCGGGTCCTTAAAGGGCACCCAAATTGTTACCCCCCATGCTGCCGGGTACTACCATTAACCCCCCCATGCTGTGGAGTCGCCATCGGGACCCCCGGAGGGTGTATCCCATTCTGATTGGCTGAAGGCAATAGCGTCTTTTGATTGGATAACTAATGATTGACAGGCAATCAGAATGGGATATAGGTGTGTATCCCATTCTGATTGGCTCACACCTTTGCTCTTTCTGATTGGCTGAAATATGATTGACAGCGTTTTCAGACAATCAAAAGGCGATATTTCTGTATTTTACCAGAGCATGAATGAGAACCCTCATTTGCACTGGGGAGCTCCTCAAGGGAGGAGCACCGATAGATTTTTTTATTTTTTCGCCCATTGGGTTCTTTTGTAGGGGCCCAAAATATAGTTAAATAGAGGCTTATGGGGGTCTATATAGACCCCCATAAGAGATGGGGTTAATTAGAGACGTATGGGGGTCTGTATAGACCCCCATGAGTGATAGGGTTAAACTTAATTGTAGCTCAGGTCCTTTAAGGACCTTTAAGGACCTTTAGGGACTTTTAGGGTCCTTTAAGCTGGAGTTGACTTTTTGCCATTTACGGGCTTAGCGGAAGGTTTAATCGGAGTAATTGAATAGCAATTTGTGATTTTTGCGGCAGCAACTCTTGCTGGCCGTGAAAGATCTAAGGCTTTGAGGGAAGTAAGCTGCGAATAGACGGATCGCAATGGAAAGTAGCGTGCCTCGCGTAACCAGATCGGGGCTCACAAGTAGGAGGCAATTAAAGCAATTGAGGCCGGATCAGGAAATGGATCTTACGCCAGCATGAGGCTGATGTCAGGGAGGCAGCTGGGGCAGCCGACACTGGCGTCCAACTGACAACGTGAGCCAAACCTCTGAGTGATGGGAGTGAGTTGGAACTCCAATTTACATCGATTTAGACGAGTTACAAAGATCGAAAATCGGCTAAGCGAGAAAAAATGGCCGCCGAAAAAAAAGAAAACGAGACTATACTACTACGAACTGTGTAAAACATAGCCACAGATTTATGTGCTTGAAAAACGAGACAAAGGATGCGCAATAACCACACAATTAGTAAAAAAAAAACAGTAGCGAGTACATTTTACGAAACGCAATTACAGATTTATATATAATGAGTGTGTGTGTATATATAATGTGTGTGTGTGTATCACATATATAGTTGTGACCATGCGAAGGCCGCAGTTGCTGGCAAGGAGCACCGCAGGCGCTCCTTGCCAGCAACTGCGACCCTCGCAAACTTTACGTCGCAACGCAAACAACATACGAGACACGTTAACACACATTACGGACTCACAAAAATTGTCCACAACCCCCGGACATGAAAAAATGAAAAACACAATAAATACACACAACACATACATAAAAAGCTTACCTACTGCAAGAGGGGGCATCCAGGACCTCAAAAAATGAAGTTACACCTTCATTTAACTCAAAATAAAATAGTTTAGACACTAAAAAATTCTCTAAGCGAGAGAAAAAATTGCCGCCGAAACAAACGAGAACGAGGCTACAGCACTCTAAACACGCAAAACACCACAAGAAACATGCAAAACACCACAAAAGTTGAGGAACGCGAGACTTACTTAGGCTGCAAGCAGTTGAGGAATGCGGGACTTAGAAAAAAAAATCCAACCTCGGAATCAAAGGAGGCAAAAAATCCGACCTCGGAAAAATACAAAGTTAACGGCTAAACAGCGGAAATTGTAAAAGACGAAAAACACAAAAAATAATAAAAAATACATTAAAACACACACACAGCACAGGGGTAGAGCCAGGATGCCTGGGAGTGAGGTTGCAAGCGAGTTTGAGACACATTTACTGTGTTTCGTCACTCGAAAATAGGCTAAGCCCAAAAAAAAATGGCGGACGAAAAACGCAAAAAAGTCTGAAACTGGATAAAAATGAGGCTGAGCAAAGTCAGGCAGGCAGGACTTAGAAAATACACGACAGCAAAGACAGTAACACTTATACCAACAACGCCAGGCACGCGGGACTTAGAAAATACACGACCGAAAAGACACAAACCCTTACACCAACAAAATCCAACCTCGGAAAAATACAAATGTAATGGCCGAACTGCAAAAATGAAAAAATTAAAAACAAGAAAAATAATAAAATATAAATTAAAACACACTAACACACAGCACAGGGGGAGAGCCAGGACGCCTGGGAGTGAGCTTGCAAGCGAATTTGAGCCGAATTTACCATGTCTCGTCACCCAAACATCAGCTAAGCAAGAAAAATGGTGTACGAAAAACGCAAAGAAAGTCTGAAACTGGATGAAAACAAAGCTGAGCAATGCCAGGCACGTGGGACTTAGAAAATACACAACGGCGAACACAGTAACAATTACACGAACAACGCCAGGCATGCCAGACTTAGAAAATACACAACACCAAAAATGCCAGACTTAGAAAATACCCAACGCCAAAGACAGTACAATGCCAGGCACGCAGGACTTTGAAAATAAAACCAACGCCAGTCAGCGGCGCCATACAAACATTCAGCAGACACATAGAGGAGAAACACACAGGGAAGGGACAGGGGGAGATGCTAGAAAGAGACACATGCCATTCCAAAGCACAAAAGTTGCAGGTTCATGAACCCTGCAATGAGTGGCCAGTACAGTAGGCGGGAGGAAATGTTTGCAATGAGCACCAAAGGCGCTCATCGCGGGGCTCAAGATGACCGTCGAAGGTGCTCAGCAAACCAAAAGCCTCACATTGTGTGCAAACAGCATTGCCTGGCTTACACTTTTATGCCTGTCATTCTTTGACAGGCAATTCGCTGGTAATAATATAGGATAGATGCATCAATTGCCAAAAACAGAGTAAAAAAATAAGTAATTGCTTGCAAACTCAATATATATTTTAAAATACAAGTTTATGAGTTAGTATGTATATCTAAAGTTTCACACAATGTCAGCTTCATTTAAAGAGAGAAATGTCACTGTATAAAGCCATTTTGAGGCATATGAACACACTTCTCTATTACATTGTATCAGCAATTTGAGGCAGACTACTGCCCCCTAACAATCTACTGCCTAGGTTTGGGCCTTGCAGGTCGACATAGAAATACATCACTGACAATGAGAAATAAATATAAAAAGATGGTCATTCCTGTGTGTACCCCATATTTCCTAATGACTAATAACAATCTTTTAAGCAGTGATATCTTGTGAGAGTTCAGTACACAATTGTGCAGCATCATGTGCTAAATATTTCAATATCTATAGAAATTACTAATCGATATAGACTAATTGTTGGTATTCCAACTATCCCAATAAATCACTCATTGGAAGTGTTTTTTGAAGAAAGAGACATCTAGTGGGCATTATACATAACTACAAATCTATATGATTACAAATAGTTTAAAATATTTAACAGAATGGTGATCTGATTACCCTAATGCTTATCTGACCTCTAACATTTATTTTGCCTTTTTTATTGAGTCCTGTAGGCACCTACCTTGTATAAATAAGTTATTTTGCACCAGGGCCCTCCATTTACTGAAATTAACTGTATGAATGAGACCAGCAGCCTTATTTCTAGGAGGTTGTTCCATAAATTTGGAAAGATAATGATCTCTGAGTGTACTCAAAAACCTATTTTCCTTAACTGAACACCTGCAGCCTTATTAAATTGCGATTCTGCTGACTGAATAGGGCTCTATTTAAGCACACAGCATATTTTTTTAAAGAAGTTTTTAGTTTGTGAAGACCTTGCTTTTGGATAGAAGTTCACTAACTAAAAACTTCTGTTAAAAAAATATGCTCTGTGCTTATATAGAGCCCTATTCAATTGGCAGAATCACAATTTAATAAGGCTGCAGGTGTTCAGTTAAGGAAAACAGGTTTTTGAGTACACTCAGAGATCATTATCTTTCCAAATTTATAGAACAACCTCCTAGAAATGAGGCTAACTTAGATCTAGTCATTATGAACAATATTGATATAATATCATATATATATATATATATATATATATATATATATATATATATATATATATATATATATGTATAATATGTATATATATATATATATATATATATATATATATATAACAAACACAAAATAAACACATTTTTATATACTGGCTCTATAAATACAATTTCACATCTAATGCAAAAAAAAACTAAAATGTAATATAATATATTTATATACAGTTATGACACTTGTTCTCACTCATTAATCATGACATTCTCATTTTCTATTGGCTGCTAGAGCTGTTTCTAATCCATATAGCTTAGTTTGGATATTCTTTACACTGAAATCTCTTGCTGATAAGGCTTTGAATTACGCATGTGGGCTGAGTGCTGTAATGTGGGGTTGATAAAGATTAACATAAATGTGTAAAGTAAGGAAAAAAGCTTGCACAGCTTGCACAGCTGATTTACGGCTATAGGACAATTAATACTGCCTGATTAGTATAGGTGCTATAGTTAGGGGCTAACAAAGACTCTTAAATTTAAAACTGCTATTTTTAGTAGTCTATTGGCAACAATACAACATATAGACTGTGACAAAGAAATTGTGGGTAAAACTATAGAAAATAAATGACAATGATTTAAGCATTACAAAATATACATACACATCAGCACACACCATGTGAAAATAAAATAAGTAAAACACAACTCATTTGGATTACTAAATAAGGAGCAAAAAGCAGGTATTTAAATTATGCAAAAAATAGTTGATGGAGTCAGCTTTATATGTGTACAAGGAATATGATTAAACTAGAATATTACAAGTTAATTTTAAAGGAGAGTAAGATTATAACTAAAATGTTTTCTTTTTTTAAATATATAAATGGAAAGAAGCATAGGAATTAAATGATTGGAACCTTAAAAGGTGAAACAGGTGAACTGATAAATAATCACAAGGATAAGGCAGATTAGCTAAATAAGTATGTTTTTTTCTATATACACAAATGTTTAGGACACTACAACAAAACAGGGCTTCACTGCCTTGGTCAAATAATTGGTTAATTCAGGAAGAAATCCAAAAGAGCCTGGAAAAATAACTGTTAATAAAGCATCAGCTCTTAACAAAATTCCCTCTTTGTACCCCCCTCATTCTTCCCTCAAATCTCCCTCATCCCACCTCATGTCTGCCTTTTTGTCTCCCTCATTTCATACTGATTTCCCCCAAATTTTCTCCATCTCAACTCTCCCCAACTCCCCCTCTCATCACCCCTAATCTCCCTTTCATTCTCCAATATCCCTTCAAAACCCCATATCCCGTCATGTCATCCTGCCTCTTCCCCCTTGTCCCATTAGTTTCCCTCCTTCAAGTTCTCTTCCTCCTACTCATGTCCCCATTGCTCTTATAGTTATTACTTTTCCCCACAGATCCTCAAACCCCCTCATTTTTCCATTTTATTTTCCTATCATTTTCCCCTCTCTACTCCTTTATCCTAGCCCCTTTATATTCCTTGTATTCTCCCCATATGCAATTTACCCCTTACCCCTTCTGAATCGCTACCGTGTCATGGTGAAGAGGCTTGTGTACCTCAGTGAATCTGTGAGCTATACCATGTAGGGTCACCCAAGATGGGCAGGTCATAGCAGAGAGGTCAGACATATCATGGTATCTGGCAACCTCCTCTAGTATATTTGCCAAGAAAAACTTATGGATGAGCACAACCGTGAACAAGGTATACCTGGCGTGCACAATTGAACAACTAAACAACAAACCCTCATCCCTCTCCTCATATCCCCTCACCCCCTTCTCCTTTCACATCTCTCTCATTCCCCCCTAATGACCCCCTCATGTCCCTCTCATCTGACCTGGAGAACTCCTCTTACTCTTCTCCCAAATCCTCTTGTTTCCCCAACCCTTTAACCACTTTGAGTAGTTATGGGGGTCCATGGGTGCCCAGTGATTTGTGGTTTTAATCGCTCCCTGCCATGGCCAGTGCATCTTCTTATCCCAGGTAGTGCAAGGGTTGGACTTTATTTTGAATTTTATTTACCAGGCTTTGATCTCCAATATGAGATACCTCTCGAGTTCCAGTGTTATTCTATGAGGAGCTTTTAGTGAATCGTAAATAGATTTCTCTTACTTAAAAAAAGAGAACAATCTCACCTTAGTGAATATTACCCTATGTATCTGTGAGAAAAATTTAGCTTCCCATAAATCTTGTATGTTTATTGCTGTAACTACCTGATTTGAGTGTATGCTCTATAGTTTTGTACAGCAGGCCTGGGGTCTCATTCAAATCCGGGCAGTAGGAGTTGCGTGGCCGCAAGGGATGGCTGCAAGCTATTTAGCTATTCTAGTCCCTTGCAGCCGACAGCTCCCATATGGACCCCCATAAGCTTCCATCTAAACCCATCTCTTATGGGGGACTATACAGACCCCAATAAGCCTACATCTAACCCCATCTCTTATGGGGGTCTATACAGCCTATATTTAACCCAAGCAATCCCAAAAGGGTCTATGAAAAAACAATTATTAACCCCATAAGTGCCATGAGGGTCCTCCAGGTCCCTCATGACACTAAGTACAAACACTACACTACACTACACTATCCCCACCCCCATTAAACCACTAAATCCAAACTAACCACCCTCTACCAAAACCATCTAACCCTTACCTATCTAACACCTACCCTAACCTGCGTGGTAGTAATAATAATACAGTGTAATACTGTAATGATGTCGCGAACATCAAATTTTCGGTTCGCGAACATCGGACCCAAACTTCAATCAAATGTTTGCGAACGGGCGAACCCAGCGAACCGCCATAGACTTCAATGGGCAGGCGAATTTCAAAACCCACAGGGACTCTTTCTGGCCACAATAGTGATGGGAAAGTTGTTTCAAGGGGACTAACACCTGGACTGTGGCATGCCGGAGGGGGATCCATGGCAAAACTCACACGGAAAATTACATAGTTGATGCAGAGTCTGGTTTTAAGCCATAAACGGCATAAATCACCTAACATTCCTAAATTGTTTGGAATAACATGCTTTAAAACATCAGGTATGATGTTGTATCGATCAGGAGGTGTAAGGGTTACACCCGCTTCACAGTAACAGACCAATCTCCCCGTTTAATGCACCGCAAACAACCGCAAACAGTCCCTTTGCACAACCGCAAACTCCCCATTTGCACGAGGTTGGACCAAGCTAGCCATGTCCCGTTCCTTGTCCTCACTGATGTCATTGAAGGTCTCTTCCTCCATCCAGTTACCAAGGGTCCCCGAAAGGTGACAACAAGCCCCCTGGGACGCCTGCTGTGTTTGGTCTTCCACCTCCTCAAAGCCACCTTCCTCCTCTGACTCCTCTTCTTCAGACTCCTCTCTGCATTGCCTCTGTCTGCGTTATTATAAGGTGTGTACTGTTAAGTAGTACTATTCCTATCGGTTTAATCCCTGTTACGCCCACTATTAGGGGACGTGTATAAGGCATTGATTTTTGGAACAGGGAGATGGAAAAAGATGCTTGGTCGGACCTCCTACTTCAAATTTGGGGCACTGCGCGTGCAATCTACGGTGCCACTAGATATGAGTGTCACTGTGCACTGGCAAAAGTTGGCAGAGTAGGCGCTGTAGGCCTCACACACACGCCACTAGGCAGGCAACTGATATTCAATCGATTACAGTAAAAAAAGTGTTGTTTTATGTCACTGTACACTACGGTTGCACCAGATTTGACGTATCACTGTGCACTGGCAAAAGTTGGCAGAGTAGATGCAATAGGCTTCACACACACGCCTGTAGGCAGGCAACTGATATTCAATCTATTACAGTAAAAAAAAGTGTTGTTTTATGTCACTGTACACTACGGTTGCACCAGATATGAGTGTCACTGTGCACTGGCAAAAGTTGGCCGAGTAGATGCAATAGGCTTTACACACACGCTGGCAGGCAGGCATATGCAATTAGATTACACAGAAAAAAATTATAAAATAAAATAAATGATGTTCTAGCCCTAGAAAGGGCTTTTTGGGTTGCTGTCCTTGCAGCAGATATCAGATGAGTCCTTCAGGTCTGTAGTGGAAGCTAAATACACAGCCTGGCTATCTATTTCCCTATTAAATCTCCAGCAGCTACACTATCTGTCCTCTCACAATGAATGCAGCTTTAGAATGATTCTAAAATGTATGCTGTCCTTCAGATGGAAGGCCCTGGAAGGGAGTGTATGCTGCTGATTGGCTGGAATGTGTCTGCTGACTGTGAGGTGCAGGGTCAAAGTTTACTCAATGATAAAGAATAGGGGGCGAACCCAAAAGCGCATGTGTTTGCCGTCCGATGCGAACGCAAACATGCCAAAATCGCCACGAATAGTCCGCGGGCGAACTGTCCGCGACATCTCTATAATACTGTAATAATAATAATAATTCCCCTGTACTGCAATAATAAATCACATAAACTACGGGGCTCTTTTTTTTTTTTTATTCCAACAAACAGAACATAAAAACAAATTCATGTGCACACAGGCTGTTGGTTTGAACAGATTTGTAATAATTGTATTTTAAATATATATATATACACACATTGTTTTCAGGCAATGGTTTGGATAATATGGCAACTAGGGAGATAATATATTTTTAAAGTCTTTGATCAAAGGTTAAAATAAGTAACATACTTAAAAACATACATTTCTATAAACAAGACAACTATTCATGTGGTGTCTGAGTCTTTAAAGTTGGTAAGAAATGGGCAAGCAATATGTGTGAAATGAATCATGTGTGCTATCAACTTCTTTGCATTTTAATTTGTGTTTGAAGTATGCTGTCTACAATAATGAAAGAAATCAAAGTTGATTCTTAATTGCAATAATCATGTTACAAGCCAATAACTGTTAAACTGTTATGCTCCTGAGGACATAGAAACAGAGATGATATATGCAAGTATAGCAGGAGTCCATCCATCACTGTGGGGACACTATTTCCTTACTAAAGGTCACCCTAATGTTTACATGGTTTGGTCACACTGTGAGCATTTAATTAAAAGCCAATTTGGATTTACAGATGCTTTGGCAAATCTTTCTTCTAAATAGCAGCCTTGTTAGTGGTTTGCTTTAGGATCTTAACTGTGAAATCACATAGACACTTGGAGCAATGATGGAAATGTCATGCCAGGAGGGACAACTTTTGGCTTTCAAATCTGTTATGTGATGTTTTCAGTTATGAGAACATTATTCATTAAGTTAGTAAGAGTGTAGTGTACTAGTGCTCTTTTTGTTGGTGAGTGTGTATTGGGGGAGGGTTGTTATCTGGTTATACTTTGTTGTAAAAAATCAAGTTTGCTTTGATAAACACATGTTTCCTAAATTATTGTTTTTCTAAATGTAATACTTGAACTGTGAAGATGATTTTATGGAATTTGTCTATAAAAAGTCTAAAAATTATACCATAGTAGTTAAACTACTACTATATCTAATTTGGGGAAATATATATTAATTCATGATTTTACTAACATAACATGGAATGTACTTATATACATTACCCATACCACATTGCTGGCTTCTTATAGCTCAATAATCAATTTGTTTTGGAAGCCTGTAATATATATAATACAAGAAACATACAGATTTATTTGGATATAGAAATGGAAGTTGGGAAAAAAGAGGGAAGGAGGCAGCAAACCTAGAAACAAAATGATAATTTAGGGCTGCCTTTAATACACCAGAGGATGCAATAGTAAATAATATCATTATACTGCCCTGCCTTCCACTTTCCACAAGAACAAAAATAAAGAACATATCATGTGAGGCACTTCAGAGATTTACATTTAAAAATATAAAAGAGATTTCAAAATACACAATTAAAAATATAACTTTATTTCACATAAAAAACATACCTATTTGCCAGCCGATTAACTTAAAAAACGTTAGTGATCTAAAAATCAACACTATGCTGGGGCATCCCCAATACAAAACTCCTTAGAGTAATGTAGCCCTAAGTTGGCTCCAGTGCATTAAGAAACTATCAGCCTTATTAAATAGCGATTCAGCAAATTTAAAAGGGCTCTATTTAAGCACACAGCATTTTTTTTACAAAAGTTTTTAGTTACTGAACTTCTATCCAAAAGCAAGGTCTTCACTAACTAAAAACTTCTGTAAAAAAATGCTATGTGCTTAAATAGAGCCCTTTAAAATTTGCTGAATTGCAATTTAATAAGGCTGTATATCCACAAAGGTAGACACCTTAATTCTTATAGGAATGGTAATATTATTGTGTGACTGGAAAATTGTGCTTAAAGAACCAATTTAGTTCAAGAAAAAACACTTATTAGTATCTGTGTTTGAGTAGAGGACTCCGTTTTATACTTGTTACATCGCTTTTTGAGAGCTAGATAATGATTATGCATTTATTTCTGTATCATATATATTTGTAATCAGGGCTTAGCAATTAAAATCTGAAAGTGTTGAACTTGCTTGCTGGGCATTCACTTTGCTAATTTAGATAAACAGGGTAACACATTTGCTCAATTAATCTTTCTGGCAGATAAAAACATTATTGTTAGGCCCTGGAAAGATAGTTTTATTAGGTTTCAGGATATAATTAATAAAATTAACTACATATTTATAAATGAAAAGGATGACCCATATTTTGTTGGACTTGTACCCTGTCTTTCTGAGTGTATGGGAGCCCTGGATTTGATATCCAGAATGTGTGTCTGGGGGGCATTGAAGAAAGGGAACTTTTGAAAGCCTTTTGCTCGTTTATGGAGGGGAGTGGGGCCGGGAGCAGATTGGAACAGACGGACCGGGACGTGGAGTCGAAACACTCAGCTATTATTTCATATGCCCCTATGGAGATTCATCTTAAAGGTAGTACCGGGGAGGAGATATGTTACCATGGACCTCCCTCCCACCTTTAAAATATGAAATTCGAGATTTCTTTGAATACCCTTTATATATGAACAGTTTTATATAGGTTCTACAGAACCTTAGTAGCATGTAACATTTTGCTATCAAATGTGAAATTTTTTATAGTTTATTGCTTAAGGGTTAAAATTTCACACAAAAAATAGAAAATGAGTGAGGACTGTATTCAGACTTTTTAGTATAACTTAAATTATATAATTTTGCTTATGTGGCTTCTATGGATTTCTATACTTATCGTTGTAAATTTCTTTATGTATGTCCTCAATAAAGAACATTGGGGGAAAAAAATAACACTAAAAGTGTTGAGATAGCGAAATGATAAAAAAATTGTTTGGAAGAAATTGATATCGTAAAGGATAACCTGAAAAGAGGACAAAAAAGATAAAATGCAAAGTAAATGTGTCAAAGAAAATATTTATTTAATTACCTGTATATGGTTATTTCAGCCTATAAATATGTTTACAAACAGTTTATTTTCAACCTAAGGATTCAGAAAATACCTGGAATAACATGCAGATATCCATTGTTCTAGTTTTTTCATAACAGAATCAGGAATATTGTTTTTGGATGCAGTTGAAGCAGCCCCTTTATGAAAAGAATGGCTAAAATAAGTATCTGGGGGCATGTTGTTTTTTTTAGCATAATTCCAAGGTAGTCTCTGAACGTTGAAGTTGATAAATTATTTCTATTAATTGGTAATAATGGTCTATCAGGATTTGTTTGAAACAAGATAAAGTATTACCTAATATAAAACTTTAATTGGACACCAATCATTGTCAGAATGTAATTTTAACAGTATTGGAATTAGTTTTGTCTTCGCGTAAGGATAACATGTAAGTGTCATGCCTGTAGCATGCCAAGGCACAAGTTGGGCAATGCCTTACAGACTGATGCCCTCAGTCTTATAGGTTAGGCGTATTGTGCCCGGGGAAAGGGGCCCACTGAGATATGCGTTAACATTGGGGACATTGTGATTTGTGTGTTATACCTTGTTATGCCTATTAGAAGCATAGGATAGTGGAAGTTGCCTAGGTACCACTAGGTCCATACTATGGTACCCATGTTTATATTTGGAGTGTGCTTAAGAACATGATAGGCATAATGGGATGTATGGCTATATTGTGCCTTGGGGGGGCTAGCAACTACAAGGGAAAATATTATATATGCCCAATATGTCCTAATATTGGCCTAATTCCTTATTAACCAGATAAGGGAGATAAGATAACTGACCCCTAGGAGTCACATAACACACAGCCAGATGGCTATCTTTCAGTCCAGGGCTGGTGTGCACCAAGACTGTGGATTGATGTTTAATGCAATTACAGTAATTGATGTATTGTTACAGTAGAATTAATGATTCTCTTAGACTTTCAGACTCCTAGCCCAGGGAGGTAATTAAAAGGCATGATATCATACAGCAAGAGGTTGGGATGGAAGCCTGTCAATCAAACCCACCTGGGCATGAGTGGTAACGGGAGCTAGAAGGTGATTTGGGTAACCATGGATGCAAATTTGAATTGATTGGCCATTTGTTGCTACGAGTTCAGTATAAGTATGCCTATTTCAGTAATAAATAGCTGTTAACTGGTTCACATAATTAATGTGTGAATTTCGTTATTGATGCTGGAATCCGGATTGCTGGAGCAAGTTCTTTTCAGAACTTAGAAAGATGTGTATGCTATACAAGACCACAGACATCTCTCAGTCTAACCCAAGGGCTGAAAGTTCTTTCTTCTGTATAGAGATAAAATGAACTGGGCACACCTGTGGGCAGAGGTTTGGGCAATAGGCTCTTATCATAGCCCAATCAACATACAGGTTGTCACAGTAAGTATAAGCAAATTTATGTAGATGATATAACGGTGAGATAAAACCGTTGTCACAAATTCAGGCGGACCCACGTATACATTTTAGAGGAAAGATATGTCAGCACTAGGCTGATCAGGTCCATTAGTCCAGTGCTGACATAATTAAAGCAATTAGCTGCACCTGAAGTGTCAAGCAGACTATTTAAATCCCCAGGAACTAACAGCCAGAGAATGAAGTCTGGGGGAAAGTGAAAGGACAGACACAGGAAGCGTGGGTGCTGGAATCTAAGAGAGAGCCAAACCAAGGAAGCTGCTGTTGGAAACATGTCCAATCTGCTGAGGGCCTGTGCTGCAGTTTGAAGCAACCTCCAAGACCGACTACAATACTGAAAGGTCAGAAACTACTTTTGTTCTTTAATACCCCCAGGGAAGAGACTGTGGTGCTTCTCAAGACTTTATCTTCTAGAGTATACTTGGTACTCGTTACAAGGGTCCCTGGGGGGGGGGGGGGTACTCAGAGAGAAGGGTGGGCTGGTACCCTGGCACTATACCACATATAAGAGACTGTTTTTTTATCCTGGCCACAAAGTGGCACTATACCACATATAAGAGACTGTTTGTATCCTGGCCACAAGTTGGCACTATACCACATATCAGAGACTGTTGTATCCGATCCATAAGAACTTTCGCTGTAAGTAGCACAACAGGATTCATTTTTTTTTCTTTGTGAATCATATTTGGCCGCAAGCTACTTCTCTATTCAATTCCCTTGCGGCCGAGGGCTTCAGCGCCCTCCTTTTCCTTGCGGCCACCCCCCGCCACAGCTTACTGCAGGGAAAGCCTTTGATCACACTCAGTCGCAAGAGATTCGGCCCTACAACCCTATTCAAATGATCCGGCCACCCCTCTGCCAAGCCCTCAAAACAGACAAAAATGGCCGCAGCTTACTTTCACCCTGGAGCCGTTGCAAGGGCTGTTAAGCCCTTGCAGCTGCTCAAATTAAGCCCCTGCTGGCTGCAGGGAACCCAATCGTGACCCCATTGGGACCCCTGCAGTGTCCTTACCTTTTCCCTACAATCTAGGGGTGCTCCCCTATAATGTAGGGGTGCACAAATTAACCCTATAATGCAGGATTCCGATGGAGACCCCTGCAGTGCACACATTAACCCTTGCTGCAGGGGTCCGATCGGGACCCCTGCAGGCTCCCCACATTAACCCCTTGCTGCAAGCATCCCAATAAGGATTTTTTCCGGAAGAAGGCCTAGAAGCCTCATTAGCGTCGAGGAGCTCCTTAAAGGAGGAGCTCCGTTACTTTTTTTTTTTTTTCTATTTTATTTATTGTTTATTTATGGTGTGTTTATTTGTGTATGTGTATACTAATGTAAAGCTTCTTTTTTCCGGGGGCCGAGCCGGAGAAGACAAGAAGATGGACGGGGACATGCTGGAAAGGTAAGTTTACTACTATATTTTGAATGTGTATGTATGTAGGGTTTAATTCTGTACTAATTTGATGTTTCTTTTTTCCCTGGATTGCAATCTGAAGGGCCATCTGCAAAGGTAAGTGGTCTTATTTATTCTATTTTAGCTTATATTTAGAGTTTAATGTATTATAGATAGGGGGAAATGTATTATAGATAGGGGGAAATGTATTATAGATAGGGGGTAATGTTTAATAGATAGGGGGTAATGTTATGTAGATAGGGTTAATATTTAATAGATGGGGTAATGTTTAATAGATTGGGGGTAATGTTTTGTACATAGGGAGTAATGTTATGTAGATGGGGTAATGTTTTATAGATAGGGGGTAATATTTTGTAGTCAAGGGGATATGTAACGTAGATAGGGGGAATTGTATTGAAGTTAGGGTTTAATCGTATATATTTGTAATGTATATATTGCTGGTCAAAAAGTGCTGAATGACAGCCAGATAGGTTTTATTTATTATTAATCACTCTGTATGTAAGCTGCAAATGATAAAATTATGTTCAGGGGGTAGTGAGATAAAAATTTTGATTTTTTGATATATTTCAAAAAATCGTCCATGTCTTTTTGTAAATGTTCTTAGTATTACAGGATATGGCTGAATTAATTATTTATTTGTGTTCAAATAAAATAACTGTTCATATTTTTATGATATCTTGGTAGCTGGCTGTGGATGGTTGAATTTGATGAGATGATCAGAATCCAGGAATGAGAGCGAATCATCAGCTAAGTGTGGTTTAAGTGCCTTTATTTAAAAAAGAGACATTAGTGCAATACTTATTACTATTTTTATTATTGGAATTGGTTTTGATCTCAGTTTATTTATGATTTGTACATTGGAAACATTCAGCCTCATTCAATTGCTACTTTTTTCAGCTACGAGTTCGCAAGTGCAAAACGGAGGCAACTTTGCTTTTCAATTGCTTCCATTTTGCGACCTTGGAACGGTTCCAAATGAAGGCCCTACGAAAATGGGCAACCTGCAACTCTGAGCTTACACCAGTCTGAAGCCTTTGATGTTCCACTTTCGCATGCCAATTTATGCAAATCCCTATTCAATTGCCCGATCCCTCCCACTCCCAAAAAGTATACCAACTCGCAAAGTGCAAATGCAGGACAAAGTCCTGCGTGTGCTCAGGAAGACTCAAAAGGGCTTTAGAAGCCCTTACGTATGATCCCTGATATGTCCCCACTGCACCAAACACCCGCCACACTCCTACATTAGGCCCCAATGATGCCCCTAATGCACCCTGTCACTCATAGGGGTCAATACAGATCCTATAAGCCCCTAATTAACACTGTCACTCATGGGGTCAATACAGACCCCCATAAGCCCCTAATTAATCCTGTCACTCATGGGGGTCAATACAGACCCCAATAAGCCCCTAATTAACCCTGTCACTCATGGTGGTCAATACAGACCCCCATAAGCACCTAATTAACCCTTTCACTCATGGGGGTCAATACAGACCCCCATAAGCGCATAATTAACCCTTTCACTCATGGGGGTCGATACAGAGCCCCAATGATCCCATAATTAACCCTGTCAATCATGGGAGTTCAATACAGACCCCAATGATGCCCCTAATGAACCCTGTCACTCATAGGGGTCAATACAGATCCTATAAGCCCCTAATAAACACTGTCACTCATGGGGTCAATACAGACCCCCATAAGCCCCTAATTAACCCTGTCACTCATGGGGGTCAATACAGACCCCCATAAGCGCCTAATTAACCGTTTCACTCATGGGTGTCAATACAGAGCCCCAACAATCCCCTAATTAACCCTGTCAATCATGGGAGTTCAATACAGACCCAAATAAGCCCCTAATTAACCCTGTCACTCGTGGGGGTCAATACAGACCCCAATAAGCCCAGAATTTACCTTGTCACTCATGGGGGTCAATAAAGAGCCCCATAAGCCCCTAATGAACCCTGTCACTCATAGGGGTCAATACAGATCCCATAAGCCCCTAAATAACTGTACAAAGTATTGACTTTAGGGGGGTGAATAGTTATGCCCATTGCCATTTTCTGTTATTTGTCCTATTTGTTGTTTGCTTCACAATAAAATAAAAAAATAATAACATCTTCAAAGTTCTGTAAGTTAAATTATGCAAATCCTTAAACAATTCATGTTAATTCAAGGTTGTAAGGCAACAAAACACAAAAAATGCCAAGGGGGGTGAATACTCTTGCAAGGCACTGTATAGAGACCCCTAAAGGACACTAAGTAGCCCCTATAATAACACTAAGTGCCATGAGGGTCATCCAAGACCCTCATAACACAGAGTCAAAGCACTACATTTACATTTTGTCATTAGTGGGGTGGGGGGTTTATTAGGGGGTTAGGTAGTGTAGGTGTTAATAGGTTAGGGTAGAGAGGGGTTAGTTTAGATTTAGTGGTTTATAAGAGATGGGGTTAATTGATGTTATTCATCGATTACCGCTAGCCAAACATCTAGACAAGTCAGATCCGAGAGACTTAATAAAGAGGTTACATTATCTGTCCTATAAGGACGCGATAATTAAGGCAGCATATGATACAAAAAATCTTGCTCCCCCTTATGAGACTATCAAGATTTTTACAGACCTCTCAGCTCAGACATTATCTAGAAGAAGAGAATGCATAGAGGCCCTACCACAAAGAGAAATTAAGTATAAATGAATTTTTCCAAAGGGTATTGCAATATATAAAGATCTCAACTGGCACAGAGTCACAACAGTTCAAGAGGGAATACAATTATTGCTTAAATGGCAGATTGAAATAGAGCAGACTAAAAAGAGGTTAAGAAACATAGGTCCTCATTCAATTAGAATTTTGGCAATTGAATAGGGCTCTATATAAGCACATAACATATTTTTTGACAGAAGTTTTTAGTTAGTGAAAACCTTGGTTTTGGATAGAAGTTCAGTAACTAAAAAGTTCAGTCAAAATTTTTTGTATGTGCTTATATAGAGCCCTATTCAACTGGGCAACTCGGAATTGAATGAGGCTCATAGTCTGCTGAGTAAACTGGTGTGGCAAACAAATAAAAGAAAGCCAGAAGCGAGTTAAGTTAAAGTGATAAAACAGGTCTGAGGCATATGAATAACATAGCAAGCAGATTGAGCATAAATTTATATTAATACAAACACAACTTTTAAGTAGACTTATAATTAGTTACAAAGGTAATAATTAACTCGGATAATAGGGTATTTATATACGGTATGTAGATTGTTGAATTAATTTAATTAGCTGAGGGGAGAAAATGAATTCTCCCAGAACTAATAAGCCTGCGGTAGATTAGAGTACATTTTTGTAGTGTCAACTCCAAGAGTTAGATGGAGTAACTAAGACCACACAGTTAAGTATAATTTTTCTCACTATACTCCCTATCAGGGATGATAAATTGGAGCATAAATGTTATACTAATACAAACACCACTTTTAAGTAGACTTACAATTAGTCACAAAAGAAATAATTTAGTTGGATAATAGGATATTTACACGGATCGATTGAGTTAATTTAATAAGATGAGGGGAGAAAATAAACATTTTTGTAGTGTTAACTCCAAGAGTTGGAGTAACTAAGACAACACAGTTAAGTTTATTTATTTTTTCTATACTCCCTATCTGGGATGATAAATCTAAGTGTTAGAAGGAGTAACTAAGACAACACAATTAATCTTCACAGTTACACTTTATTTTCCTTGGTTGTAGATGAAATGATATCTTAAGAAAATCAGAAAGAATTGTCTCAGCTGCTTATATGCTCAAGTCCGCCTTAGGCCTGGATCATTAGATCTTATAGACTATCCACCAACCACAAATGTGTTTCCATCCCTAACATTTCCGAACATCAGGCATTAGCCCTGCTGAACCAAAGGAATTCGGTTTGTTCCACCTTTGGTTTTTTAATGTTGAATGTGTGTGTAGTGAGAATGTTCGAGGTTCCAGGTGTAGGCAAATTGTTTTTTGAGTATGTTTACACTTAGACAGAGATATTTACATCCCTTTTTATTAATATGATTATGGGTATAACAATGATATCGCATAATGTCAATGGACTAAACTCACTGACAAAAAGGAAAATCGCTTTCTCAAATTACTGAATATACTCGAGTATAAGCCGAGTTTTTCAGCCCTTTTTTTAAGGCAAAAAAGGGCCCCCTCGGCTTATACTCGAGTCACTCTCCCTCCGTGTCTCTCTAACCCCCCTGTGTGTCTCTCTACCCCCCCCCCCCCCCGTGTCTCTTTCCCGGTATATGCTAATGACGCGGCGTTCATGTGGCAGGTCAAGGAGCGGAGGCCGGAGCACAAGCAGGTAAGTTAGGGGAGAGGGGGGAGGTATTTAGGGGGGTTTAGGTGGAGGAGAGGAGTTGAGGGGGGTTTAGATTGAGGGGGGAGGTTGAGGGGGGTTGAGGTTGAGGAGGTGGGTTGGGGTTGAGGTTGAGGTGGTAGGTTGAGGATGGGGGGTTGAGGATGAGGATGGGGGGTTGAGGAGAGGGTTGAGGATGGGGGGTTGAGGAGGAAGGTTGAGGAGGGGGTTGTGGATGGGGGGTTGTGGATGGGGGGTTGAGGATGGGGGGGTTGAGGAGGGAGGATCAGGAGGGAGGATGAGGAGGGAGGTTGAGGAGGGAGGTTGAGGAGGGGGGTTGAGGAGGGAGGTTGAGGAGGGAGGATGATGAGGGAGGATGATGAGGGAGGATGAGGAGGGAGGATGAGGAGGAGGGGTTGAGGAGGGGGGTTGAGGAGAAGGGGTTGAGGATGGGGGTTGAGGAGAGAGGATGAAGATGGGGGTTGAGGATGGGGAGGTTGAGGAGGGAGGTTGGGGGGGTTGGGGTTGAGAGTGGGTTGACATTGAGGAGGGTTTAGGTTGAGGAGGGGGTTGAGGATGAGGATGGGGGCTTGGGGAGGGGGTTGAGGAGGGAGGTTGAGGAAGGGTTTGAGGATGGGGGGTTGAGGAGGGAGGATGAGGGGTTGAGGAGGGGGGTTGAGGTTGAGGATGGGAGGTTGAGGATGGGGGGTTGATGATGGGGGGTTGAGGAGAGAGGATGAGGATGGGGGGTTGAGGATGCGGGGTTGAGGAGGGAGGTTGAGGATGAGGAGGGAGGTTGAGGATGAGGAGGGAGGTTGAGGAGTGGGGTTGAGGAGGGTGATAAGGGAGGGGGGAAGAGACACAGGGAAGGGAGAGGTTGGAAGAGACACAGGGAAGGGAGGGGGGAGAAGAGACACAGGGAAGGGAGAGGGGAGAAGAGACACAGGGAAGGGAGAGGGGAGAAGATACACAGGGAAGGGAGAGGGAAGAAGAGACACGGAGAGATAGGGGGACACAGAGGGCACAAGAGGGACACAGGGGGCAGCACATTTCCCACCCTCGGCTTATACTCGAGTCACTCATTTTACCCAGTATTTTGTGGTAAAATGGGTGCCTCGGCTTATACTCGGGTCGGCTTATACTCGAGTATATACGGTATGTGAAAATGAAAGCCGATATACTATTAGCCTTATTAAATTGCGATTCGGTAAATTTAAAAGGGCTCTAAGCACACAGCATATTTTATTTACAGAAGTTTTTAGTTAGTGAAGATCTTGCTTTTGGATAGAAGTTCACTAACTAAAAACTTCTGTAAAAAAATATGCTGTGTGCTTAATTAGAGCCCTTTTAAATTTACCGAAACGCAATTTAATATGGCTGATATCTCCAGGAGACCCACCTATAAAGAGAGCCTATAAATTGTATAACCAATAAGCACTTCCCAGTTAAAATAGATTCTACATTTATTAAGAAATCTAAAGGGGTTTCAATTATTTTCAGTAAGAGATTCATTATCTCAGAACAATTCTCCAAGGTTGATCCTATGGGGAGATATATTATTTGGATAGGTGAAATTAATAACAGGCTGATAATCCTAGTAAATGTCTACCTACCCAACAAAAAACAGAGTAGATATCTTAGGAACCTATTACTAGAAATACAAACAATTAGGAGGGGTTTAATATATTAATATGTGGTGATTTAATATGGTATTAGACCCTACTATTGATGAACAAGGAATATATCAGATTAAATCTAAATCATTAATCACTAAGACAGCCTTAGAGTTTTCAAATCATATGAAAAGTTTTGAGCTGTTCGAACTATGGAGGCTATTACACCCAAACGAACAAGAATATACATTCTTTTCTAATTATTTTGGATTACTACTGCGTATAGATTGCATCTTTGCGGATTTGACAACCCTGAGAGAAGTAAAAAAAATAGACATCATACTTGCCCCTTGGTCTTGTGACTTTGATAAAGAGAGACTTTTTTAAAACTAATGGGGATTCAGTAGGGTCTTCCAAGACATTGTGGTGTGCCTATATTAGAGGCCTCTTAATCTCAAAAACAGCAACATTATACAAGAATAGGGGGAAACCCCTAAAATTTCTGTATGTTGAGTTAGAACAGTTACATCAGCATAATAAAAATATTCCTAGTAAAGAAATAGGAGAAAAAATAACAATATCAATAACCAAATGAAAACAAAATCTGCAACTCCAAGCAGGCAATCTGTTGTGGAGATGTCAGCAGTCACATTTTTTATATGGCAGTAAAACAGGGAAATTCTTAGCCAACAGGTCAAAGAGACAACTAAACCAAAATACGATCCTAAGAATATTAGACTCTGATAAAAAAAATTACAATCTCACCCAGACAAAATAAGCAAGGTGTTTACAGATTTCTATAGCAAATTATACAATTTGGAGAAGGATCCTCAATTTAACGTTCCAGCTAGACAAGAGATTAATGATTTTCTAGACAAAATCAAATTCCCATTTATTTCAGATACAGAAAAGCTCTACCTAAATAGTGACATAACTATCGAGGAAGTAATTGATGCAATAAATAGTGGCAAAACTAATAAAGTACCAGGGGTTGATGGATTCCACCAATTATTTTACAAAATCCTTCTGCCCAATATTAAAGAACAATTGTGTAAACTTTACAATGAAATCAAACAGGTAGTGTTCCTCTAGAGATGTCAGAGACCAAAATAGTAAATATTTTGAAAGCAGGGAAAACTCCAGAAGACTGTAGGAGTTATCGTCCTATATCGCTTATTAATGTAGAGCTAAAAACGTATTCGAAGATCTTAGCGAATAGATTGAAAACCATCATTGGAAAGCTTATTCATCCAGACCAAATGGGATTTATTCCTGGGCGTCAGGACTCCAATAACTCTAGATGACTAATGAATATACTGTCATACATAAAGGCAAATGATCTTCCCACATTGACCCTGTCATTTCACGGCGCAAAAAACCTTTGACAGTGTCAATTGGGAATTTCTTGAAGCTGTTCTTCTTAGATTCGGCTTTGGAGAGTTCGCCTTGAAGTCAGTGAAGGACCTATACACAAGTTCTAGCGTCTTTGTGGAGAGTCCAGACTTCATTTCTAATAACTTCAAGACTTCCAAATTAGAGCTGGAAAAAGTACAGAGAAGGGCAACAAAGCTAAGGGGAATGGAGGGGCTAAGTTATGAAGAAAGACTAACCCATTTAAACTTATTTTCCCTAGAAAAAAGGCGTCTACAAGGGGATATAATTACCCTATTTAAAGACATTCAGGGTCACTATAAGGCTTTGTCAAGTGAACTTTTTGTACCAAGAGATTTTCAACTGACAAGAGGACATTCCTTGAGGTTAGAGGAAAAAAGATTTCACCTTAAAGAAAGAGGGTTTTTCACAGTTAGGGTGGTTAAATTGTGGAATTCTCTATTAAAAGAGGTGGTGACAGCAAATTCGATAGATAATTTTAAAAAAGAGGTTAGACATATTTTTGAATAAAGAGGGCATTCAAGGTTATCCTAGATAACTAGCGAAGGAATATTGATCCAGGGAGAAATTAAATCGCCAGTCTCTGGGGTCAGAAAGGAATTTTGCTTTTTTTCCCCTCTTATAAGACAATTGGCAAAGTTTCAATGTTTTTTTTTCTGTTTGCCTTCCTCTGGATCAATTACCAATTATTAACAAATAGTCCACATTAAAAAGATCAGAAGAGATCTGAAAAGGTTGAACTTGATGGACTAACAGTCTTTATTCAACCTCAAATACTATATTTACAGTATTATGGGGTATGCTGCAAACTATGGGCCTCATTCTATTAACGGCCGTAGGAGATGTGGGGCTGCAAGGACCGGCCGCAAGCTATTCTGCTATTCTATTCCCCTCCGGCCGGGGATTGCAGCAGGCTTGCAGCCGGCGCCTTGCTATCCCTTGCGGCCGCTCGCGCCCGAGGAAAGCCTTTGATCTAAAATGTCCGCAAGAGTTTCGGCCGCAAGAAAAGCCCGGTTGCTATTCTATTGCTCCGGGAACCCTCTCTGCAAGGCTAAAACCGAGCCGCAGCTTACTTGCAGGAAAAAGGTCCCGCTAGCACCAATTAAGCACATTATAAAGCAGAAATAAAGCCATCATGCACTCTGAGGAGACTATAAAGTGATTGTAGGTGTTAGCAAAAATAGCACAACATTCCCCTACACTCAAATCCGTAAAAAAATTATTTTTTAATTTATGTCAAAAATCCATGTAAAAAGTCCTGAGGGCTTGGAGCACCTCAGACCCGCCCACGCTGCGCCCGGAAAATAAACAGTTAATGTAAACTCGGATTTGGGCTGATGTGCAAGCTTGAGAGGGGGTTGCTATTAATCCTCATGTCCCCCAATACGATCCCTAGCATTTACAGAGCTGTACAGTGCCGTCTTGAATTTATTTTTGCGTTTAAAGTTTTCTGAGCTTACGGCCGGTTGCAAGATATACGGCCGGCCGTAAGGGGAGATCCTTGCGGGGCCGTATAATTGAATTCCAAGATAACGGAACCCCCGCAAGGAATCGCAGCCTTGCGACCGTTTTACGGCCGATAATAGAATAAGGCCCTATATAAATACTAGCAAATTGCCCGTCAAAGAATGACGGTCATAAAATTGTAAGGCAGGTAATGCTGTTTTTTTTTTTTTGTCCTCTGAGTACCTTTTGCATTCATTGTGAGCCTCTCCCCTGTTGTTCTTTTGCACGTCTGAGCACCTTCGACGCTCATAGCAAGCACCGCGCTGAGCGCCTTTGGCGCTCATCGCATGGCTTTCAATGAGCGCCTTCGGAGCTCATTGCGAGCCTCTCCTCTGCTATTTTTTTTATATATATATATTTTTTAATATTAATTAATGAATTAAATAATACATTAATATACTTTACCTATTTATAATTAATATATCCAGCTATCGATATCCTGAAGAGCTAACAATCTCTTTTGATTTTGCTGCAGCATACAATGTACAGTTGGACTGTTGCTGACCTGAGGAGAAAGTGTCAGCAATGTGGCAAGTGTGCAGTATAGGCTGCGTGTGCGAGGCCAAACCGTTTGTTTAGTTATGTAAAGCAGCAGAATGGTAGAATGGTAATGTTATTAGTTGCAAGTTAGTGTTGTAAAATGGCGGCGATTGTCTATGTGTTACGCGGCTCTCGAGCATTTTCCGTCCTTCCTAATAGTCTATTATGTACCTTGTATGTTCCTGGGTAAAAGTCTTATGTGCCTGACGGTGTTTTGCTTGATTATGGGTCGTGTAGCCTCGTTTACGTTTTTTTCTGACACCGTATTTTTTGTCGCTTAGGCGATTTTCGCATGCAACCTCACTCCCAGACATTTCTGGCTGTCCCCCTGTGCTGTGTGTAATTTTTTTTTAATGTTTTTATTTATTTTGTGATTTTTTTTTTTTTTTTTTTTAATGTGCTCGCTTTGCGAGAGCTGCAGTTGCGGCGGGCTCGCTGCGTGAGCCCCCAGACGTTAGCAACAACCTGCAATGCTCACAACTATATATGTGACTAGCGAATTGCCCGTCAAAAAATGACGGCAATGAAATTGTAAGGTAGCTAAATTAGTAAATGAATATAGTGTACCTATTTTGAAGCATTGTGATGAAGAGCTGGCAATCTGTGTTGATGTTGCTGCAGCATTAGTGGTGTGGAGCTGCTGTGTAAGCATGCTGAATGTGTGCACTGTGTGGTATGAATATCCGTAGGTGGTTTGTGGCGTTTTGCGAGTTTCTTGTGGTGTTTTGCGAGTTTGTTGTGTTGTTTTTGCGAGTTTAGAGTGCCGTAGCCTCGTTTTCGTTTTGTTCGGCAGCCATTTTTTCTGTCGCTTAGATTTTTTTTTAGTCTCAAAAGTCTTTTATTTCGAGTAAAATCGAGGTGTAAGTTGCATTTTTGAGGTCCTGGGTGCTCCCTCTTGGTGTAGGTAAGGTTTTTATGTATGTGCTGTGTGTATGTATTGTGTTTTAAATGTTTGTATGTCGGCGTGTTGCGTCCGACGTTTGCGAGGTCGTAATGTGTGGTAACGTGTTTCGTAGGTTGTTTGCGTTCCTCGTAAAATTTAGCGAGTGTCGTAATTTGTGTGTCGTGTTTTTTGAGTAGCGACGTGAAGTTTGCGAGGGTTTGAGGCCCTTGCCCAGTGACCTCGCCAGCAACTGAGTCCCTCGCTTCGCGAGGGGCCTCAGTTGCTGGCATGGAGCGCCTTCGGCGCTCCATGCCAGCAACTGAGGCCCGTGCCCAGTGACCTCGCCAGCAACTGAGGCCCTCGCTTCGCGAGGGGCCTCAGTTGCTGGCATGGAGCGCCTTCGGCGCTCCATGCCAGCAACTGAGGCCCTTGCCCAGTGACCTCGCTACGCGAGGGCCGCGGCTCGCTACGCGAGGGCCGCGGCTCGCTTCGCGAGCCACGGCCCTCGCTACGCGAGCCCGCAAGCGTGAGCAACGACCCGTACGCTCACAACTATATATGTGATTGGACAGTTCAGAAAAAAAATTAGATTTTTTTTTCCATGCGTTATGATTATTTTTGTGTCCTGTTCAGAAGGTAGTAAATTTAAGGGAGGAATGAAGGAACAGCCAACCAGAATTCGGGCAGTAATATTTAACTGACCTAGTAAAGATTGCAATTGTGTTTTACTGCAATCATCTAAATTAATCAGATTTGTGATTGTGTCAATCATGCTCTGAATTTTCTCTAGCAGAATGTTTGCTCCCATCTTTTTTTAATCTAAATGAATTCCTACAAATTCCATGTTATTAGTTGGTTTTCTCTGGAGAAGTTGGTATATTTAGGGTACTTTATACTTACAGGGTTTTCTTTAGGCATGGTGAATTCTCAGTAAAGGGTAACATTATATAGGTAGTGTACAGTGGCAGAGCTAGTGAATGGAGGGCCCTGTTGCAAACCCCCTTTCGACCACCCCATGGGACCTCTCCAGTGCCATGTGTATGTGGGTATATATATATATATATATATATATATATATATATTTTTTTTTTTTTTTTTTATTATTTTTTTATTTATTTATTTATTTTATTTATTTATTTATTTATTTTTTTAAAGTAAGTTTTCTTGTAAAAAAATATCCCCAGCACACCATTCGCCCCGGTAGCACCATTACCCCCCCCCCCAGCAGCCTGCTTTAGCCCCACAACCCCCCAGCAGCCCCATTCACACCTCCAGCATCACCATTCACCCCCTGCCACATTTACCCCCAAGCAGACCAATTGAGCCCTCAACACAGCCAACAGCACTATTCTCCCTCATTCAGCTGCACAACCCCCCAGCAGCACCAATGACCCGCTAGCAGCACCATTCATTCCCCCCCAGCAGCCCCATTTAGCCCTTAACCCCCCAGTAGTGCCATTCAGCCCCCACAGCAGCCCCATTCAGCCCCTCAACCCCCCAGCAGCCCCATTTACCCCCTCCCATCAGTCCCATAACCCCCATCAACACCACTCAATTCCCAGCAGCCCCATTCACCCCCAGCAGCCACATTCAGTCCCCAGTAGCACCATTCACCCTACCCAGCAGTCACATTCACCCCCCAGCAGCTCCATTCAGCCCCCAACCCCCCAAGTATCAGCATTCACCCCCCAGCAGCCCCATAACCCCCAGCAGCCCCATAACCCCCAGCAGCCCCATTAACCCCCTCAGCAGCCCAATTAACCCCCTCAGCAGCCCCATTTACTCCCCAACAGCCCCATTTACTCCCCAGCAGCCCCATTTAACCCCCAACCCCTCTGCAGTCTCATTCACCCCCCCCCTCCAAAAGCCCCATAACCCCCAGCAACACCACTCAATTCCCAGCATTATCAGCTATTGTAGAATAAAATAAAGTAGGTTTTTCTGCTTGTATAAAAAAAAATTAAGGCTTGATATCGCCTTCTTCTGTGAGGCAGACAAGTAATAAAAAAGTATTTTCTTTCCTGAGTATCTCCTGGTGGGTAGGCGAATATAAAATAAGGAAGGGAGTAGTAGAGAGGACCATTAGTGTAATAAGATCTGTCACAATCATTGGCTACTTTTCCACTGATCTAAGGTTGGGGTATTCTAATTATTTAGCATGGAAGCCAGTCGTAAAACAATTAATTAGAAATTGAAAGATGTTTCTTTGAGGATAAGGTCAAAGGAGTGTGGAAAGAGCATCTATATTAATATAAGATGGTCATGCTTTATCTCATGGGCAAGCAGAACGATAACATGCTTTTGTGCAACTGGTGCAGACATGAAGAAGGCGAAATCCACTGAAAGTACTTGTGTGTTTAAATTACTGCAAATTGGGGATATAACTTAATAGTGAATTGGCTAAGCTAGTCTATTATGTTGTTGTTTATTAATATATGGTAAATTTGGTATATTTTGGAAGTATTAGAAGTTGATGCTGATGACCTGGTTATGTAAATAAAGGGCAAACTTTTGTGGAATGATGGGTAGATTGACAGTAGTTACAAACAGTGAATTTTTATTCTGCCAAAGTGTCTATTAAATAAACCATTGTCTAAGTGCACCCAATTTAGATCATAACTGAAATGTTCTTTAGTAGCAGTTGCTATGACTAAAAAGAGCAATGGTAGTCCAAAAAGGTTGAACCACCATAATGATAGCCTAAGTCAACTATAATAATTTGATATTGATTCAACTCTTCTCAACATTGTGGTTTGACTGTAAACATCCCATAAAAGCCAACATAAATTCTGCTGGAGGCAGTTTGTTAGCTAAGCGAGAGTCTTACAATCTGACATTAACTGAGAAGCCATCTTCAGTAATGGTTTAGCTGGAGGAAAGCTTGACAGATGAAATGAGTAAGGCAACAAGGTTAATATCATCTCCTTCTAAATTTCCTTCCTTACATTGTTTGGAATGTTATGGGATGACATGATAGTAGGAGGTGTGTGTGAGGGGGGGGGGGGGTGGTTGCAAGATTAACTGAATTGGTAGAAGTGGAAGCAGTTGCTGGAGTTGGATTGGATGGGCGATTTTACATTTTCCTTAATCTCCTGTCAAATTTTGATAACATTTTAAAAATCTGATTGATGACTGACAATTCTAATACCTGCTGAAAATTGGAGGGCATGATGGTTTTGTTATAAAAAGGTGTACAATTTTGCTTTGAGCACATTTGCAGACAAAGGAATCACAATGGAATTCTGTTCTTGAATTAGTTTTGCTATGATCCAAGAAAGGTATGAAGAAGGAATTGTATTATTCTGAATTGTTTGGTTCTGTAAAATTATGAAGCACATGCTTTCTGAATCGGATGCACTTAATTCTGATATCTGTGGGTTGGTTTATTATATTTTATATTGTAATTGTAATTGTATTTAATATAGAAACATGTTTTAAATAGATATTTACTTAAATTAGGAAAGTTGAGGCATACTGACTATTATGTTCTGAAACTGATGAGCTGGAAGACAAAATGAGAACATGGAAATGCAAAGTTAAAAAAAATATATTTTATTTATTTAAATATAATAAGTAGTAGAAATATTATTTAGGAGTTTTTTAATTAAATATTTAATATAAATAATGTTGTAATGATGAATACAAGTGTGTCAATCACATTTCAGCCAATCAGAAATCAGTACAGTATTTGAATTATTCCCTTCCCATATCTGATTGGTTAATCATAATTTAAGTACTGATATTTGTCCATAAGGACCCAATGTTATGGTTCCATGAGCCCCTGGAACAGGGGGTAAATATTCTGTGCATTGAAGACCCAATGGTATAGGGGTTAAAGTTAAGTACCATTATTTTCAATATTATCTAGTATTTATAATGCACCAACATATTCTGCAGAGCCAACATGGGGGATAACAAGGACCTCTATAGTATAGGGGTTAATGTAAGGTGCCATAAAGGTCAATTAGGACACCCATGGAATAAGGGTTAATGTTCAGTGCCATGTGTGGTACATGAAGTCCATAGGCGTTAATATTTGTTGCCATGGAGGTTAATGGATAATTTCAGGTGCCATGGGGGTCCATGGGGACCCATGGTTCAAGGGGTTAAAGTTAGGTGCAATATGGGTCCAGGAAGACCATATGGTATAGGGTTTCTCTTTAGGTGCCATGGAGGTCCTCATGGATTGGAGATTATAATCAGGTTTAATGGGATCAATAAGGACGCCCAAGGTAATGGGTTAATATGTAATGTCATGGGGGTCTATAAGGACCCTCATGGATATACTTTAGTTGAGGGTTCTCCTGGATCATAGGTGCTAGGGGGTATAAAGGTATAATTATGTCAATCATTTTTCTCCGATCAGAATCCAGTATTTGAATTACTTCCACCCCATATCTGATTGGTTAAAAGTGTAACAAATCATTATTTATGGAAAAAAATCTGTCCAAAACGGCCCCCATATTATAGTGGTTAATATTAGGTGCTACGGGGACATGAGGACCCCCATTGTATAGAGGTTAATGTTAGGCGCCACTGGTGTCCATGAGGACCCCCTTCATATAGAGTTAATGTTAGGTGCTATGGGGGACCATGAGGAATATAGTATACCACGGGGATCCATTGAGGCCCACATGGTATAGGGTTTAATAGGTGCCAAAGGGATCAGTAGATACTGTATATTTTAGAGTACCTTCATGGTCCATTGCAACTTATTTAACAATTTTAGTCAAGCATGTACATACTTACCCACTCCTGCCTGCGTGCTGCAAAAAGCTGTAAAAGCATTGCAGCTATACAGATGACACACCGCTTTAAGGTAAGTGCCCCTAGGCAATTGACAAGTACGCCTAGTTAAAAATCCGGCCCTGGACTTAAGGCTTTATTAACATTTATTTTTTCCAATCTCTTTTTGATTTATTTTCTTAAATTATTTGGAGAAGGTAGTGTACCCCCATTATGTTGCAGTGTCCCAACCACTGGTACCTCCCTTGTGTATACCGAAGAAATTAACCTGTTTAGATCATTTGCCTTTTCCTGGTCACTAATTATCAGATGGCCTGTATCACATTGTAATGTTCCTATAGCTTCCTTCCTCGCCTTCTTCCCATTAATGTGTCAGTGTCATGCAGAAAACGCTGTAACATATGTGCTAAAATACGCTTGAGTCAGACATACAACAGCCAGTAATACATAATTGTGACATGCATTATAAAACGTATAACAAGCACACTGTATACACAACATCAACAATTTATAATGCTTATTACTAAAAAGTCAAGGACATGGTATTTTTAGTAAAAGTGTTCTCAATTAGGTATCAGGTGAAAATATTAAAATATCTACAATTTAAATGCAGTTCAGATAAGTATAGTAATCTCCAGATATAAAGTTCAAAAGTGAAATAATTCCTTATTCAAAACAAACTAAAGTCTACACTAAAGTCAGCAGCAAATAACCTCTGCCTAAAAGAGGTTCATGAGGAAAAATGGAAAAGTCAGTTTGAGTATGCAACCAAGTTGTCCTAGAACTGGCTGATAAGAACCACTGATCCAAAGCAATTATTCCTAATCTTTTTTTTCAAGAACTACAGAGAGGCCATGCAATGTCATGTTTATGTTTAGGGGTAACAAAATAATAAAAATCTTTTTAAAGAACTCTTCAATTTAATGTAATATAAAGTTGATGTTTTAGTGAGAAAGCACAAACTATATGGTTCTGGTGTCAGTGTAATTTACTTTGCTCTGACAATGCTCTACTGCGCGGTGATAAGACTGCTACAGGGAAGTTGTAGTAAACTCTGCCAATGTCTGCAAAAGATGGGAGGAGCCCCAGCTTAAAGATGAAGGAAAACCAACCTTTTTTAGTGTATGTTTCTCACAAAAGATCAATCTTTTTATAAAAAAAGTTAGACCACTACTGTGGAAGGAGGAGGAAGAAAGTGGAAGATGTGACCATTGAGCAGAGGGGTAAGAGGAGGGAGAGAAGGGGGGAGTGGTGAAAGATGAGGGAGAGGGGAAGGATGAAACAGAGGGAGGAAGAGGGCAAAGAAGGGAGATTGAGAGGAAGAGTGAAGGGGAAAAAGAAAGTACCTCCTTCCCTAAATTGCAATAGGTAATTAGTCCCATTTCTGAGCCCTCATGTGTACATCCACCTGGGGAAGCAGAGATGAGAGGGTGGAGAGTAGGGAATAGCCTGGTTCCAGACCACTACTGTGAATGCTTGAGACAATCAAGGATGTCCTTATGATTTGCACATGCATGAATGTATGAAGCTGTATCTGATATCTGATTTTGTGAGACAATGTGGCAGGCATGCACAAGTGCAAACTACAATTATGCCCTTACCATTGAACATTTGTAAAGTATAGTACAAATTAATACTTTATGGCCCTGGGTTGATGTAACTGTGATGGAATCAGGTCAGCTAGACTCCTCGCATGTTACTAGGAATACTAATATCACTATCAATAGTAAATAATACTCCTTGCCTCCACCAGATTATCCTCTTGACTAAAAACATTTAAAACCTCACTAAAAACATATCTCTTTAAAGAAGCATATCACCTTCCACCCTAAAAACGCTTATCCCCTCTCTCACCCTCTTTTACCACTCACTATACCTTAGATTGTAAGTCTGCGAGTTTCTCTGGACATTGGATTCCTAGACAGGGCCCTCCTTGCTTTCCTATTTGTTCATTTGTATTTATCTTTGTCTGATCTTAACTTATGTACAGCGCTACGGAATATGGGAGAGACACGGGAGAGAGGAGTGGGGGAGAGACACGGGAGAGAGGAGTGGGGGAGCGACACGGGAGAGAGGAGTGGGGGAGAGACACGGGAGAGAAGAGTGGGGGAGAGACACGGGAGAGAAGAGTGGGGGAGAGACAAGGGAGAGAGGAGTGGGGGAGAGACACAGGAGAGAGGAGTGGGGAAGAGACACGGGGGAAAGGAGTGGGGGAGAGACACGGGGGAGAGGAGTGGGGGAGAGACACGGGAGGGAGAGGAGTGGGGGAGAGACATGAGACATGGGGGAAGAGAGACAACGGGAAGGAGAGAGACACAGAGGAGGGGGAAAAGACACGAGGGAGAGGAGGGGGGGAAGTCACAAGGGAGAGGAGGGGGGAAGAGAGACACGAGGAAGAGGGGGGAAGAGAGACACGGGGAAGAGAGACACGGGGGAAGAGAGACACGGTGGAAGGGAGAGGATGGGGGCGAGACACAGGGTAGGCGGGAAGAGAGACACAGGGGAGGGGGAAAAGACACAGGGGAGGGAGAGGAGGAGGCGAAGAGAGACGGAGGGGACGGAGAGAGGGGGTAAGAGAGACACAGGGGAGGGGCGAGAGAGACACAAGGGAGGGAGAGGAGGGGAGGAAGAGACACAGGGGAGGGAGAGGAAGGGAGGAATAGACACAGGGGAGGGACAGGAGAGGAGAAAAGACACAGTGGAGGGAGCGGGGGAAGAGACGAGGAGAGGGGGAAGAGACACAGGGCAGGGAGATGGGTGGTGAAGAGACACACTGGAGGGAGACAGGGGGTGAAGAGACACAGGGAAGGGAGACAGGGGTGAAGAGGGAGAGGGGGGAAAGAGACACCGGGGTGGGAGAGGGGGGGAAAGAGACACCGGGGTGGGAGAGGGGGGAAAAGAGACACAGGGCAGGGAGAGGGTGGAAGAGACAGAGGGGTTAGAGAGGGGGGAAAGAGATACAGGGGAGGAAGACGGGTGAAGAGACAGAGGGGGGGAGAGAGACACAGGGGAGGGAGAGGGGTAAGAGACACAGGGGAGGTAGAGGGGGGGGGAAGAAACACAGTGGAGCGATTGAAGAGAAACAGGGGAGTGAGAGGGTGGGGAGACACAGGAGATGGAGAGGGGGGAAAGACACACAGGGGAGGGAGAGTAAGTAGAGGTGGGGGCTCACAATGGGCGACCAAAGGCGCTCATTGCGAGGCCCGTGAAAAGTGCTGAAGGCGCTCATCGCAAGGCCAGTAAAGTAGAGGGGGGGAGAGGCTTGCAATGAGCGCCTCCCATCAAGTAGATCGTGGGAGAGATAGAGGGGTGGAGAGGCTCGCAATGAGCGCCAAAGGCGCTCATTGCGAGGCCCATGATTAGCGCCAATCGCAAGGCCAGTAAAGTAGAGGGAGGAGAGGCCCGCAATGTGTGACAAACACCATTGCCAGGCTTCAAATTGTATTGCTGTCATTTTTGACGGGCAAGTCGCTAGTAATATCATAATAATGAAAAATATTAGTGAATAATGTAAAGTAAGGTATCACATATAATAGTTGTCAAACTGCAAAACGTCATCACGCTTTGCGAGGTCACAAAGCGAACTCGCAAGAACTGCATACCTCGCAAAGCGAGGGATGCAGTTTGGTCCGCAAATGCGGACCCACGCAAAGCGAGGGGCCGCATTTGCGGGAGGTGGAGGCTTTACGGCGCATGACTTTGAAACAAAAACACACCTACGGCGCCCCAAACCCCTCCACACAACCGTTAACTCGCAGGACTTAGTCCTCTCCTTCCCCTCCTCGTCTCCCTCCCCTGTGTCTCGCAAAACACTGCATTAATCCCCTAAAAACTCTCAAACACAAAAACACTAAAAACACACTACTAAACCCAATAATAACAAAAATCACTCACCCACAGCACGGGGGGACAGCCAGGACATCTGGAAGTGAGGTTACATGCCAATTTATCCCCAAATTCCACCGTTTTGGCACTCGAAAAACGGCTAAGCGAGGGAAAAAAATAGCCGCCGACAAAAATTTAAATGAGGCTCCACGACCCCGGACCGCCCAGCCACGTACAACTTACCCATGATGGGATCCGAGATAAGCTCGGAAACCCTAATTAACCCCACGGGATCCGAGATAAGCTCGGACACCCGCATTAACCCCACATTAACCCTTGCAGTGGGGGTCCCAGATCGCACGTGATCGGGGACCCCTGCTGCAAACAAAATTCTGAATTCCCTCCTTACCGGTCCTTAAAGGACCCGTAATAATAATAAAAAAAAATAATCCTATCACTCATGGGGCTCTATACAGCGCCCCATCAACCCCTAAATAACCCTTTCACTCATGGGGGTCAATCCAGACCCCCATAAACCCTTAATTAACCCTGTCACTCATGGAGGTCAATACAGACCCCTATTAGCCCTTCATTAACCCTTTCACTCATGGTGGTCAATACAGACCCCCATAAGCACTTAATGAACCCCCTCACTAATGGGGGTCAATACAGACACCCATAAATCCCTAATTAACCCTGTCACTCATGGGGTCAATACATACCCTCATAATACATCCGCACTTGCGGACCTCCCCGACGCTCCCCTGGTTTGATTAGGGGGTAGGTAGCTTAGGTAGGTAGTGTAGGTGTTAATAGGTTAGTGTAGAGGGGTGTTAGTTTAGATTTAATGGTTTATTGGGGTGGGTTTAGTGCAGTGTAGTGTTTGTACTTAGTGACAAGAGGGTACTGGAGAACCCTCATAGCACTTACGGGGTAATGTTAGGCTTCTAACTGTCCCATGAGGGTCTTTAAATACCCTTATGGGACTAATGGGGTTAAATAGAGGCTTATTAGGGTCTGTAAGAACCCCATAAGAGACCGGGTTAAAATGGTGTAGTGCTTACACTTTCTGTCACGAGGGTCCTGGATGACCCTCATGGCACTTATAGTGTTATTACATGCGTTCATTAGTGTGTTATAGGGGTCTATATCGTTGAGGCACACAGTACATTCAAATTGTGTGGCAAACAGCATTTCAACACTTTTTTATTGCCCCGTCATTTTTGACGGGCAAGTCGCTAGTATAGAAAATAATATATAGAAAATGTAGGCTCACATCACACCAAATAAGTGTAATGGTTTTATCTGTCCACCAGATGTCACTCTTTCTATGCAATGTGAACAAAGAAATCAAATGTACCTTTTGCTAATTTTTACTGATACTACATATAAAACACACAATTTTAATCTAGTTTTGCATTGGTTTTAATAGAGTACAGTTTAACTGAAGATTTATTATTCATTATTCTGTAGCTATAAATTATGGTAGTGGCATATTTAAACTCTCAGCCCTACTTGTTTCTGTGGACCAGCAGATAATGTCTCAGGGACCAGCTCAGATTCTAGGAATTTTGAGAGCCACCGGTGTATTCCATATGATAATAAATTACTCAAAATAATACGTAAATAAAACAAAAAATAAGTATAGAATATTTTTGCCTTTATTCATTTATTTGAGGATCATGTTAATTTTCTGATTAAGGACAAATTACTTTGCAAGTTAATAATTGCAATGTTAGTAATACTTCTTGAGCCTTATTTAAAATGAGGTACTAATATAATTTGATTCATCATAGCATGTTAATATTCTGATTATCTTTCATTTGTTTATTGACTTGATTTATTGACTAGCTTGTACTATATTTTTAATAGTCCCCTTTTTAAATTTTACAAATGTTTTAAGTAGAGAAAAATAAAAGATATATTTTTTTAATATTTCAGGTCTTTAAAAAAACTCAGAATAAGTATTCTTAGTTTTTTTGGGGGTTTAGTTCTTTCATTATCCCTTTTGTGTATACTTGCTTAGCCTCATTCTATTAACGCCGTAGGAGATGTGTGGCTGCAAGGACCGGCCGCAGGCTATTTGCCTATTCTATTCCCTTGCGGCCAAGGGCTCCGGCAGGCTTGCGGTCGGCGCCCTGTTATCCCTTGCAGCCGCTCGCGCAGCAGGAAGGCCTTTGATCTTATACGGCCGCAAGAGTTGTGGCCGCAAGAAAGCCACGGTTGCTATTCAAATGCTACGTGAACCCTTCCGTCAAGGCCATAATTAGCTAAAACCGAGCCGCAGCTTACTTGCACCAAAAAGGTCCCGCGAGCACCAATTGAGCACATAATAAAGCCATCCTGTACTTTGATGAGACGTGAAAGTGATTGGAGGTGTTAGCATTCATAGCACAACATTCCTCAACACTCAAATCTGAAAATCATTTTTATTGTAATTCATGTTCAATTTCCGTTTCCAGAGTCCCATGGGATTGGAGCACATCAGAAGTGCATAGGCTGCGGGATTAGCCTCCGTCAAGTCCGTAAATGGGTAAAACAGAACCACAGGTCGCAAAGGGCTTACTTACAAGTCGTAGCATAGAAAAGCCGTCCTGTACTTTTATTAAAAGTGAAAGTGATGTTTGGTCTTAGAATTAATAGCTCAACATTCCCCTACTGTCAAATCTCAAATAAAGAAATGTAATTTCATGTTCAATCTTCGTGTTCTATCTATCATACAAGCACGCACGGGTTTGAATAAAGAGCTACGGGCTTGGAAGACAATCACCCTCCAAGCCCGCATAGGCTTGAATAATGAGCTACGGGCTTGGTCATTGAAGCCCGTGGCACTTGAACGGATTTTAAACCTAAAATCAAAGATTATAATTTGGCGATGTGCAAGCTTGAGAATGTTTTGCTATTAATCCTCATGAGGGAAACAAAAAGTGGGGAAGGATAAGTACGTACTATTTACATTTTATTTACATTTTTATTAAAACAGCGACGCTATCACAATATTAAAAACATTTAAAAATAAAGGAAAGACACCCTTTGTATAAGTAAATATTAGCAAGAATCTTGTAGTTTCAAATGACTTAATGTCTATTACCCTTTTAATTAGGGATAAAGATCTTGCTAATGTCCAACTGTGTAACTATGGGCACCCCTGTAATTGCGCTTATGAGTTGAATTATTGATCAATCTGATTAAATAATAAAACAATAAGGGTCTCATTCTATTAACGGACATAATATGGCCGCAATGCTGCGATACATATATACTAGCGACTTGCCCCTCTCTCCCTTCCCTGTCTCTCTTTCCCCCCTCTTTCCCTCCCCTGTCTCTCTTTCTTCCTCTCTTCCTCCCCTGTCGCTCTTCCGCCTCTCTCCTCTCTCCCTCCCCTGTCTCTTCCCCCTCTTTCCCTACCTCATCTCTCTTCCACCTCTCTCTTCCCCCTGTCTCTCTTCCCCCTCTCTCCCTCCCCTGTGTCTTTCCTCCCTCCCCTGTCTCTCTTTGCCCCCTCTCTCCCTCCCCTGTCTCTCTGTGCCTCCTCTCTCCCTTCCCTGTCTCTTTGCTTCCTCTCTCCCTCCTTGTCTCTCTTTGCTCCATCTCTCTTCCCCCCTCTCTCCCTCCCTTGATTCTCTTTCCCCCTATCTCCCTCCCCTGTCTCTCTTCCCCCTCTCTCCTCTCTTCCTCCCCTGTCTCTCTTCCCCCCTCTCTCCCTCTCCTGTCTCAGCTCCCCCTTTCTTTTCCCCCCTCTCTCCCTCCACTGTCTTATGCTCCCTCTCTCTCGCCACTGTATCTCTTTGCCTCCTCCTGCCCAGCCCCACTCCCCGATCCCTGTGGCTTCTCCAGGACCCCCTCTCTTCCTCCCCTGTCTCTCTTCGCCCCCTCTCTCCCTCTCATGTCTCTCTTTTCCCCCTCTTTCCCTTCCCTGTCTCTCTTTCCCCCTCTCTCCCTCTCCTGTCTCTATTTCGCACCTCTCCCTCTACTGTCTCTATTTCGCACCTCTCTCTCCACCTCTTGCTCTCTCCCTCTCTCTACTCCTCTCTTTGTCTCCCTCTCTTCCTCTATCTCCTTCCCTTTTCCTCTCTCTGCCCTCTCTTTCTCCCTGTCTATCTCTACCCCTCTCCCCACTCTTTCTCCATTTTTTTCTCACCCCATCTCACTCTTTCTCTCTCCCTCTCTCTCCCCCACTTTCTCTCTCATTTACCTCTATCCCCTCTCGTTGTCTCTTCTTCGTGTTCTCCATCTTTTTCTCTCCCCTTCTCTCTCTAACTCCCTCTCTCATCCTTTCTCTTTGTCTCCCTCTCTTCCCTTCCCTCTCTTTTTCCCTCTTTCGCTCTCCCCCTCTTTATCTCTCCCCCTCTCTTTGTCTAGCTTTCTCTTCCTCCTTTTTCTCCCCCCTCTCTCTTTCCATCTTTCTGTTTTCCCCTCTCTTTCTCTCTTCTCTCTCTATTTCTCTCACCCTCTTCCCTTTCTTCATCCTTCCGTCTCTCTTTCTATTCCTCTCCCCTCTATTTATCTCTCTCCCCCTCTCGCCCCTAATTCTCCCCTCTCTTCCTCTTTCTTTCTCTCCCCTCCCTTTCTTTCTCCTCATTTCTCTCGCCCTCCTCTTTCTGTCTATCCCTCTCTCCCCACCTCCCTTTCTCCCCTCTTACTCTCTCCCTCTCCTCTTCATTTTCTACCTCTCTCTTTTTCTTTCTCCCTCTCTCTCCTTTCATCTTTATGTGTCCCCCTCTCTTCCTCTTTCTCTCTATGTCTCTCTATTTCTCCTTCCCTCTCTCTCTTTCTCTCTCCCTCTCTTTCTCTCTCCTCTCTTTCTCTCCCTCTCCCCTTTCTCTCCCTCTCTCTATCTCTCCCTCTCCCTCTCTAATCGTCTATCCCCCTCTTTCTTTCTCTCTCCCTCTCCACTATTTTGTATCTTTCTCACTCTCTCTTCCCCTCCCCCTCTTTCTCTCTCTCCTCTATTTCTCTCCCATTTTCTCTCTCTCTACCCTATCTTTATCTCTCTCCCTATCTTTTTCTCTCTCCCTCTCTCTTCCCTTCCTCTTTCTCTGCCCCCCCCTCTCTCTCTCCCTCTTTCTCTCTCCCTCTTTCTGTCTACCCATCTCTCTCCCCCCTCTTTTTCTCTTTCTCTCCCTCTTTCTGTCTCTCCCTCACCCCTCTTTCTTTCTCCCTCCCCCTCCTCTCTCTCCCTGCTGTTGCTCGCTCTCTCTGCTTCTCTATCTTGTTCTTTCTCTCTCTCCCTCCCCTTTCCCTTAACTGATTGCGGGTCAGCAGGCTCCTCCCTCTTTTGACTCCTCCCTTCAGTTGCCCCTCCCCTTGCCGTCTCCTTCTCTCCTCTGTCTGTTACGAACTTGAGCAAAGGCCGGAACAGACACACGCAGGGGCAGCATCAGCAGCAACTAATCTGGTGCTGCCTCCAACGTAATAATGCCAGTGCCACAGAACCCCCCCCCCCCCCCCGCCGCCAGATCCACTCACCCCTCCCACGGATCGCCTCTGCCCCACCCCTGCGTATCCCCTCAGACTTACCGGTATATTTTCTTCTGTTCTTCTTAAGTTCATTCTGTCTCCCTGCGCCTGCTCGTCCTTCTGCAGAGGCAGGGAAGTCCAAATGGTGACGTCACCATGCAGGCTTCCCTGCATGTGCAGAAGGACGCACAGGCGCAGGGAGACAGGATGAACTTAAGAAGAACAGAAGAAAATATACCAGTAAGTCTAAGGGAATCCGCAGGGGGGCTGAAGGGATCTGGAGGAGGTCCTGGAGAGGCCACAGGGATCAAGGAGTGGGGCTGTGGGGGTTCATGGGTGAGGCTGAGGAGATCGGGGGCTGGGGTAGCAGCCTCCCCCTCACCTCAGTTGTGGTAATTGCGAGTTGTGGTTGCGCAACCCGTAAAATGTAAGATTGCGTTACCAACAAACTGGCAATTACCGCAAATATATATGTGCTATATATATACTGTAGATATATATAGATATATATATATATATATATATATAGATATATTTATATATATATTTATATATATATATACTTTATACAGCATCTCACAAAAGTGAGTACACCCCTCACATTTTTGTAAATATTTTATTATATATTTTCATGCGACAACACTCTGAAATGACACTCTGCTACAATGTAAAGTAGTACAGCCTGTATAGCAGTGTAAATTTGCTGTCCCCTCAAAATAACTCAACACACAGCCATTAATGTCTAAACCGTTGGCAACAACAGTAAGTACACCCCTAAGTGGAAATGTCCAAATTGGGCCCAGAGTGTCAATATTTTGTGTGGTCACCATTGTTTCCCAGCAATGGGCATGGAGTTCACCAGAGGTTCACAGATTGCCACTGTAGTCCTCTTCCACTCCTCCATGATGACATCACTGAGCTGGTGGATGTTAGAGACATTGCAGTCCCTCACCTTCCATTTGAGGATGCCCCACAGATGCTCAATTAGGTCTGGTGATATGCTTGGCCAGTCCATCACCTTTACCTTAAGCTTCTTTAGCAAGGCAGCGGTCGTCTTGGAGGTGTGTTTGGGGTCGTTATCATGTTGGAACACTTCCCTGCGGCGCAGTCTCCGAAAAGAGGGGATCATGCTCTGCTTCACTATGTCACAGTACATGTTGGCATTCACATGTTGGCATTCATGATTCCCTCAATGATCTGTAGCTCCCCAGTGCCGGCAGCACTCAGTTAAAGAGAAAATACAAAAAAATAGCATGTAAGGGCATTTTAAATTAATACTTAACAGTCCTTGTAGGCAAAAATGTTGAATTTAAAAATATTTTTTCATTATTATGAGTCAGTATACATTGGGAACATCAACTATGGGCAATACACATACACGTAACGTGTATCAACCTCAAGGATAACATAGACCCCAGTACTCAAGAGGTTAATACAAATCCAGATATGGCCTACAACAGGTGGTCTCATGCATTTCCCATTAAAGAGCTAGCCACACTCTAAACAATGGTCACCAACAGCATTGATCCTGAAAGCATTGCAGTACTGAAAGCAATCATGTATGTCGCATCCATGGGAAATTATGCCATCTACACAAAAATGTTGGGTGTTATATACAGGGATGTGAGAAATGTAATAATGGGCAGCCTAAAACATTAAAGAGAGGAGTGATTTACATAGATTACATGTTTCACATAATTTGCCATCGCACAGGCAGCGTGAAAATCTATACATTGCCACAGCACAATCAGTAAATAATGAAATTTTTCATTTATGTTAATACCCATAGATGATTCAGCTTTAGTTGGAAATTAGTAGTGTTGATGTGGGCTGTTATGTTTAAAATACCAATGTAGTGCCCCCCCCCCCCCCAGCATATGAGATAGTTGATGCAATTTGAGGTTCATGGTAGATAGCCAGACCAGATCACCTACTCTATATTTGGGCACAGGGGATCTCCTATTATCATAGTGCTTCTTATAGAGTGTAGTGGTATTTTTCAAATTTCCTTGTGCCTGGGACCAGACCTTTTGCAGTTAATGAACTCTTTGGTCAACGCAAGAAGAGGGAACAGATTGGCCACATATTCAAATGCTGCTTGGAATGGAGACATCTTGATGGGGTCCTGGAATAGGGAGGTATGAGCATTTTCTGCCAAAGGAAGAAGTTGAGCCTAGTTGTCACAGAAACATGTAATGGTTCAAGTATTGTTCAAGTGTTTGGCTGGCTCTTTTGGATGCTCCATATGTCTCAAGATGATAGCCTGAGGATGATTTGATGTGAACTCCAAATGGTTGCAAAAGCACTTTCATATTGTTATGCATAGTGTGTGTTTCTTAATGCATACTTTTCATGTTACCCTGCATCATTTTATATAAGCACTTTACTATTTATTAGAAATAATGGATTAAATGTAGCACTTTTTTTTATTTATGAGGACGAGGGTTGAGGATGAGGAGGGTTGTTGAGGAGGGAGATTGAGGAGAGAGGATGAGAAGAGAGGATGAGGAGGGGGGTTGAGGATGAGAAGGGAGGTTGAAGAGGAGGGTTGAGGAGGGGGTTTGAGGAGAGAGGATGAGGAGGGAGGATGAGGAGGGGGTTGAGGATGAGGAGGGAGGATAAGGAGGGGGGTTGAGGAGGGAGGAGGATGATAAGGTAGGGGGAGGGAAAGAGAGACGAGGGAGAGGGGGAAAGAGACATAGGGTAGGGAGAGGGGGGAAGAGACACAGGGGAGAGAGAGGGGGGACACAAGAAAGGGGCACAGAAGGCGCAAGAGGGACACAGGGGCAGCACGTTTCCCACCCTTGACTTATACTCGAATCACTACATTTTCCCAGTATGTTGTGGTAAAATAGGTGCCTCGGCTTATACTCGGTCGGCTTATACTTGAGTATATACAGTATATCTTGTAATTTTCTCTCTGTGTAATACTGTTAATGGTCTAGCAGAGTATTCTGTTCTGTTCTTGTTCTTTGACTTCCAAAATCTACCTAGAAATTCTGAACCTCTATCTTACACTATTCGTCAAGAATTCCATGTAGTTGAAAAATATGATGTAGGAACATAATGCACAGGGGTGAAGGTGGCCAGTCTCAAAAGAGTATTGGGAAGGAACTGCTTTAGCGCAGATATCTGAGGCATCTACCTTGATAATGAAGACTTGAGCACTATCTGGATATGCCAGAATGGGTGTAAAGGTTCATCCAGGAGCTTTATGGATAATCCTGTATGAAAGCTGGAGAGAACATTTTCATTCCAGTCTGTCTATACCAAATTCAATGGCATAGTCACCCACCTGACAGTTACCATGTCTCCTGTTCATAAGGCATATCCCCACAGAAGTTGGGTGAGCTGGTTCATCAAATATATTCCTTAACCTCCTGAGGAAGAACTAAAGGTTGTTGGACAGTAGTTCTTGCTTCTCCCAAATGGAAGGCTATGGCTTTATTCATTAATAGAGAGAAGATACAGAAAATCTTTGCTTTTGTCATCAGGGCTGCAATGGCTGTAATCATCTGCAGCTTTCAGATTCTCCTCCATAGTGCATAGGGGCAGAAAGCCTGGGTTTAGTTTTAAGACCAGAAATAGGACTAATGGTATAACCAAAGCACCTGATAAGGGATTGTAGGTTGTCAGTAAGACAACAGACTTCTCTTGGTGATCTAGACTTGCCTGATAAGAAGCTAGGAGCTCTCCTTGATTCATTAGTGTTCTTGCTCCTTCTGCTGGATCCATCGCCTGTTCTGTCATGGCTAGGAATACCTGTACATGAGAGAAATATTAGCTTTTATGGCTAAAGCGCAGTAAACCACTCTGGGTAGGAAAACAGCTGACCAGAAGAAGGTGGTGGTGACAGAAGGAGTTAGGAGATCAAAGCAGGGAGTCACATAATTTAGATTAAAGCTGCAAGCTGCAGCAGGAGATAGGTTAAAGTTGGTAGCGGCAGCAGGAATCGGGGCTACATCTGGGTGCTACCCAATCCCAATGCATACGCATAGTGTACCAGGACCAGAGCTCAGACACCTGGAAGTGGAAGCAATGTAACAAACTGCCCTGACAGCTCTACCTTTTAGCAAAAAACATTTCAAACCAGAAAAACAGTATAATTAAGGAAAACTGTAAAATACATTTAAATGAGGGAGGGTAAGCGTAAAAGATTCTTGGTGGGGATACAGTTCAGAGTACTCCTTCTATAGATCACTGGGGGGTTACACTCAGATGTCCACCCAATGGACAAAGACAAGACTTAGGCCCCTATTCAATTGCAAGCCCACAGATTACATTATACAGGTCGTATCTATGCGGGTGATTGAAGTGAACATAACCGCAATTAACAAGCTGAAAGCCCAAACCGTAAACCATGCATCCGTAAGTAGCATTCCAGATCGTGATCATGATCAATTAAGCAAGGCCGTAAGTACCGATTTAGAAACAGCCAATAGTAAATGAGACCGCCATCATTACATCAGTAAAATGCGGAGGTTACACGTCAATAAATTAGCATTTAGAGGTCCGATATGAGATCGGACTCGGAATTCGGCAATGTACAAAATATTAAAAATGAATGGCGATGCTGTTTTAGTCCAGGTGGGTGGACTGATATGTATTAACTCATTGATTCCCAAGACTGATATGACACCAAAATTAAACATAAAGCCAAATAATTTTATATTGCATATTTGCGAGCTTGAGACTGTTGTGCAATTAATTTTAATGTCTTTCATCGCTTTCCCTATCTTTTAAAGTGCAGTATTGTTTATTTATTTGCATGTATAGTGCTATGATCAGGTGTTTAACCCCCTTGCGAGTCCTATCTGGTACTCATAGGATTTTCTTCTATAATTGCCATCTACGGGTGTGAAAACATTTACGGGATTGTGGAATTGTAGCAATTGAATAGCAATTTGCGTTTTTAGCAATTGTAACTTTTGTGGGCTTGAAAGATCAAAGGCTTAGATGGGCTGTAAATTACGATTTTGACAACCGCAAGAATCTTCAGCCTGTAACCCGTAGACAGTTTACGGCTCGCTAAAAGATGCCAATTGAATAGCAAATTAGTTTAGGGGCCCCATTACAAGCTCATTTTAACTTACAATTGCTCAATTGAATAGGGGCCATAATCCACCCGGATACAGCATGGACTAGTGCCCAGAACATGACATTGCATTGGAACCTCTTCAGTCAAAAACTTCCTAGACTAAAAAATAGCCAACTGGCTAATGCCAGGAGTAGGTTGACAAGGAGGTCTCTGTCGCTATTTTCCCAAGGCATTGGGCACCCAAACAAAAATATGTGAGGGGAAAAATACAGCCAGAACTGAAATAGTGGACTCCTCAAGGACTACAAGAGGGGATGCAGTCTGGAGCAACAAAAATACATTTGGTGCACAGACTCTTCCTTGCCACAAGATGGTCATGTGGATGGAGAGTCCTTGAAGTTGGCCAGGCAATCTTTTGTGCACTATATTACACTCTCCAACTCAAGCCATCTTGGCCTTGTCATCTGGTAATACCCTCCAGATGGTATCTGGATTGGTCATGAGTGCACAGAGGAGTAATAATAAAACATGAGAGAATACAATAACAAAAGCATGCCAAAGTGTGTCACCCAACCTGGAGAGGATGGGGACAGGAAGAACCTGAGGGGTCTATCTGCATAGAAATCTCAGAAGATCTGTGGACTTGTAGCAGTTGATTTGAGTCAAAGAGGTAGCCAAATAAATTTTTGGGTACTTTTTGATAGCTCTATATAAACTGGGTCCTGGTATGTGAGGAGCACATTATCATAAGCTGAGAGGACAATCTGTATGTTTGTCTACTAAGACAAATATTTAAATGGGTTGGATCTAAAGAAGCCAGAGGAAAAAGTTCTATGACCAGTACATATAATTGATCAGTGAAGAGTCATGCCCATGTACTTCTCATCCAAATACCAATATTTTTGTTAGATTTTAAGTAAACACTCTGAAATGCTTTCTCTTGATCCAAGTAAAGGAAGGTGAGTGATACACCAGTGATGCAGGTGAAGTGTAGTAGATCCCGGACCAGAAAGATAGCCTAGGACTGGTCTGGATGAACCAGTTTTGCCAGCACAATCTTGAGTATCAGTGAGATTGCTTTGTCTTTGATCTTAAAGTCTGTACTGAGCAGTGAGACCAATTGCTAGTTTTTACTAGGGCAGAGATCCCCCCTTGTGCGCAGCATAGAGAGTACTCGTCATCGACAGGATAGGGACATCTAACTGGTCTTGAGGGATTCCCAAATGACGAAATGGAAATCTGCTCCTAGAGTATTCTTGTAGAATTGAAAGAACTCTACAGTCAGTCGTCCAGTCTTATGAGATCTTCTGAGAGCCCTTGGCATGTTATTGCCTCATCAAGTTGCATCCATTCTGACTGTGAAGATCCCCTCCCGTAGCACCCTGCAGAACTCTGGAGAAATAGGATCTGAAGATAATTTTATGGGTTCTTGTCCTAGATATTCTCTTGATGTGTATGAGGGACATTGTTTTCATCAGGAAGAAAGGTGATGTGTCTACAGCTGCCCCATTTTGTCTAGAAGATGCATGATATGTGATCAGTGTTCTTCAGGTTATGCAAGCCTGGTGCCTTTCAAGGTCAAAGAAGACATCTTTCCTCTTTACATATTTGATCTGCAGGAAGTGGACACTACATAGAGACAGCCTTTTCTCGAAACTTAGCACTTCCAGCAGAGTACTTACAGCTCAGCTTCTAGCTATCTGCTTGCACCTTTTGTACATTCTGGACACAAGAGTTGCAAGAGGATCGTGCCATGCCCCACCACTATTTTAATTTAGTTAAGTTACAAGAAGTTACAATCCCTCAAGTTTATCAAACTCCTGAATCAACTTGCAAGCCCCTGGTCCTCATAAAAGGCATTGTTGATGTGCCAGTACGCAGCTTATTGAACTGTTGTCATGAACACCATTGTCTCAGACACTCAGTTGTGGCATGTGAATAGAGCCAGCCTAATAGCACAGGAACATACTTGTGACATTTAGTGATTAAATATATAGAACCTGTCGATCTGGAAGTGGTACACCCTGAATTAGGTGAAACTGTTGGATGCTCTTGAGTTCTGTTCCTTCCAGATTTCATCTAGGGAGCAGCAGGTGGTGAGCCCTTACAAAGCTAATGCAGAAAGGTGTGAGCTCTGTCCCATTTCACCCCAGAGCTTAGAATTGAAATAACCCTCTAGCACAACACACACTCATCTTCATCAACCCTCTCTAGGTATGCTGACAGACTGGCTAAAAACCTCAATCTCTCTGCCCTTGTTGCAGGAGAATATACATAAACTAAATAATAATCTTTTTGTGTTGCAATCCCCCTTTACACCATCATATATGGGGTCCTAAATGATTGTTAACCCTATATCTACCCTCCTAATTGTTACTTAGCAAAATGTGCTGACAAAACCCAGAGATGGAGAGTGGCACTGGAGCAAGAGACGGGATGTTGTCAACAGCTCATGACCAAAACTATGCATCCCTGGGACACTGACCACCCATACAGCAAGAGCTTTTCTGAAACCCCCCTTTAAAAGCCAGGGGCAAAAACTGCATGTTTGTTATCTGCATCTGTTTCACTGGAGAGAACCTATTACAACTGCTCCTTCTTTAGATCCATATACACATTATCTCCCTTGGAGAGTGTCTGGAGGGAGAGGTGTTTGGTCTAGCACCTGCTGGCTGAGTCTGATTACCGGATCAGACTATGCCACCTGATAAAAAGAAGATGCTTCTCTTCTTTTTTTTTGCTTTTGGAAGGAGGTTCACCAATGTAAAGCATATGGTCTGGTGCATCCTCTTCCTTGGGATGACATTCTTGAAAGAAGATCTGTCACTAGCTGTTTATCTTGCAGAAGGATTTTCTTTTCTCTGCTTAACCTGATCCCCTACACTAGCTATTTTGCTTTTCTTTTTTTTTTTGGTGGCAGGGTGGGACTTTGAATAAACATCTTTACATGCTTCTCAGTGATTTTTAATTTTTTTCTTCAGCAGATTGTTCCTTCCACCAGACATAGAAGAAGCAACAAGTCAGAATGCAACATAACCTGCTCCAGTGATAAATAGGATCTGTTCATTTGAAAGAAGAGTTTGGTGTATTTGACATTAGGGATCCCAAGACTATTTTAGAGCTACGATGACCATCAATGTCATATTTGCTAATGGCTCTCAAGTTGTTGTCTTGTTTATGTGAGACTACTATTGGTAAGAGGAAACCTTTTGAAATGTGGGACTCGCCATCTTTTTTTAAATTGTCTTATACATACGTGTGTTTGGATGGAGGAGAGGTGGGGTTCTTTTAGAGAGGTGTCTTAGTTTTGTTGATTTGTGTGTAAAAGGATCAATTAGAGCCTCACTCCACCTTTCTGTTTACAGTAATCCCAGGTATATTATATGTGGTGGGTTTTTGTCCTGGAGCCAAGCGCGTAGTGGTGGTGCAGCAGCTGTTCCATTGCCACTTCCTCCAGAATCGCCTCTGCAGTGGTGGCTCCTTTAGCTGCCCACCATATCTGGCGTGCTTCAATCAACACATAACCTCCGCATAGGTATCCCCTGGCCCTTTGCTGTCACATATGAGTCTTTTGATAAATGTCTCTGATGTGATAGCGTACATTGCCAATAGCACCTGGTACACTTGCGCATAGCCAGTTCTGTGGGCATAGCTCTGTACGCCTCACTGGCCCTCCCAGTTTGTTTGCTAACTAGCAACTTCACCCATTCTGTATGTGTAACGTCATGCAAGTCACATTGTCGCTTTGTCATGGACTTCTCTCCATAATGTGCCATCTTTTCTGTATCTTGTTCCAGAGGTCCCACCACTGCAGCTAGTTGTGACAGCCTGTATGTTAAATGGGGTATGATAAGAGCCTATTGCCTAAACCTCTCCCCACAGGTGTGCCCAGTTTGTTTTACCTCTGTACAGCAGGAATAACTTTCAGCCCTTGGGTTACACTGAGAGGTGTCTGTGGTCTTGTATAGCATACAGATCTTTCTAAGTTCTGAAAATAACGTACTCCAGGAACCAGCATCCAGTATCAATAATGAAATTCACACTTTAATTATGTGAACCAGTATAACATATTATTACTGAAACCATCAGACATATTTATACCACATTCTAGCAACAACAGACCAATCTATTTAAATGTGCATCCATGGTTACACCCAATCCTCTTCTAGGTCACGTTATCACCCCTGCCTGCCACTCTAAGACAATCACCCATTGTTTCCCTTTCCTTGGTAGGGGGCAACTACATACAACAGGCCTGGGGACACCAGTCTGAGGCTTGTGATACATAGAGCGAGATACTGGTGTCATGTGACTCCTAGGGGTAAATTATCTCCCTAATCTTGTTAATAAGGGACTAGTCCATTACCATGAAATATTGGGCATATACAATATTTCCCTTGTAAGTGCTAGCCACCCCCAAAGCACAACACAGACATACATCCCATCACTCCCATCATGTTCCTTTGCACACCCCAACTATAAACATGGGTACCATAGTATGGGCCTATTGGTACCCAGGCAACTTTAAACAGGCATAACAATAAACAACACACAAATCCCCAACATTAACCCATCTCAGTGGGCCCATTTCCCCTGCCACAATAAGCCTATCTTATAAGGCTGAGGCCATCAGTCTGTACGGTATTGCACAGCTGGTGCCTTGGCATGCGACAGCCATGACAATAAGCCTCAAATGTTTCTTATTATTTGAGATTCGTAGATAGGATCTCATATTGAGCCCCACTCGTGTTGACTCTTTGCTTGGCACTCTAGAGGTGGTCAGATGATCCCCATTTTTATAGCAATCACCTGGCATTTAGAAAGGCATTAAATCTCATAGGAAAGGTCAACTTCTCCTTTTTCTAAAGAAGGGACCCATGAACCTTTTCATAGTGCGGAGGCTGAGATTGGGGGTCTTCAAGAGTACCTTCACTGTATCTAGAGCAATATGTAAGTCCATGTGTCTTTAGGAGACTTATCTTACATCCCCTTGAGAAGGATGAGATGCAAAGGATGACTCCCAGGTGTCCAATGAAAATGTCTATTTACATTGTGATTGTTTAATGCTAATCCTCTTGGGGTACAGTATGTAGAGGCTTTAATGACCACCAACATCAACATCATTTACATTTTTAACCTGGTTTAGGCCATGCCTATTCACTGTACACTGCATATCGCTGCAGGCTGTAATGCTAGCCACATATGACAAGTTATCTAAAACCACTGTATGTCATGAACTCAGTATCTCACTGGTACCTCAGCAAATTCATCTTAGGTGATCCTTGTTAATTAGTATCTGCTTTCTCATGTATGTTTTAAATCAAGTAATAGTGCTTGGGTATGTTCTTTCTCCTTTATTAGATGCATACTGATGCATACTGAGCAAATATAGGCTTGACCCTCTGTCTGATGATTTGTGGTCAATATTTTCAAAACCACATGGTCCAATATCAGGCCTTTTCAATTTGCTTAGGTACATATCTGTTGCAATGTGATTGTGTGCTAAGAAAAAAGTAGGGGCATAGTCAGACTAATATGATTAATTGAGTGAAGAACTGTGGGTTTCCTTGTGAAATTATTTTATCACTAGCAGAATGCATGTTTATAGAATGTTGTATGAGAAAATCTGACTGAAAGCCGGTTGAATTTATTGAGATAGAGGATAAATGATATCTGTTGAATAAGCTTCACAATTTATTATAGTGTCACTATTTGTTATCAGAAATAAAGACATATAGGTCAAATAAAAAGCTAACTATTAGGTGGAATAAAATTGTCATTTCGGTCGTATTTTAAAATATATTTTTAGAGTGCTTAATAAAAGTTACATTTAAAAAAATAAATCTGTAAAGGTATATCTTTCAGTGACTGTTTTTTTTTTGTCATTTATGTAATAAATTGTAAATATTATACCTATAAATCTTAATACATCTTATCAATGGCTAATTTTCTAGATAAGCTATCATTTATGTAGCTTCCAAAATAACTGGTCAACATTTGAATTGTTCTCTTTGTTAAATAAGACAAATAATGTCATGAGTAAGAAAATGACAATGAATTTCCCTAATTTGAGACTGCTGCTCTCCCTGAGTAGGGTTGTCGTTCTTATAATGTTGCTCTTGCTTCTTAAACATACCCTTAAATTAAGACGGAGCCCTTGAGATTGTATGATGGTCTTGTTTATTTGCAGACAGGTGAATGAGCTAGTTTGCATATGAACTGGATATTAATGGTCTGCCACCATTCAACCTATTTCTACAGCCTGAAAAGATAAGCATTTGGATCTGGTTACTATTTTAAGTAATTAAATACAAACACCATAATGCCACTACACAGTGTACATTTCTGGCACTATATGAGAAAGTAAAACACATTTTTTTTGGTGAGGTATTTAAACAGCATTTAGGGAATCTTCACAATGATATACGAAGGCCACTTTTGTTCAGTTGTCTTAAGCTGAACACTGTCTATTGTGCAAGTTCCCTTCTCTTTAACGACTGGATACAATCTTCCTGTCTCCTCATAACAGACACCAAACAAATTCGGAGACACTCTGTCTATCTCTGCATTCTCTGTTTAAAGAAGCAGCTCTGTGCCACTTGCAAAATAGCACTTTGGTAAACATCAGCCCTGCACAAGAGAAGTCTATTTCTGCTACATCTTATGTTTTTAGGTTTCTTTACTGAATATATGCAAACACACACAAGCACAAACAAAAATAGGGAAAAATATTCCCTTATTAAAATAAATCTTAAAAATGTTAACTATCTCTGATACACATAATGGTTTATTTTATTTATATAAAGTAATGTGAAAAAGAGTACATCCTCTTAACATTCTATTGTTTTACATAATAAGACATCTTGGAACTTAACATCTTTCTCACTAAGTTCTAACAGAAGATAACATATATCCTCATGTGACAAATAAGATAGACATATTTTATTTTGTCATTCCTTATTAAAACAAAATCACTTAACATTCAGAAGCCTTGTACTAATACAACGTTATTACTTCCCTTTCAGTTAAAGTAAATAAATGAGGTGTCCCTAAAGAAGTGCACATGATTACTTTGTCATCAGTAAGTGATAACAACTGTATGTGCAATAAGAATATTTTGATCTTGAGCATTTCGGGTTTTTAGTAAACACATCGTGTCTAGTTCAAAGGAAATCTGTAATGGTCTCAGAGAGAGAATTGTGGTTGGGCAGCAGGCTGTTGAAGACTTATAAAGCAATTTCCAAAAATATAAAGTCTGTTGTTCCACAGTATAAAAGATAATTTATAAATGTGGAAATCCCAAGATGGTTTATCTAACCAGGAGTTGGTTTTTCAGCACACCAAGAGCAGGCAGTATGATGCTTCTAGAGATTATACAGCACCTCAAAGCTACATACATTTATCTTCTAGAACTATAGGCCTGTATTCCTAATGGCAAAGTTATGAACTATTTTATTCATTGACAGAGTAGACAAGTACGACTTGGAAGGATAAGGAAAACAGAACCACATCTCAAAAAACAACTTAACTATCTGCAAAATAACACTGTAATTGCCCAAATAACTTTATAATCACACACAGGGATTAGTGGAAGGTGAGCCATTTTGTAGCGTGGGAGAGGACCCCTCCCACAATTCCAGGTACCCCAAGAAATTTGTGTTTGAGTCCCTCTCCTTGAAAGTAGTTTTTGGTGTGACCAAAGGCTACAATATCCTGGTCTGTTAAGAGCGCCAAAAAGCAAGATGTTAGGGACTTGAATGAGGTTTATTGGCTTAAAGTTTGTAATGCTTTCCTGATTTCTATTGAAGGGTTCAGGATGTTTTTGGCTGTAGAAACTGTATTTCCACATTTTCTCATATGGTTTTGGTTATGTGAGCAGGAATGTGGTGTTGTGAGGCAAAGAGGCTGCTCCTATTCTGAATGACTGGTCTGAATATGACAATAGGTTGAGTCCTGTTCATAGAACTACGAGCAGAACTTAATTTATCAAAGTGGTAATGTTTGTGTTTGGAGGCCAATGAGTTGAGGGGGATTTTTGGAGTAGTGACAGGGCACCAGAAATTGTGGGTAGGGTAGTATGGAATGGTAATAGGCTGATGGCAAGTTTTGGAGGATTGGAGTGTTAGGATTATATGGTTGTTGTGGCTTTGGATGGTTCTTTATGAGGTAGATTGGTTGGAATTGGGAAGTAGTGGATTTGCTTGGTCTCAGAAAGCCATAAAATGCTAGTTAAATAGCTGCTGTGATGGAGAGGGAAATTTCCTGACCAAATGGTTTAATAGCAAGCAGAGTTATAAGTTACTTAAAAATGAGAGTGGGTATAGTGGCTTCCTTTGTAAGGCATCTCAAAAAGAGTTTGACTGGTGGTAAAGCCATGAATGAATTGGTGATAGAAAGTGACTGTGAATGTAAAATTGAAAACACATGAGATACGCTTTAGTAGTGTTGGGGCATAGTTTTTAACGTGTTTCACAATAGGTGCAAAAGCTAGGAAGTTGGGTAGCATATATGGTATTGTCTAAAGATTTTATTCTGAAAGTGATGTCATTGTTCTCATTATCTGAAGTAAAAATCTGGATGGAGTGAGTGCACCAGAGTGCCCAAGCTCTTGCCACTGCCAATGCAGGAAAGATGGGTCTAGTGGAGAGAGTAGTCTCATCCGGCCATATTGAAGGGATTATTTAATTGCTGTGAATTGCTTTAAAGTGGGATGGAGAGTGGAAAAAAGTAAATGACCAGCCATTCCATCATTGAAGAAAGAAGTACCAGAAATAGAGGGCTTTGACTGATTGGTTGCTTTAATTTCTAGTAAGTAAGACATCCTGTGAGTGTTTTGAAGTCTTTGAGCCCAATTCAATTGAGCTATTGCAAGTTACTGTGGTTCACAAGTGAGGCAGCAAGTTAATTTGCTATTCAATTGGCTTTTATTTGCAGGCTCCAAACAGGTTATGGGTTACGGATTTGAAAACTCTGCGATGGTTAAACCCGAAACTTACAGCCTCTTAAAGCCTTTGGTCTTTCAATTCCACAAAAGTTACGATGGTTAAAATCGCAAATCGCTGTTCAATTGCTCCAGTTCCCCAAGACCGCAAATATTTTAACACCCGTAAGTGGCAAATGTAGGAAAAAGTCCTACGAGTGCTAAAGAGGACCCGCAAGGGGGCTAAACACCTGTTCATAGCACTGTAAATGCTAATAAAAAAAATCAAAACTGCACTGTAAATAATGGGGAAAGCAATGAAAGACATTACAATTAATTGCACAACAGTTTCAAGCTCGCAAATCAGCAGTAAAATAAAATGTATTTTTATGTTTAATTTCGGGGTTATATCGATCTCAGGAGTCAATGAGTTAATGCATATCAGGCATCCCATATGGACGGAACAGTATTGACATTCATTTTTATTATTTTTAATTTTGAGGGTTTGCGAGTCCCATCACATATCGGACCCCGAACCTAATTGATTGACATATAACCATGTTTTACTGAGATAATGATGGCGGTCTCATTTTCTATTGGCTGTTTCAAAATGGGAGGGTACAGTCTTGCTTAGTTGATTATATTCCCGCCCTGAACTGACACAGACCAGTGCATGGTTCACAGAGTCGGCTTTCGGCCCCTAACTTGCAGGCTCCTTAAATTGAAAAGCTCTGTAATCTGAGACGAACAGGAGCCCGCAGCACACCCACAGACATACGACCTATATCCCGCGAGATGCAGGGCTTCTAATTGAATCGGGCCTTTTTGATTGCAGATGACAGAATAGATGAAATGTATGTTTTAAATCAGAGGAGTTCATTATTCTTTTGGAATCGAGAATGATACCTAGGAACTAAACTGTAGTGCATAGGCCTTCAAGTTTGTCATTGGTGAAGGTGATACAGAGATTTGTAAACAGGTTGAGGGTTTTCTGGAGGCTTGTTGTTTCAGAGTATGGAGCTTCAATGAAAAGAAGGTTGTCCAAGTAGTTGATGACGGTCGGGAAATGCTTAACATTTAGAAGTTTCCAGCACACAACCTCAGTGAAGGAATCAAAGATCTTTGTACTGCCTTTTGACCCAAAGATTAAGCGGCTGTCAAAGAAGTATTTGTCATTCCACTTGATGCCATGGAGGTGTAACATCTTCAAGTCGACAGGGAGTAGTTTAAATGCATATTTGATATTTGGTTTAGACAGTCTGCTTCTAGGTCCCAATTTGGAGATATAGAATATAGCATAATGCATTTGGCATATGGGTGTGAATTCTTTGGATGGACTCATCGAGTTAATGCTTGGAGTGGTGGAATTGTGATGGGCTAATGAATCAATAATTTGCTTCTTTTTTATTTGCAAGTAGCAACTCTGATTGGGTTGACCCTCCATACTGGAATAGGAGGTGAATTGAATGGCCCAATGATGAGGTGGTAGTTTTGAGGCTTTCCACAACCTTAAGTTCCTTTGCAGCTGATTGCAGATTGTCACTAGGAAAGGAGACCTAAGGCAATCATGTCATCCCTGAATGGTACCCGTGGGGGAAGTCAGTGATGAGGTAACTGATGTAGGTATGAGAAAGGTGAACCTTAAGGAGTTTAGAAAGGAGATGCAAGTTAAAGGCCGCTAGTCACTTGGTGTGCATTGCTGAGGGGCAATTTGTCTTGGTGCGGGCTTTGTGACAAACTGCACAGACATGGATTTAGCAACACTCATTAAAATTGCAACCTTTGTAGTTAGAATTATTGCAAATGGTTGATGCCCATATGTAATGCCCTTGATGACCTAGCTGGTCTTTTTGGGCAAGTGTGATGGACTAATTCCTGGAGGGAGAATTTGAGAGGAATAGGAGATGGTTGAAGAGAATTTGGGCAAAAGCTAGACATGTCTAGAGGAGACTGACAGTGCTGATACCCTGGTGCCTTATTACTGGAAAAGGGCCATGTGATGGCCAGGAGGGCCCACTGGACTTTAGGGGACTATGTTACCTGAATCATGGACTATGTTATTTGTAACCCTTGCCAGTGTGTTTTCAAATATCAAAATTGACATTCAATGTTATTTTAAATGTAAAAATCTCTTATAATTGTTGTTGTGTGAAATATGGTAGATGTTTTCTTTCTCCGGTTGGTATAAGTGAGTGCACTTTTTGACTCTAATGACATCAGAAAGAGCAATTGGCAGACACTTGGCCTCTCACCTAGGAAGAGGAATGCCCTCTACCCCTTGCAAACCTCTCATGTGTGATCATAAAGTTTGAGATGACCTAACAAGATAACCTAAGCTCTGGTGTATCTGGCAACCAGGGAGAGGGGTATATGGCTTAGGATGGGGAGATCACAGTAAGAAAGCGGACCTCTCATACAGGGAGGAAATGAGGGGATTTTGTGGGTGGATTCTTTTGTGTTGTTTTAAAAATATCTGTGTAAGGAGAATAAAGTCTCAGTGTGTCTCTGCACTAAGCAAAAGGTGCATGTGTATTCCTTGAATTATGTGAAATCCTAATTAAAGCATCTAAGTTTCCTGCTTCTCCATGAATGAGGTTCTGATCTGAATTGGTATGCTGTGTGCCCAGATGAACACAGAATCTTACCACTCAGGGATTTTTTCTGTAAACTAAAGCAGGAGAATCTTGGGGTGCACATGGCCTCTCATCATCGGTTCAATGCTGCGGCTACTTTCGCAACCTACGGTAGTCCCAATAGACAAATCTAAACTATTCTTATAAATGTTTTAGTTATTTTATGTCTCATAAATTTAAAAAAAAATGTATTTGAAACTAGGGACAATGTACATGACTGACAAGACATTTAAAAAATGAACATAATAGTGTTTTGACTTAGGCGAGGTGCCTTACTGTTTTGGAGATAGACCAAAATAAATCAATTTGATGAAGCTTTAAAAATGTCAGTTGTATCTTATAAAATACATAAAAAAATAAGCATAATGTTCCTTCTAACTATAGCGCAGTAATTTATAACCCTTCCCTTAACGTCCACCAGAATCGTGAGTTAGTTGCCACACTGTATAAATACAAATGAGACAAATACACGTTATACAGACTGTTAAATATTAATTGTCTCACTTATATTGACACAGCCTTAGACCTAAATCTTGACCTGTCTGGAGGATTTTTTGGAAAAACAACTACAGAGAATACACTAAATGTATATACCATATTAAACAGTTTTACATCTATATTTGATTATTTGATGAAAGGATGTAAAGTTATGAAGTGTGGAACAATTAAAAAAAAAAAAAACTTTAGTTAATTGGTCTTGGGCAAGCAGTCAAACATGTTTAACAATTGACTATGATGACATTAGGAAAAATATGTTTATCCATATATCAGCTCCATTTTGAAATGTTTAAAACTTCAAAGTTTAACATCTTAACTAAATGTACAAATACAAATACATGAAGTGACATCATATGGGTCTAGTGTGATATCATCAGTAACATTATGGATGATGTACATTTTCATATTATGTGATGTCAATATATTTATCATGAGTGATGTCACATATTGTCATAGATGATGTCATGAATGATGATGATCAGAAAAACCTTTGCAGAGGGAGGGAGGAATGTTAAGATTGCATGCTACTTCAACTTCCCAACATTTTTTCATTTTCCAGTCTTAAGTTACCCCATCCTACATTGCAACCAAAATGATCAAAACTATATTTTAATGTAGTTTTAAGACAATACATTTTCGATGTTTTCTCAATTTCATTATAATGAAAATAATGGCACTGGGGACTTCCACTAACTAGCTTTGCTACTGCACTGTACTCTAGGAAATTGGGTGTGGGCATGCTAACGAGTCCACAATTAATTTTCACTGTGTGTGTATGTATATGAAGAGTGAGATAGCCCTTAAATGTCCAGAAATCCAGATTAGTAATCAGAGTATTACTGTATAAAGTGACACCTTTTTTATTGGAAAAACATTTTAATTAGAGTGAGGCATCATACATGAAGTACTGATCAGTCAAGTGTGCAGGTTTATATACATGTATATACTGTAGGAGATAAAAGGTAAGACAGTGTTGTCAGTTAGGGCCATAAATACCCTGAAGTTGAAAAACAACAATAAAACATGAGAGAGAATGTGGCAGGATCACAAGAAATGTTGATAATGTGTCAGAAAACCCAGCCATGGAGCCTCATTGATTTCGGGGCTCGCAACCCGATTGCAGGCAGCCCTTAAAGGGCCCATGACGCACACATAGTTAACCCCAACACCTAACATTAACCCCCCCGCAGGATCCCTACGTTAACCCTTGTTGAGGGGGACCCCTGCAGTATTTAAAATGAGGATTTCCTGCCGTGCAGGTCCTTAAAGTACCTTAAAGGTACTTAAAAGAACCTGCGCTAAAAATTCTAATTAACCCCTGTCTAAAATTAACCCCACCTGTCCCATAAGGGTCTATATAGACCCTTATGGAACAATAATTAACCCTCACATTAACACTATAAGTGCCATGAGGTTCCTACAGGACCCTCAGGACACTAAGTCTAAGCACTACACTACAGTATCATCCACCCCAATAAACTAATACATCAAAATGAGTCATTAACCCTATTTTACTCTCACCATACCTAATTAATCCCTAACCACTTAACCCTATCTAGACCCAGTTATCCCTATCTAGTCCTATTTAACCCTAACTATACCAAATTACCCCTAACTGTACCTAATTACCCCTAACTTGACCTATTTAACCCTATCTAAACCTATTTGACCCTAACTGTACCCATTAAACCCTAACTGGACCTTTTTAACCCTATCTAGTCTTTTTTAACTGTAACTGTACCCATTTAACCCTATCTGGACTTTTTAACCCTATCTGGACCTAATAGGTCCAGCTAATTTAACCTATAACCCTATCCTATTCTATTAACACCCCTCTACCCCACCCACCCCTGCACTTCTCACCTAACCCCCAAATAAAATCCCTAAAACCCCACTAAGTACAAAAAATAAACACACCCACATTACAGAAAATAATAAACTGCTAATTACACTAAAATAAAAAAGCACTACAGAAAATAAAAAAAGACACATACAGTATAAAATAATAAAAAACTACAGAAAATAAAAAAGCACTATTAAAATAAAAAAAAGACTTACAACTTGTAAAAAAAGAATGGGTTAATGAGTCCACTGACCTGGCCAAAATGCCCCCTGGTCCCATTAACTTTTGTTTCTAGTTTGGCCATTTGCGGGCTGTGACAGAGTGGTTAGGGGGGGAATCGGAGCAATTAAATAGCGATTTGTGATTTTAGCATTGCAAAATTGAAAGATCAAAGGCATGGAGGGCATTAACTTGCGATTTTAAAAAATCAATATCAATCGCAGCTCGTAGCCAGTAACTTGATTGGAGGCCACAAGAAGTTGCCAATTGAATAGCAAATTAACTTGCGACCTCCATTTGCAAGCACGGATCCCAAAAACAGAGCAATTGAATGAGAGTTATGTTCATCTTCTTAATCTTGCATGAGGAAATGTTCACATAGAGGCTAGCACCCATCTTAGGAGCCTTTTGAGTCTTGGGTTTCTCCACAAAAAAATAGATTTTAGCCTTATCAGCTTCCACTCACTTTTCTTCCACTTTTAACCTCTTCTCCCCATGTTTTTCTTTTTTTCTTCTTGCTTTAACTCTAAGGCTTCCAGCTTTTCATTTTTCATCTCTTACTTCAACCTAAGCCTCTGCTCGATGACTTGTCATTTCCAGTTTACTCTGCTTGCGCTAGATCTCTTGCTGCATGTTCAGCTGAAGGATCTCCTCTTGTGCATCAGGTCCTCACTGATTAACTCTAGCTTCTCAGCCATTTTTCCTTTTCTCTCTTCTGTACAAGCTCCTGCACTATACTTTGGATAGCAACATATATACATAGCTCTGCACTCAGCACCGCACCTTGTGTACGCAGGTACTGGAGCTTAGTGCCAGTCTCTTCCAAAAAGCATCCCTCTGAGCCATTTGTTCAGATCAGAAAGATCCGCCAAACTCTGCTCTTCTTGGTGTGTAACAGCAGCTCCTTCTTCTGCTTATCTCTGGTTCAGGGAATCTTCTGTCTCTTGTATGTGGGAGGTGGGACTATTGATCTCTGCTTTTCTCTGAGACAAACGATTGGTAAAGAGATCTCGCTCCTCCTGTTTACCATTGTGGTGCTGCTCCAGCACAACTTGCTTTTTCTGCTCCACCTTAGATATCTGTGTCTTCCCATAAGACACCTTGTTGCCCCCCAACACATGCTTTTTCCACTCAGGAATATAATTTGGCATCATCCCAACACCCAAATTCAAAAGAAGAGTAAAGAAAAGTTCACCTTTAGATCTGACCACGGATAATACCCTTATTTAGCATAAAAAAATTAATATATTACATAATGGCCCCAATCAGAAAAATTATGACCAACTATAGATAAGCAAAAATATAACTTTTACTAGCATCTTGTCTGTCAAAAAATTATGGTCAATAACATTCTAATGCTAGGAATGCTGTTTGACACAATATGATTCTAAATGTGACATTCTTAACCTTTTTGTTATGTAGAAAGAAGTACAACTGTTATAATAACTTTTTTTTATTTTTGTAACAGTCAACTTGTATTTTAACAACTGGTAAACAATCATTTTGTAACCATATTAAACGTTTTTAATCATGTATGCAGAAATAATGTAACAATGGATGAAGTTTGTATGAAGAAATTGTTGTAAACGATTGCATAATACTTTGCAACATGCAACTTATATTTGAAACATTAGTGAACCATTTTTATTAACAATAATAACATTTTTAAATCTGAGGTATGGATGAGTAACATACCATTAGGTCAACTGTATATCAATGAGTATATTAAACCATTACATAATGGTTTGTAACATGCAACTTTTATTTAAAGTACTATTAAACCACATTATTACATAAAATGAAATAACTTTTGTGACCTTTGATAAAACTATGTTAACATTACACACATGAAGGAAATGTATTAAAATTGAAACAGTAAAAGTAATAAAATGCAACGTAACTGTTTTGTGGGGCCAATCCTGGCAAAAGGCCACTTCCAAGACATTCCAATACTTTTTGTTTTTGCATGTCCAAGTGGTTCCCTTAAAAAGAGCCCAGCATACTTTTAATTTTGTCTATGGGATATAACCACTGTTTATTGTTGTTGTTTTTTGTTTTTTTTAGTTATTGTTGTAGTTTTGTAAAATTGTTCATAGAGTTAAGTATGTGAAATAGTGGTCCTCTAAAAAGAGCCGAATACACCTTTAGACCTGAGAGGAATATGATTTTCGAACACTAGAAGTCCACAAATAGAATTCATATAAATTTATAGAAATATAGTTTTAATCTTTAATCATATAGTATAAAATCACAACAGCTAATACATTTTAGGGAAGAAGGATTTACGTTACAAGCACAAAAGCACTTTATAAATAGTAGGGGTAAATATTAGCACTGCTAGAATAACGAAATTACAATATATATTTGGATTAGTTAAGAATACAATTTGGTAAACACTATTATGTTCACAATTAGAAGCTATATAAATTTAAGGAATATGATATTAGCCCCTATCCTCATATTATGCCTACAATAGGAAATACACGTTCTAGGGGAGGAGAGATTTAAAACATTAGCACAATTGCACTTTATAGATTTGAAAGGGGAGAGGAAAAGGGGGGAGTAGAGAGAGGAGGGGGTGAGAGAAGCAAGGAAGGTGGGGACAAGATTCACAAAGAACACTGTGTATATAGATTTAATTTTTTTTTTTTTTTATATATATATATAAAATAAACCATGCTAGCTCTATTAAGCTGAATGGCGAGATTAAAGAAAAGTTAATGGAATAAGGAAATAATTTAAATAGAAACATACAGAAGAATGATTGAGATAATGGAATGATAAAATTATCTCTTCTCCATTGAGTTTATGTTTAGTAATATGTAGATTGTCGTGATTTTAATGCTTCTATTTATATAAGACTATTTATATTTTGTTATTGATGGTTAATATATCTGCGGTGTATGAAAATCTGAAATTGTAATAGCATGACTTCATGATCATTTTCTGACGCTTTTGTCTCCTAACATTTCCCAATATTGGCATAATTGCCCTAAAACCAAGATGGACATAATATCAAGTCCTATTCAGAGTTTGTTTGTTAGTTGTATGAATCAGTGCATGTTTGGATCTCCCAAAAATAATAGAAGGTTGAAAGGAAATGATAAGGGGAAATGAAGGAAGAATACAGGGGGAGAAACCCCCAACATTTAAAAAATAATATCTATAACAAAGGGAAAAACAGAAATAGAACAATGATGAAACTAAGGGAAATAGAAATAAGAAATATTGAAGCCTAAATGATTAAGATATTATCCCTCAATGTACATGGACTAAATTCCCCTTCTAAAAGGATTTTGGCCTTTAAAGAATACAGAAAAATGAAAGCAGACATACTACTTCTACAGGAAACACACTGGAATAAAGAGGCACTGGAATATATGGGCAATAAAAAATACAATTTTAGAGTAGACTCTACATTTAATAAAAAATCTAGAGGTGTATCTATACTATTTAGCTATGAGTTAAAAATAATAGAAGAAATCAGAAGTATAGATCCTTTAGGGAGATACATAATCTGGGGTGGTCAGATTAATGACAAGTATATGACCATAGCCAACTTATATTTTCCAAATACCAATCAAATTAGCTTTTAAAAAAAAATCCTTAAAGAACTGACTAAATTTAGAAAAGGGAGGATAATTATAGGTGGGGATTTCAATATGATAATGGATCCTATAAATGACAGAGTTGGAAAGATTAACAAAAAAACAACAAATCAAATCATTAAGACATCTAAAGAATTTAACAAAGAGATGGGGGAATACAGTATGACTTATTAGATTGTTGGAGAATACTTCATCCATATGAAAAAGATTATTCTCACTTTTCTAACCGCCATAGATCATATTCAAGACTGGATTACTTTTTTCTAGATATAAAGACTCTAAGATTAACAAAGAATATTGACTTAATATTGACCACATGGTCCGATCACTCCATCCTATCATTAGTCATAGAAGATAGAAAAGACAACTTCTTCTCAAAAAACAAATGGAGGATTGATCCAATAATTTTTAAGAACGATGAAATACTAGAATCTATAAAGAAAGAAACGAGAGAATTCTTTATAACTAATACAAACACGGTCAAGTCAAATGTTACTCTATGGTGTGCATATAAATCTGTAATAAGAGGTCAAATAATCTCTAAAATGGCCAATCTTAGAAAAGAAAGAGGTAAACCATTAAGAGTGTTATATATAGAGTTGAACAATCAACAACAACAAACAAAAAAATCTGCCCGAGCAAGGAAGGAACAAGTATAATTATTAAATTAAATAATCAAATAAATAAAGCCCTTCAAAGCCCGGCAGACTCTATGACGTGGAGATTCCAACAAACCCACTTTTTACTGGCCAACAAAACAAGTAAAAACCTAGCACAAAAACTCAAGAAGCAAACTAATCAAAGAAAGATATTAAGACTTAAGGGACCAGATAGTAAAAGTTATACCCACCCAGATAAAATAGGAGAAATTATTACAGAATTTTATAAATCTCTATATAATATAGAAAATAAGTCATACTCAAATAGAGACGATATAAATACATTTCTAGACAAAACAACTTTACCCACTATTGACAGTGAGGACTGCAACCATCTAGATAAAGACATAACCCTTGAGGAAATAGATGAAGTAATAAAAAAGGTAAAATCCAACAAAGCTCCAGGACCCGATGGGTTTGACCATTTGTTTTACAAATTCCTTGTGAAGGAAATTAGAATAGGTCTTTTAGATATGTTTAATGAAATCAAAAATTCTGGAAAAATAGAGGAGAAAATGGCAGAGGCAAAAATTATAAACATACTAAAACCAGGGAAAAACCCTGAAGAAATTACAAGTTACAGACCAATTTCTCTTATAAATATAGATTTAAAAATATACGCAAAAATAATTGCTAATAGGCTTAATAATATACTCCCGAAATTAATACATATTGACCAATCTGGGTTCATCCAAAGACGTCAGGCATAAGACAACACTAGAAGGTTAGTAGACCTGATATTTCAAGCGAAAAAAACGGGAGTTCCCACGCTGATCCTGTCTTTAGATGCAGAAAAAGCATTTGACAGGGTCAGCTGGGAATTCCTAGAAGCAGTGTTAAAAAAGTTCGGACTGACCAACTTTATATCTAAAACAATTAAAGCACTATATGGAAAATCAGCAGCATATATAACAGGCCCAAATTTTCAATCAGAGAAAATGATTTACTCGTCAAGGATGCCCTCTTTCTCCTTTATTATTTTTACTCTTTTTAGAACCATTGGCTTCAAGAATTAGATGCCACAATAAATTCAGAGGTATAAAAATAGGACTAATAGAATATAAAGTTATGCTAGTCGCTAATGATATTATAGTTACTATAACTGACCCAGTTGAATCTTGCAATAATCTGATGGAATTACTGACTGAATTTGGGAAAGTATCATATTTCAAAATAAATCAATTAAAGTCCGATATAATTTATAATGGTCTTCACTCTGACGATATAAATAAATTAAAGAATAGTTACACCTTTAATTGGGATCAAAGAAGTATTGTACATCTAGGTATAAGATTCAAGTTTCATAACGATAAAATAATAGAATATAATATACCAGATCTAATAAAAGAAATTAGACTATTACTCTATGAGTGGCGAAATATAAGACTTTCATGGTCAGGTCGAATATCAACCGTTAAAATGAGTATAATCCCTAAATTAACATACTTATTTAGATGTATTCCCGAAAAAGTACCAGTTTATATTATTAAAAACATTCAGAAAATAATAGATAGTTTTATTTATCTAAATAAAAGTGAGAGTAAAAAAGATAATAGCTAATAAAAACTTTGAACTTGGCGGAATTGGATCACCAGATATTGGAGAAGTCTGTAAAAATATCGCCTTAACCCATATAATTTACATGAATATCAAAAATAGGAATACATGCTGGAAGAAAATAGAGGAAGACCTTGTGGGCTCTTCCTCAATTAGATCATTAATGGGAAAATATACAGATGGAAAAGACAAATGGAGCAATTTACCAAAAGGAATAAGATCATTGCTAAAATTCTGGGATAATAACAAAGATAATTTAGGACTTTTCCATTTTCCGTCTTTATCAGCTCCAATTGACATCTTGAAGAACGGTAGCAATAACAAAGCTATAGAAGATCTAGAGAAAGCCGGACTTAATAATGTTATAGATCTATATGACCAAGGCTCTTTATTAAAATTCACAGACTTTCAGAGGAAATATTCCATGGTGAAGATATCTTGGTTAAATTATATGGGTATGGCAGAAGTACTAAAAAAGAAGGGCTATCCTTTGATAAATGTAGATAAACTGTATGAACTAGAGACACTTTTAAGTAAGGGCCATGTGACCCACCTCACCTCAAAGATTAATAAAGTAAGGGAAAAAGGCCTGAATTATATAAAATCTGAGAAGGTAATGGAATGGGAAAAATAATTTAAACTACATTGTGTAGACCACGACTGGACAAGAGCTTTAAGATTAATTTAAAAATCCTCGGTAAATAGTTATTTTAAAGAATTATACTTTAAGTTAACTCAAAAGTGGTATCTAGTTCCGACCACAATTAGCAAATTTAACCATATGTCTTCCCCACTATGTTGGAAAGGCTGTGGCCAAATTGGCACATCAGCCCATATGTGGTGGGAATGCACAAAAATCCAAAACTTCTGGAAAGAATGCTGTAGCCACTTAATAACAATGCTAAAAACTGACTGTCCGTGCTCACCAGAAGTAACTCTATTTCATCTTCAATTAGATAAAATCTTTCCAAAGGATAACTTATTGATATCACATATTTTATTAATTATTAAACACTTAAAAGTGAAATATTGGAAAATGCCACAATTCCATCATGGAGTGAAGTTTCAAATAAAATAAATTATAACAAAGAATTGATGAAGTCTAATTACATCTATGGCCTTAGAGACAAAAATAAAATTAACTGGAATACTTGGGAAAAATACATGCAGTAACGTAAGAAAAGCTAAATGGAATGAAACTAACTCAGGGATTATAGCTATAGGAGTAGGTAGAATCCTTTTGTATCCTTCTTTTCCTTTCTCATCTCTTGTACCCTTCCTGTCTCTCATTCTCATTACTGATTGATTATGAGGAAGTGAGAGACGAGGATAGGAGAAAACAAATAGATATACCTTTGGAAGAATGAATGAAAGTTTGTATTTGTGGTATATGTAATTGTTAATGTATGTCGTATCCTACAAAATAAGAAGAACGACAGAAGAAGACAAGGAGAGAATGGAGAGTACTCTTACGATTTTATTATGTCTCCTCTATCTCCTATCTTAGTGATACTGAACATAAATTGTTTTGTATGTATTTTGTATTGTCTAATATTTATGTTTTATAATAAAAAATAATAAAAAAAATAAAAATAAAAAAAAGAGCCGAAGTGACATTAAGTTTCATCCTGGAAATAAAACCACTATTCTCTATGTTTACAAAACCTCATAGTACACAATGTTTTTCTTGTAAAAATTTGCCCATTGTGTTATAGATCACCGTGACTTGGGTTGTCTACAATTGAAATAATATAATCTGGATTTGTGCACCTTGAAAAAGCAACATAGAGTTGTCCATGTGCAAAAACAGGCTCCTGTAGAAAAATACCCACAGACTTAAAAGTTTGTCCTTGGGATTTATTTATGATCATGTCGGAGTAATCATTGTTATTGATAGTGTTTAGAAAGATTGCCAATATGAGTGATTCCTTGCAAACCATTTGTGATGGAATTTCAGTGGTATTATTGGGTAAAACATGTATTTGTAAATGTTTTCCTTCTCCAATTTGAATGAGCCAATCATTGAATTCGTTTTGGCCTTCAGATCTCATATTTAATTCTAATTTGAGGTGTGAAAATATTTTCCACAGTTTACTTGTCTTGATACATGTTTCAATGATGTCAGTCCTATTTCCATGTGACACAACAGGTAATGTTTGCCTAAAATCTACTCCTAACCACATCACCTTTCCACTAAATGGTAAATTATTATCCATCACTTATTTTAATAATCTATCAATACATTGTAAGGCATAACATGACATCATTGTTGCCTCATCTATGATAATTAATTACCTTTTCTTTAATTATTTTGCTTGTATAGAATTCAGTCAAATATCTGACACTGATGTTTCTAAAATGGGAACTGGCTGTTTAAATCCACTATGCACAGTTCTGCCACCTTCTAACAAAAGTGTGGCAATTCCAGTTGTTGCAAATGGCATTGCTATTTGACCCTGTGTGTAAATGTTCATAACTTTGTGCACTGGGAACATGTAAAAGAAGTAATGTCTTTTCCGTTGTCGCCATTGGCCATTTACAAATACATAGTGATATGGAATCTCAATGTATAAAGATTGTCTGGCCTCAGTGTCCTGGCCGTTTAATTGAAACCAAGCAGTAAGTGTTGTTTCTCGATGTTCACTTTGTGCTAAGGCAGTTCTTTCATTGCCTGCAGTAAAGCAAACAAACTGACTGTGTGGCAAATGGACAGCTAATCAATACACAGCATGTGACTGATCATGCATCTCAAATTTCAAAATACGTCACATTGCTTCTGGAGCACTGACATAGCGAGCATCTAAATAACACGAAAGTTCTTCATGTAAAATTGGATCTTCCTTTTTGTTTTGTGCACCTTGCACAACAACCTTTGCTGCATCATATCCTTTGTATATATATTTATACACATATTTGATGGATTTAATAGAAGTGCAAGCTTCCACATTTATGTATGCATTGTACTTCATCAGCAAATGTGGATTGTATGGAACTACATATCTGTTATCGACCTTTTGGCCACCGATAATAGCTGTTTGTCCTTCTCTTCTTTTATACAAAGGGTATCCATCACAACTAGAATAAGTTTGCATATCTGTTATCGACCTTTTGGCCACCGATAATAGCTATTTGTCCTTCTCTTCTTTTATACAAAGGGTATCCATCACAACTAGAATAAGTTTGCATTTGAAATTGTTTTGGGAACTCAACTATAAATAATTAGTCCCCGTGTGTACTGGGTCTACAGTGCCTTTCCCCAGCACACCATCTAGACACACAAGACTCTATTTCGAAAATGTGTAGCAACTAATAATAAAAAAATAAAAAAATAACTTTATTAAAGAAAAAACTAAATGAAAAAATAACTATTGTGCAAAATATGAATATAAAAAAGATATACTGGCAGTATATCAATGGTAGTCTAGTACTTGTAGGAGGGGGTTACTATAAGTAAACGCTAGGGAGTTAAAAGTTGAGCCCCACTAGAAATCGATAAGTAATAGACTAAGTCACCACCTGTCTAGTTTAGAGGACAGATGACAGCTTGCAGTTGCTAGTGTTGCTTTCAAAAAAGATCTCTCTGAGTTTCATAAAGAAACTTGACCTAATCACATTAGAGTTTAACTTAGATGTGATATAGCTAAGGTCAGCACAGAGATAATACCACCCCGGTGTTTTGATACACAGCACAATGCTGTTATAGATAACCATAAATGAAAAGGTACTTGACATTTAGAGTCATTTCACACACTTTATGTATGAGTTTATGGCATATAAGTATAAATACACAGTTACTAACAATTTAGCCAGTAGTTAACATTCAGCGACTTTATCATCCACAGCCACTAGCTGTACAAGCAACCTTACTCGAAATCTCGCGATTAACGCAAGTTCGCTATCTGGAACATGTAGTCTCACGAGAAACGGGATGACGTGGCACGCGATGACGTTGCGGCATCAGCGTGGACGAGGTGACGTCATTGTGTCCCGCGAACCGCGGGATCCTTTAAAAGATTTGCAATTTCGTTCAGAATGTGTCCCCTGATGAATCCAAAACCTTAACAGCGGGGAAACGCGCGTCGGGAACAACATAACACAGCAGGCGGAGGGGGTAAGCACTCCCAATGTGGAGCACAATACCAACATACTAGGCATAGAACTGATATATTCACTCCCACAAGGTAACACTGTACTCTTTATCATATGGGTATTTACCTTACGAGACACCACGTGAGATGCAGTTCATTCGAATTATTTATTGATCCGTGAGATTGATAGCTGGGATCAAGCTATTTTGATAACAGCATTGTGCTGTGTATCAAAACACCGGGGTGGTATTATCTCTGTGCTGACCTTAGCTATATCACATCTAAGTTAAACTCTAGTGTGATTAGGTCAAGTTTCTTTAGGAAACTCAGAGAGATCTTTTTTGAAAGCAACACTAGCAACTGCAAGCTGTCATCTGTCCTCTAAACTAAACAGGTGGTGACTTAGTCTATTACTTATCGATTTCTAGTGGGGCTCAACTTTTAACTCCCTAGAGTTTACTTATAGTAACCCCCTCCTACAAGTACTAGCCTGCCATTGATATACTGCCAGTATATCTTTTTTATATTCATATTTTGCACAATAGTTATTTTTTCATTTAGTTTTTTCTTTAATAAAGTTTTTTTTTTTTTTTTTTTATTATTAGTTGCTACACATTTTCGAAATAGAGTCTTGTGTGTCTAGATGGTGTGCTGGGGAAAGGCACTGTAGACCCAGTACACACGGGGACTAATTATTTATTGTTGAGTTCCCAAAACAATTTCAAATGCAAACTTATTCTAGTTGTGATGGATACCCTTTGTATAAAAGAAGAGAAGGACAAACAGCTATTATCGGTGGCCAAAAGGTCGATAACAGATATGCAAACTTATTCTAGTTGTGATGGATACCCTTTGTATAAAAGAAGAGAAGGACAAACAGCTATTATCGGTGGCCAAAAGGTCGATAACAGATATGTAGTTCCATACAATCCACATTTGCTGATGAAGTACAATGCATACATAAATGTGGAAGCTTGCACTTCTATTAAATCCATCAAATATGTGTATAAATATATATACAAAGGATATGATGCTGCAAAGGTTGTTGTGCAAGGTGCACAAAACAAAAAGGAAGATCCAATTTTACATGAAGAACTTTCGTGTTATTTAGATGCATATTTATATTTCAATTTTACTCTATTTCATTTAGAGATTTGTTGTTATTATCTTGTTAGATGTTTTGGGAACTCTTTTGTACATTTTTTATTTTCCATACATGGTGAATTTTGAATGATATCCCCACATGGCCCATGAATCATTCTGTGTGTTACAATCTCATAAAGTTTTGACATTTTTTCTGGATGTGGCAGTTCAGCAGTAATTACTGAATGTACTCTGCAGTATTCAATTTATCTTTATCCTGCAGGATTAAAAGTATGTGTGCATGTGGCAGGCCTCTTTTTTTAAATTCAATGGTATAAACAAAAGCCACACATTTTTCAAATAACTGTGCCTTAGTTATATCATGTATTAATGAATTGAGTTTGATTTTGAATACTCTTGCCACTAAATCTGGTCGGTCAGAAGTATTTTGGCCAATATTCAAATTTTCCTTGATCTCTGGCCATTGTGGAATACTTGTGAATGTAATGAATAAATCTGGTTTTCCAAATTTTGTGACAATAGCCATGGCATCATTATATCTTTCTTGCATATCGAGGAGATCCTTGGAAAGTGGATGGCAAAATGATTGCTCTTCCAGCTGGAATGTCTCTGTTGGTAGCCAATTCAGCAACATAATCCATCAATCCACAATATTGTTCTATGCAAAGCTTGTTTTGTTGAAATTTGATAAAATTTAGATTATTTGCTTCAACTTGTAGATAGGAATCAATAATCCATTGTTGTGTGAGTTTGCTCCCACATAAAATAGGATTAAAATGATCCAGAATAGCAGTTTGTATCACTTTATATTACAGCATAGAAATATTGCTTCTAACATGAACTTTAATGTTGGGATAACCTTGCAATTGTAATTTTGGTTCCCATCATGGCTCACCATTTGGAATGGGATATGTCATTGGATCCAAATCACAACTTAATATATTTATGTTTATAAAAGGCTGGTCTACATTGCCTGGATATATTCTAATATCCCACTGAAAAGGTGGTTCACCATCCTCATTTTTAAAGACCATGGCAACCTCATTTATTGTTAGTAAATTATACTGTCTTTGATCAGTATTGCAATCTCTTTTTAAAACCATATTTACTCTTGGCAATGGCAATTGATGTATTTGAGCATGTTGCTGTTGTTCTTTTTCAACCTGTGCTAATTGTTTGTATGCTTGACTGTATGGGTTGTTGGCCATAATTTGATGCATCTGTTCAAAGACAATCCGCAAACACTGTATATTTTCTGAAAGCGCTATCCGTTGTTCAACAGCTTCCATTGTATCTAAGACATATAACTGTGCAAATTTCCTTTGCTCTCCTTCTTGTGGGTGTAAATGTGAGGTGCGGTGGTAAATTTGTACTTGCACTCTAAAACAATATAGACCATGTCCTGGGACAATTTCTGCTAATATAGCACAGATAGAAGCAAATTAAACTGCACTGTTGTGAGACCTGATGTGTTTTTTTAAATTGGTATAATTTGGAAATTTTGGATTGCTCTTTATACTTTGTAAATAATCTGGAAATGTGTGTCTTTGTGGAAGTCTTACCTTGCCTTTCTGACAGCAACTAATGAAGTCTACTTCAGTTCGTCTTTCCTTGAGAAAATGATAGGCCACACAAAACAGACAAACAACATTGAGTAATCCACAATAATGAGTGTCTACTGTTAGTGCTGTAATAAAAGCAGTATCCTGAGCTTCCTCAACATAGATATCACTACAACTTTCTATATCTACATTGGTGTCATGTGTATGAACATTGGTGTCATTAGGCAATATTGGATCATTAGGCAATGTTTCACAGACATGTTTTTGTTTACTTTGTCTTTTCTTTAAAGCTCCAGCACACTCACTTTGTGCTTTCTTACTCATTTTTCTTTTATTTAAAAGTCTCTGTCGGTCTTATTCCCTTAAGCATTGGGAAGTCTCAGGGAGCTGTGCTTCTCTCCACCTTTGCTTCCTTTCCCTTGCCACTCTTCTTTTGCGTTCAATCCTGTCTTCTCCATTGTCCGCCATTGTAATCTGTAATAGTAAATACAGGTGTAAGATGTAATGTTTTTTTGTATTGTACATATTGTTTTTAGCTGCTCTCAATGCAAAACCTAAATAGCATTGATGAAAGAATGCAATGATTTGAAAAGTATTTTGAATTTTTCCATGAAATAAATTAGTCCATTAAGTTTTTTTTTTATTGGCATACAATAAAAAGTAAAGTGCTGCACATATATATATTGATAAATAAGAATCTTTTTTTGTAATAATTAATTATTAAGTCATTAATAAATTAATATACGTTAATGAATTAATCATTCACTGACATCCATGGTAAACCTAAAGAGTTAATTATGTTTTCCTAAAGAAGGACAATCGGGCTTAAAATAATGTGCAATTTTGTAATTTTATTAATGTTGAAATCAATTGACTTATGAGGTGTCATTTGCGTTCTTCAAAAGTTAATTATGTAAACATATATGTATGCCTAATTTTTTTGTTTTGTTATTATGAATGAATAATTAAATACTTAGGGCCCTATTAAATTCTCCCTCGTAGTTCTCTCGGTGCTCGCAAAAGGCAGTTTTCCTGCTGTTTGCGAGAACCGAATCTCTCGCAGCCTGCTTTACGATATGACTGCGAGAAAATGGCCGAGAATAGGCTCCGAGAGAGCTACGTAGCCTTAAATCTATGCACGAGTCTCGCATATCGTAAGAATCCCTACGTGGACAAAAAGTCCACGCAAGGGATCCGAAAGCCTCTACGTGCTGCCTCGGAACAGCCCGAGACAGCAGTGTGAGGCTCCCCCCTGCACCCTATACACATCCCCATGCTGCAGGGGTCTCTATCGGGACCCCTGCAGCACCCCCACATTAACCCCTTGCAGCGGGGGTCCCCGATCTGCATAGATCAGGCCCCCCGCTGCATTTAAAACTTTTAAATTCCCCGCCGCGGCTCCTTAAAGGGACCGCGGCACACTATTACCCAATCCCGGCCGCGGCACTTAAAATTAACCCCCCTCTATGCTGGGGGTCCCCATCGGGACCCCCGAAGTGTCCCCATATAAACCCATTGCAGGGGGGGTCCCCGATCTGCATAGATCAGGCCCCCCGCTGCATTTAAAACTTTTAAATTCCCCGCCGCGGCTCCTTAAAGGGACCGCGGCACACTATTACCCAATCCCGGCCGCGGCACTTAAAATTAACCCCCCTCTATGCTGGGGGTCCCCATCGGGACCCCCGAAGTGTCCCCATATAAACCCCCTGCTGCGGGGGGCCCCGATCGGCACCGATCGTGACCCTGCTGCAATTCAATTTTAAATTTCCCGCCTCGCGGGTCCTCAAAGGACCGTAAAGGTCCTGAAAGGACTCGCACTAAAAATATTAACCCCAGGCAACTATAATTACCCCATTAACTCATGGTGGTCAATCCAGACCACCATAAGGCTCTAATTAACCCATTAACTCATGGTGGTCAATACAGACCACCATAAGGCCTAAATTAACCCATTAACTCATGATGGTCAATCCAGACCACCATAAGGCTCTATTTAACCCATTAACTCATGGTGGTCAATCCAGACCACCATAAGGCTCTAATTAACCCATTAACTCATGATGGTCAATCCAGACCACCATAAGGCTCTATTTAACCCATTAACTCATGGTGGTCAATCCAGACCACCATAAGGCTCTATTTAACCCATTAACTCATGATGGTCAATCCAGACCACCATAAGGCTCTATTTAACCCATTAACTCATGATGGGCAATACAGACCACCATAAGGCTCTATTTAACCCCATCAGTCCCATAAGGGTATATTATTACCATTATGGGCCTGTTACAACCCAACATTAACCACATAAGTGCCATGATGGTCCTCAAGGACCATCATGACACTAACTACAAACACTACACTATAACCCCCAATAAACCATTTAATCTAAACTAACCCCCCTCTACACTAATCTATTAACACTTACACTACCTACCTACACTACCTACCCCCTAATAAACCTTCCCACCACTCTAATTACAAAAAATAAAAAACCTACAGCACAGAAAACAAAAAACCTACAGTACAAAAAACAAAAAAAACTACAGTACAGAAAACAAAAAACAATTACAACCCCACCCCCCACTACAGAAAACAAAAAAATACATTACAACCCCACCCCCCACTACAGAAAATAAAAAAATTACACACCTGAAAAGGAAAGACAGATAAACACAATACAATACATACATATAATACATTACATACATTACATACAATACATGACATTACATATAATATATTAAATATAATATATTACATATAATATATTACATATAATACATTACATACAATACATGACATTACATACATTACATATAATATATTAAATATAATATATTACATATAATATATTACATATAATATATTACATATAGTCCTAATCAAATACCCCCTATCTATCTAACATACAATCTATTTAATTTAAAATAAATCCTAACTATATCAAATACATCCCCCTATCTATCTAATATACAAAAAATCCTAACTACATACACAGACCATTATTCTAAAGTAAAATAAAATAATTACAGTCCTAACTACATACACAGACCCTAATTCTAAGCTAAAATCAATAAATTAAGACCACTTACCTTTAAGATGTTGCTTCAGATCACTAACCTATGGGTCAAACAAAAAATAAAAATTAGTACAAAACATTAACATCAAATAAATAAACATTCTATACATTCTAAATATTCAACTCACCTTTACAGCATGTCCAGTCACTGTTTAGCTCTTCCGGCGCGGCCCTGTTAAAAAAAAAACACAATACATGAATACATGAATACAATATATAAACAATAAATAAAATACACAAATAAACATCTAAATATACATTTCACTTACCTACCCGCGATGTCCCCGGCCTTCTCTCCTTCAGCCCCGGCTGGGCCGCGGAACCATTCGCGCTCTAAAAAAAAAAAAGAAAAAAAACTAACGGAGGTCTGCACTGGCAGACCTCCCCGACGCTACTGAACCTCCCGGAGTCGTTTCCGGGAGGAAATTGGCATTGGCGGCTTGTGATTGGCTGAAAAAGCTGTCTATCAATTTCAGCCAATCAAAAGTCGTCAATGTGTGAGCCAATCAGGATGGGATACACCCCAATATCCCACCCTGATTGGCTTAAACACTTGTCTATCTTTCTGGGAACCAATCACAACGCTCAGATGCCTTCAGCCAATCACTATGGGATACACCCCCACGGAGTGATTGGTAGAAGACATCTGCGCATCCTGATTGGCTCCTACATTGACGACTTTTGATTGGCTGACAGCTTTTTCAGCCAATCACAAGCCGACAATGCCAATTTCCTCCCGGAAACGACTCCGGGAGGTTCAGTAGCGTCGGGGAGGTCTGCCAGTGCAGACCTCCGTTAGTTTTTTTTCTTTTTTTTTTTTAGAGCGCGGATGGTTCCGCGGCCCAGCCGGGGCTGAAGAAGAGAAGGCCGGGGACATCGCGGGGAAGTAAGTGAAATGTATATTTAGATGTTTATTTGTGTATTTTATTTATTGTTTATATATTGTATTCATGTATTCATGTATTGTGTTTTTTTTTTTAACAGGGCCGCGCCGGAAGAGCTAAACAGTGACTGGACATGCTGTAAAGGTGAGTTGAATATTTAGAATGTATAGAATGTTTATTTATTTGATGTTAATGTTTTGTACTAATTTTTATTTTTTGTTTGACCCATAGGTTAGTGATCTGAAGCAACATCTTAAAGGTAAGTGGTCTTAATTTATTGATTTTAGCTTAGAATTAGGGTCTGTGTATGTAGTTAGGATTTTTTGTATATTAGATAGATAGGGGGATGTATTTGATATAGTTAGGATTTATTTTAAATTAAATAGATTGTATGTTAGATAGATAGGGGGTATTTGATTAGGACTATATGTAATATATTATATGTAACATATTATATGTAATATATTATATGTAATACATTATATGTAATGTATGTAATGTCATGTATTGTATGTAATGTATGTAATGTATTATATGTAATATATTATCAGCCTTATTAAATTGCGATTCGGTAAATTGAATAGGGCTCTATATAAGCACAGAGCATATTTTTTTTACAGAAGTTCTTAGTTAGTGAAGACCTTGCTTTTGGATAGAAGGTCACTAACTAAAAACTTCTGTAAAACAATATGCTGTGTGCTTATATAGAGCCCTATTAAATTTACCGAATCGCAATTTAATAAGGCTGTATATGTAATATATTATATTTAATATATTATATTTAATGTATGTAATGTCATGTATTGTATGTAATGTATGTAATGTATTATATGTAATATATTATATGTAATATATTATATTTAATACATTATATGTAATGTATGTAATGTCATGTATTGTATGTAATGTATGTAATGTATTATATGTAATATATTATATGTAATATATTATATTTAATATATTATATTTAATGTATGTAATGTCATGTATTGTATGTAATGTATGTAATGTATTATATGTAATATATTATATGTAATATATTATATTTAATATATTATATTTAATGTATGTAATGTCATGTATTGTATGTAATGTATGTAATGTATTGTGTTTATCTGTCTTTCCTTTTCAGGTGTGTAATTTTTTTTATTTTCTGTAGTGGGGGGTGGGGTTGTAATGTATTTTTTTGTTTTCTGTAGTGGGGGGTGGGGTTGTAATTTTTATTTTTTCTGTACTGTAGGTTTTGTTTGTTTTTTGTACTGTAGTTTTTTTGTTTTCTGTGCTGTAGGTTTATTGTTTTTTGTAATTAGAGTGTTGGGGAGGTTTATTAGGGGGTAGGTAGTGTAGGTAGGTAGTGTAAGTGTTAATAGATTAGTGTAGAGGGGGGTTAGTTTAGATTAAATGGTTTATTGGGGGTTATAGTGTAGTGTTTGTAGTTAGTGTCATGATGGTCCTTGAGGACCATCATGGCACTTATGTGGTTAATGTTGGGTTGTAACAGGCCCATAATGGTAATAATATACCCTTATGGGACTGATGGGGTTAAATAGAGCCTTATGGGGGTCTGTATTGACCACCATGAGTTAATGGGTTAATTAGAGCCTTATGGTGGTCTGTATTGACCACCATGAGTTAATGGGTTAATTTAGGCCTTATGGTGGTCTGTATTGACCACCATGAGTTAATGGGTTAATTTAGGCCTTATGGTGGTCTGTATTGACCACCATGAGTTAATGGGTTAATTAGAGCCTTATGGTGGTCTGTATTGACCACCATGAGTTAATGGGTTAATTAGAGCCTTATGGTGGTCTGTATTGACCACCATGAGTTAATGGGTTAATTTAGGCCTCATGGTGGTCTGTATTGACCACCATGAGTTAATGGGTTAATTAGAGCCTTATGGTGGTCTGTATTGACCACCATGAGTTAATGGGTTAATTAGAGCCTTATGGTGGTCTGTATTGACCACCATGAGTTAATGGGTTAATTAGAGCCTTATGGTGGTCTGTATTGACCACCATGAGTTAATTGGTTAATTTAGGCCTTATGGTGGTCTGTATTGACCATCATGAGTTAATGGGGTAATTATAGTTGCCTGGGGTTAATATTTTTAGTGCGAGTCCTTTCAGGACCTTTACGGTCCTTTGAGGACCCGCGAGGCGGGAAATTTAAAATTGAATTGCAGCAGGGTCACGATCGGTGCCGATCGGGGCCCCCCGCAGCAGGGGGTTTATATGGGGACACTTCGGGGGTCCCGATGGGGACCCCCAGCATAGAGGGGGGTTAATTTTAAGTGCCGCGGCCGGGATTGGGTAATAGTGTGCCGCGGTCCCTTTAAGGAGCCGCGGCGGGGAATTTAAAAGTTTTAAATGCAGCGGGGGGCCTGATCTATGCAGATCGGGGCCCCCCCCTGCAATGGGTTTATGTGGGGACACTTCGGGGGTCCCGATGGGGACCCCCAGCATAGAGGGGGGTTAATTTTAAGTGCTGCGGCCGGGATTGGGTAATAGTGTGCCGCGGTCCCTTTAAGGAGCCGCGGCAGGGAATTTAAAAGTTTTAAATGCAGCGGGGGCCTGATCGGTGCCGATCGGGGACCCCCGCTGCAAGGGGTTAATGTGTGGGGGCTGCGGGGGTTCCTATGGACCCCTGCAGCAAGGTGTTCATGTGAGGACACTTCGGGGGTCCCGACAGGGACCCCCGCATTGAGGGGGGGGTCATTTTAGGTGCCTAGGGGGGGGTTTGGAGTACCCCCCACGGCAGGGCTTATGTGGGGGACTGCCGCGGAGGTCCCTTTTAGGACCCACGCAGCACTTGATGAGGAGTGGGAGCCTGCGATATCATCTCGCAGGCTGTCACTCCTCATGTACATTTACGCAGTGTAGATACGTACGGGCCTGCTGCGTAGCTCATACGTTGCTCGCAGCAGGGCTAATTTAATAGCATTGTAAGTTAGAGAAACTTTGCAGTACGTAGGGCTTAAGTAGAAGCCTCTTATTTACGAGGCTGGAATTTAATAGGGCCCTTAATTTGCAATTTGTGCAATGCAATAGGGCACTATATAAGCAGATAGCATATTTTTGTTCAGAAGTTTTTAGTTGGTGAAAACCATGATTTTGGATCGATGTTCATTAACTAAAAAGTTATATAAAAATAATATGGCATGTCCTTATATAGAGCCCTATTTAATTTGGCAAAATATATATAGGTTAATTAATTAATTAATCATTAACTGTCATCAATACATACCAAAAAGTGCATCATGAAATCATATACCTGTGAAATTTATGTTATTGCTGATAAAATCCTGCAGAACTGTGTTTAGTCAGGTGCAGAGATGAGTAATCTGTGAAATGACATGAAAATCATTTTTAATGCTTGTATTCAACTAATTTGTGACTCATTGAAACTATGATGTTCAATTGACATAGATTCAAAACATAAACGCATAATCATCAATATATTCATAATGAAAAGCAGTATAAAATATTAAGTGTAAAACATGTCCGCATCTAAGAAACTGCTTTAACTATTGAAGTTCTTTGAAGGTCCTATCCCTGTCAGGCAATTATAAGCACTCCAGATATGTAATTGCTTTGTAAAATGTAAAAAAAATGTTTTATTATTAATGAATAGTTCCAAAATCAATGCACATGAATGAACAGTAAGGCATATATATATGTGCAGGTAAAAATTGTTATTCTTTTTATTGCAGTATAAAATGTAAGTTGTTTTTTTTTGTAATGATTACTAATTATTAATTAATCAATATATTTATATGTGTTAATTAATCAATAACTGTCATCAATCCAAAATAAAAAGACTTAATCCTTTTTGGTTCCATAAGAACATAATTAAATGATATACCTGTAAAGGTGATCTTTATGTTGTTCAAAGGCTGCAAACGTCACTCTCTATGTTCAGTCAGCTACAGAGATGATGAAACTGTCAAATAAGATGAAAAGCATTTGTAATATTTGGATTCATCCCTATGAGGCAATCAGCAGCAACATGGATATGTGAGTGCATAGTAAAATATACATATTGTTTGTGGTCCTTTTTCTTTTCTTTTTTGGTAATATTAATAACTATTCAAAGACTAAATGTATTCTAAAGAGCTAAACATTAATATAGTAATAAACTAAAGGCATTGTAAAATATAGAATATTTGTTGTTCATAATGTTTACTAATAATTAATTAATACAATAATTTACAATAATAACTAATTAATCAATGTCTAAATATAATAGAAAGAGGTAAGCATTAATGTATTAATTAACTTTAGGCATTTTAAAATTTTATAAATGTTTTTGATAATGATTAATAATTAATAATTAATAAATTAATGTACATTAGTAATTAATTATTCAATTAATTAATATATTACAAGCAGCTAAGCATGAAGGTATTGATAAACTAAAGCAAGTGTAAATTAGAAGGTTGCTGCTCAATTTTTTTTAACTAATAATATATACCTTTTTTGTAAGAATAATGAATGTACTAATTATTTATTAATGATTATTAATATAAATGAATATATTTTACCAATTTGCATTTAGTATTCAGCAATCAGTATCCCGAAGAGCTAACAATCTCTTTGGATTTTCCGGCAGCAGAAAATGTTCACTCTGACTGTCATTACCTGAGGAGAAAGTGTCAGTTCTGTGGCAAGTGTGCCCTATACATAGGCTGCGTGCACAAGCCAGAACCGTTGGTTTAGGCGGGAAATCTGCCATTTCAGAATCTTAATGTGTAAGTTAGTTTTGTAAAATGGTGGCGTTAGTCTATGTTTAATGCGTTTCGCGAGCATTTTGCATACTTCCTATTAGTGTTTTTTCTACCTCGGACGTTGCTGGCTGTGTTTTGCGCGGTTCGGGGGTTGTGTAGCCTCGTTTTTATTTTTTTCGGCTGACATTTTTTTTCTTGCTTAGCTGATTTTCAAATGCCGAAACAGCTTAAATCGACTTAAATTCGAATTCCACCTCAATTTAAGACGTCCTGGCTGTTCTCCCATGCTGTGTGTGATGTTTATGTTGCATTTGTTTTTGTATTTTTTCTGTTTTTATTGATTTTTGGTTTGCGCGGTTTGGCCGTTAACTTCGTATTTTTCCAATGTCGTATCAGCCTAAGATGATCCCGCATTTTGTAAGTGTTTGGAGACTAAGTCCCGTGTGTTTCATTACCTCCACTGCTTGCCTCGCTTCGCAAGGCTCGCAGGCAATGAGAAACTTTGCCGCTCATCGCCTGTGCTGCACGTTTTAGTGGTTTACATACAGTTCATCAATGTTGTCAATATATGTGAAAAATAACTGATAGTCACACAGAGGAGTCACATTCTTCCTTAAATCTCTTTATAAAAGGAATAGGAATCCTACCTACCTTTATATTCCAATTATTATAGGAATGGTAATTTCCCACTAGTATATTCACTATCTCCCTTTCTATATACTAAATTATTTAGCTATCTAAGATAGCATTCTAAGTGAAATAATACTAGTCTAGCATCCACTGTCAATCATGGCAGCAATAGACTTAGTGTCAGACTTAGGGCCAACAAAGTTTTGAGGAGGTTGAACAAGCCTTTGATCAATGTAAATTAGATAATGTGAATGGAGACTGGCAAATGGTCCTAAATAATCTAGAAGCTCTGTTAAAAAAACAATTAAATTCCTTTTGGAACAAAACTTGTCACGATAAGTATCATGTGAAGCACTTGATCCCTAGGGGTCTCCAAATACATTTTTTTTCCTTGTTTTCATGTCACTTGACAGTCTACAAATAAAGATGGGAACAAGTGCTTATTAATTGCTCTGAGATCTTTTTGGCCATTCTGTCTGACTATGAGAACGATATTCAGATTGAGTAAGACAGAGAAATAAGAGAGCTTAATAAGAACCTTAAACAATTTGAACCTTTAGAGGATTTCAAAAAAAGTTATTGTAAAAGCCAACGTGATTTAGATAAAAAAGAACAAGATATTGTCAATTTGAAAATACATACATTTATTAGAGATATCCATGATTTTGAGACTAAAAACAATTTTGAGTGGACTCACAAATCTAACAATAGGAGGAGACTCAGACCAAGGGTTGATATTTCCAAATTTCCTAACGTTTCATCCTCAGAATTAGATTTGTTGATCACAGATGATGATGAAGCAAGAATGAGCTTGGCTGTTTCTAGCAAACATGCATTGGATTTTTTAGACCAACGCCACCGATCACGATCAGAGAGACGCATAACGTTGACACAAGAAGAAAGACTGGATCCACCTGTCTCCCGAAATTTAAGGGATCGACAAAGATGGGGACAAAGGATGGGCGAAGTACCACAAATGAGGACACAATGGTCAAGGAGACAGAATTGGTAGAGACAGATGCAATGCACATTATTAACCTATCAACTAAAGAATTGATCAACTCACAGATATCATTACTTCAAAAAGGCCTGTCCTTCTCACCAAGTTACAATTTAAATTTTTTCGACGTCTTTAAAGATCTGCATTTATTTGAACGGAAATTATTAATTAAGAGATTTTTTTTCTTAATAAAGACAATATCACAGATATACCTATCTCCTCACAGAGGAATCAATGCACTTGGCATCAGAGATGAAACTAAAGACAAATTGAAGATCAAGGCTCACTTCAACCCCGCACTATCTAGCTGCCCAGCCATAGAAGTGTTTGTGAAGGTGGTTACACGAGATTTTGAAACCATGAAGTCTGTAACATCCCATAATGTTACCATTGATGAACAAAAAACAAAAAAGGAATCAATGAATGGGATGACATAGTTATCAAACCCTCAGATAAGGGGGGCAATGTAGTAATTTGGCCCGCAGATATATATGTACATGAAGCCACATGACAATTGAATGGTAGAAACTGTTATGTTCATCTGTTTGGTGATCCTACTAAAGATTATTTTAGATGATATAATAATATAATCAATCAAGCCAAAAATGACCAACTGATCTCTGAAAAATAATTCAGCTTTTTGTCTGTGAATAACCCCAGGACAGCCACCTTGTATATGTTACCTAAGGTGCATATAATTTCGGGCAATGGAATTCTGGGTGAAAAGGCCAGCCAATTTTTGGATACAAAATCAAGATTATTTTTACTGAGCCTACCATCGTATGTAAGAGACACAATGGATGTTCTGAACAGATTAGAGGACACTGTGCTTACTCCTGATACTTTGCTGATAACCTGTGATGTAGAGAGTCTGTATAACACCAATGACCATGAGCCTGGATGTAATTCCATTAAATACTTCCTCGCAATGGAATCCCTTACAAACATGGGTAAGAAGACTTCTAAAGTTTATCCTCCACCATAATTACTTTGTATTTAACAATCATTTCTACTTACAGAAACGAGGTACTGCTATGGGGTCTGCATGTGCCCTGACATATGCCAAAATATATATTGGGTGATGGAAAAGAGAACTCCTATTCAATCATGCTAATTCAGCATTTTACAGATCATGTGGTGCTGTGGCTCCGGTATATCGACGACATCCTGATTAAATGGGACAGCTCTCAGAAGAATTTTGAAACTTTCAGAACATCTTTGGACAACAATAATCTAAACCAGGAGCCTACCCATACTATGGATCTCAATAAAATTGACTTTTTGGACATTACAGTCCATAAAGATGATGGAGAGCACATTAGTACTGACCTGTATAAGAAACCAACAGCTACGGACAGTAAATTACATCACTCCAGCTCTCATTTCCCACCTACTCTTAAAGCAATACCTACAGGCAAGTTCTTGAGGATCAGAAGAAACTGTTTAGATCTATCGACTTTCAAGAAAAGATCTGATGAATTAAGAAATAGATTGGTAAACAGAGGGTACAGCAATATGTCTATCAAAAGGACATTTCAGAGGGCGCTGCATACCCCCAGGGAAAAACTACTATCTTCTAAACAAAGAATGAATACTGAAGGACCAGTGAGATTTATTGGATCCTTCAATGAGGATTGGAGTAATATTGGAAACATTCTCAATAAACACATTGACATTCTCAAAAACGACACTCTGATGAGATCCAGCATTGGAGATGAAATAGAAAACAGTAAACTGGGTGGAGAAGATCCAAGAATATTAAGTACCTCCTAATGCTGAGTCATTTTGCAAGAAGGAAGAAGCGCTCTCAGTCATTACCAGATGGTACATTCTGCTGGGGACATTATAAATTCTGTACGCATATGACTAAAATAGAGCGAATGAGACATAGAACTGGGAACATTTTTTTTTCTAATAGGCTTCTTTAACTGTGGCACACAACGAGTTGTCTACTGTTTAGACTGCCCTTGCTCCCTTAAATATGTTGGCATCACCACTAGGGAACTAAGGCGAAGACTTGGTGAACATCTTTGCAATATCTGTAACAACACCAAATATAAAAAAAATGGCAAGAAACTATCTTCGGTGGCCAGACATTACAATGACGCCCACAATTCCAAACCAACTGTGAAATGCTGGGTTCTTCAAAAGATATCTCTAGTCATTAGAAAATGAAATTTGGAATTAGAGCTTCTAAAATCTGAAACCAAATGGATAGCCATGTCGAATACACTGACACCTGGCGGCCTGAGTGAATATAATAATTTCAGTGTGTATTTATAAATATTCAATTTGAGCCACTGACTAGGCTCATGATGGTGCCAGTCTCCTGATCTACTTAATTGTATCACTACTTAAAATTGTGAAGGACATAAATGACTAAATATGCAGCCATCTTTAGATTTTTACGTGGCTAGGTGTAGACTTTGGTGTCTATGTATCCATCTACATAGATATGGATTATGTCACCAATGATATTTAATATGCCACTGACTTTGATTAATGATGTTTAGAAAGCAGAAAATAACATGGATATAATATTCGTTATAATAATATTCAATATCTGTGACATGTATTAATAAGTATTTTTGAATGGTGTTTAAATATGAACATAATATATAGTGGTTAATAATGGATACTTCATTGTGTCTAAATATGAACAAGATATGTTTTTACCTCTCTTTTTAACATTTATGCATTAACAGTTGTCCTGGACAAAAAACTTTTTGAAATGTTTTTTCTCATTTCCATCAATTCTTTGAGATAATTTTGCTGAATATTTTCAAATTAAGGATTTGTATATATATATTTAACTTACATATGCAGATTTTGTATGCCAAATCTGTGTTTATAATAATTAACATACTCAATTCTAGTAATCAATGAGCAATACATTTCCCACACACACAATGAAGTTTTGTTATGTACAACCATTTATTGATAAGATTGGCTATTTCATTCAATCAATGATATGCGTGTGGTGACATAGCACTCAGAAAGTGTTTATTGACGTACTTTTACTTTTTCTTTTGGATGTATATTGAAATATCTACACAAGTAGTAACTGTAGCAGATTTACCATTACATCATGTAAAGATAGACTATGATTTCTGCTCAATAATTTAATTCAATATAGTTAACTAATGAGCATTCAAATTTATGCTTAAATTTTACAGATGATCATTTTGTTTAATCTGCCCCAAGTATACACTAACTGGCAATATGTCGTCAGATTATTTATTCTAATCTATTATTGACCAATTACTATAGATGACCACATACTAACTGGCATTAATTAGTCTAATCTATCATTGATTAATTACTACAAATGATAATACTAATAATTCTGCAGCGATTATTTATTAATAGTAGTATGGGGTATGACCTGCATTATAATATAATATATTTTTTGGTGTCCCGAAATAATGGCATACACCGGAAGTGCGCCGTCAAAAGCGCGCCAACATATCGACCACCCGATGAAAGCGTGCAGGACTAAAGCGCGCACTTGACTAATGTGCAAGCGTGCCAGACAAATGCGCAACGGCATGCAGATAACTGTATGTTTGGTTTACAGTGGTTGGAGGTTTCACACTAGGGGCAGGGGCTTGGTCAGACAACTGTGTTCCCCATCTATCCATCCAACCTGCCATCCATCCATCCTGCCATCCATCCATCCATCCTGCTTGCCATCCTGCCTGCCATCCTGCGTGTATCTTGCGCTCCATGACGTCCATTGCGCTATAGAAGGGGTGGCGTCTCTGAGCTGGAGGGTGCAGTCTCTCTGTAGGTATACCCTCGCCCTGTCCTCTCACACTCCTTTAGTGCTCCTACATTAGATGTGTCTCTGCCGCTGTATTTAGTCTCAGTGCATCTTCCTGTTACAGGAGGGGGCTGAATTCTCTGAACCTGCCCGGAGGATGGCAGCGCCAGAAATACCAGGCAGGGCACAGAGCAGCACATCACAGTGCGCATAAACTGCATCACTGCTGGGCAAATAAGAAACATAATGTTGGAGGCATGTGAGGGTTAATAACCAATATGAAAGTCTGAATGAACAACTTTAATAATAATTTAGCAATTGATTGTATTGCTTTGACTCTGCTCCACCCAAAGAAGGTGACAAATTCCTCCTCTTAGTATTATTGAAAAGGAAAAGCAGCATCAAAAAAGCAGCATTAAGTCTTAATTAGGTGACAATCACATACCTCACAATATATGAAGTAACGCTCTTTTGTCGGTGCTCATTTTTCTATCGTGCTCAACTGACGTTGCGCAATTGCCATTGGCGCTCATTGCGAGCCTCTCCGCTTGTGTACTTTCGGTGGTCTGAGCACCTTTGGCGCTTATTGCAAGGCCCGGGCTGATCGCCTTTGGTGCTCATTGCGAGCCTCTCCCCTGGTCCTTTTTTTTTCTTCTATATATATTTTTTTTTTAATGATAATTAATTAATTAATAAAATAATAAATTAATATACTTTACCTATTTGTAATTAATATATACAGCAAGCAATATCCTGAAGAGCTAACAATCTGTTTTGATTTTCCTGCAGCATACAATGTACATTTGCACTGTTGCTGACCTGAGTAGTGTAAGTGTCAGCAATGTGTGAAGTGTAAATAGGCTGCGTGCACAAGGTCAAACGGTTTGTTTAGCTGTATAATTCAGCATTTTGGAATGGTAATGTTAAAGTTAGTATTGTAAAATGGCAGTTACTGTCTATGTGTGCGGATAATTTTCCATTATTATCTAATAATAATATAAAAAATGATTACTGTATATAAGCCGAGGATGGGGGGGTTGAGGATGAGGAGAGGGGTTGGGGAGGTGGGTTGAGGGGGGGTTGAGGATGGGGGGGTTGAGGAGGGAGGTTTAGGATGAGGAGGGGGTTGAGGATGGGGAGGGGGGTTGAGGATGGGGGGGTTGAGGATATTTATATAGGGTAATCATATCCCCTCTTAGACACCTTTTTTACTAGAGAAAATAAGTTTAATTTGGTTAGTCTTTCTTCATAACTTAAATAATCAAATATTTACAGCCATTACTAACTGAATATGCCCTATTAAAAGATATATTCCCCAATCCTCCCATCCTTGCTTTTAAACAACCACCAAACATGAAACAAAAACTTGTCAGCAGAAGATTGGCAAATGGACAACTGAATATAACAAATGGAACTAAACCTTGTAACAAAAGTGCATGTAACTGATGTCAACACATTTGTAATGATGACATCAGAGGATCATATACATGCACATCCTCCAATATAGTTTATATAATACAATATACTGTATATGAGACAGGCTGTTATGCACCTAAGGATGAATTTACACAGACATTCAATAAGAAAGCATAATGAAGACAGTTATTATACCCCAGTTGGACACCATTTTTTAGCCAGAATGATCACATCCAAAACCTAAATATCTAAATGTCCAAGACAGAAAGACATTTAAAATAAAGATGATCACATACTTCAACACTAAAAATATAGGACTAATTTGGACTTGGGTTCTCACAATGTCTTGAGATTTTTTCTTATTTTACAAAAACAATCTTGGTACTCTTAGTGAGATGTTTGTCCAACATGAAGGATATCATTGTGGACTACGTTCATGGGCGTAGGAGACCCAAAAATTCTGGGGGGGGGAGGGACAAAATCTGTGGCCCTGAGGAATGGTACTTATCCACCACCAATAGAAGCAGTTATCTGAGGCAATACATGTGCTCCCTTAATTCTAATGGCATCAGTCCAAGTATGGATGAAAGATGAGCGTCTATCCTGAAGATCAGCTTGATGAAATGGAGAGAGAAATGGAGAGAAAAGAAAATAGTACTTTACAGAAAGAGTAATAGATAACTGGAATAGTCTTCCAGTGGAAATGGTAGAGTCAAATACAGTTAATGAAGTGAAACATGCCTGGGATAAGGTGTTAAGAAGCCAGAATTTTGAGTCGATAAAATGTGCAAGCTAGATGGGCCTTTTTAGTTATCTGTCATCAAATCAATGTTTCTATGTTTAAAGGTTACATGGGAGAAATAAAGAGAGAGGAGAGGCTAGAGGGAGGGATACAGTAGAGATAAGAGGGAGAGAGGGGATGCTACAATAAAGGCGTATGCTGCCAGACATGCCCCAATGTTCCCCTTGCTATTATATACATAAAACTATAAATAAGCAACATGTATACAAAGCCGTCACAAACCCGACTCAGAGGAAAACACAGAAATATATTTATGCTGTAGTCATGGATGGCTTGGAATCTACTGGCAGGTTTTGCTAATGTAATATTCCACTATCATATCACTGTATCACACAGGCTTCCTTCCACCTCACTATCATATCACAGCATAACACAGGCTTCGTCCCACATCACTATCATAACACTGCATACCACAGTCTTCTTCACTATCATATCACTGCATCACATAGCCTTGCCCCAACCTCACTATCATATCACTGCATCACACAGGCTTCCTTCACCTTCACTATCATATCACTGCCTAACTTTCATATAACTGCATAGCACAGGCTTCCTCTCATATCACTATCATCTCACTGGATTACACAGGCTTCCCACCACCTCACTATCATATCACTGCATAACTGTCATATCACAGCATGACACATACTTCCTCCCTCTTCGCAATCATATCACAGCATCACACAGGCTTCTTCCCTCTTCACCATCATTTCACTGCATCACACAGTTTTCTTCCCTCCTTAATTTCATATCACTGCATCACACAGGCTTCCTCCACCTCCCTTCTCATTTCCCTCCAAGTTGTATCACTCCATGGTACTTTCCCAGGGGAATAGTGAATGTGACGGTAGGTGGAATATGGGTGATGAGGGGAAAGAAGGGAAGAGCAATAGGTGGAGAGCAAAAAGCAGAAGGCTGAGAGGTGGGTAAAAAGTTAGATGGGGAAAGTGAATAACAGAACAGAAAAACAGACATAGGAACAAGGAGTAGAAGTGAGTTAGAAAGATATTAATTTATTGCAAGAGAAAATAAATATAAAAGTTAAGTGTTTTGGGGCAAAAATACATGACAGATAAAGTATACTACCCATTTGTAATTACTATATTGTGTGTAATTTGTGCAAAATACTCTTTCTGCTGCTACTTGGCCTTCCATTGCATCATCCAGGGTTGTTAAAAATGGGAGGAGTCAAAAGATTTCCTGGGTTAAAGCTTTCCTGGGAGAGACATACTAATGCATGATTACGTTTAATATTGCAATGTTGTGTGTCCCCTACTCATATAATGTGGGGGGTTATACCCCACATCTCCCCCACTTCCTACGCCCCTGACTACAGTGCTCTGTTTTTTCATGTATATATTGATGTTTATGTGTATATATGTTTCCTATACTATGTTGTGTTTATTCCCCATATATGTATTTACCTGATGATGTCAGATACTGTCTCCACTCTCTCTGCATCTGCTGTTTTGTTTACACTGAGGGTTCTATATCATGTTAGTATTGCTTCAGACTTGATAAAGAGAGGTTAATTCTCTCAAAAGCTCGCCATTATAAATAAGGCGTTTGTCCAAAACAAAATATATCATAATGTACTGCCATTCTCATCATGGGTAATGTGCATGTGTGTGTAGTGTTACTCTACGTGTGTGTAAATTAGGTATTATCAGTAATTATGTATTCAGTAATTTAAGTGTAACATAATTAGTATATAGATCTAATCAAAACAATACAAACTAACAACAAACTCCTTCACTCTCTCTTTCTTTCTCTCAAAATCCCTACAACTCCTAGACCTGCGTGTTCACTTGCACAGCTAGAGTGAACTGGCCTCGCGATGAGAACCATCACGGCTTCGCCGCTCATTGCAGGGCTTTCACAATGAGCGCCTTCAGCACTCATTGCGAGCCTCTCCTCCCATCTAGTTCGGCTGCGCTCATTGCAAGCCTCTCCCGCTCGCGGTGCAAAGGGCCGCGGGGTCAGGGGGGAACGCCAGGTTTAGTTGCTCCCTTCTTCCCTCAGAGCAGTGCCCTGGTGACTTGCACTGGCTAGCTCCGCCACTGGATAGATAGATAGCTAGATAGATAGATAGATAGATAGATAGATAGATAGATAGATAGATCTATCTATCTATCTATCTATCTATCTATCTATCTATCTACCTTGTTCAATTTCTCAGTAAAAGTGTATGCAATGAGCAAGATATGTGAGTATGTATGTATGTATATATACATTTATATGTATATACTCTACTCCCACCCCCAGATTTATTCTGCTTTCTATGCCCTTGATTTTGACTTGTGATTGTAGAAAATAATCTAAGTAAGCAGAAAGGATACAGTAAATTTATGCCAGAACAGATGGGCCTGTCCATCATTATCTATTTTTTTTATGAATATGCTGAAGTAATAGCATATAATTACTGTTGGATTAGGATTGTAGAGAAATTGTTAAATCATCCTCTGATAATCTTATTCAGGTGTTTGTTCTTTTTTCAGATTTTTAGGGGTTCCGGATAGTAAAAGGATCTAGGAATAATCATTAATTAAATCATGAATTGTGCATAAATAATTTAAAATGCATAAACTTTCCTATTTTGTATCAAGATTGTACCCCATTTTCTTCATCTTTATTATTAGCAATAATATTATTAATAATAATAATAATAATAATAATAATAATATATTTGTTTAACTGATCAACATGTAAAGAACTTGCCTCTTTAGGTGAGTAAGCTTGTCATTGTATACGTTGCCATTTTTCTTTGGTCAGAGAAGATTGTGTCTCAGTCTTCTAATAACACATAAAGTAGCATATTATTTTCACATTTTTCCAAAATACTGGGGGGGGGGGTGTATATTGTGCTATATTATATTTAAATACTGATCCTCCATTGGGGATGTAATTATATATCATTGAGTTCAGCTGTTGGTTGTTATTGCTCTATTGTATTTTTAACAGTATTTTTTTTTAAGCATTCAGTTACTAATTTATTTGTTGTATATTTTGTGTTTGTTTGTTTCTACTAGTATAAATCTTTTTAACTTTTATGTACACAATCTCAGTAATATTCATCTTATGTATGTTTGTGGTAAATATTGTCTCCAGATAGATACCTAATATAATGAATTAGATGTATTTAACACTTTTTTTTACATTGAAGTATTTGTTACTGAAATGTACTAAGTGGTAAACTATTGTTTGAATTTTAATACCTACACCAAATGGGACACACTGTTTTAGATCACCACCAGAGAGCGCTGTAACTCTATTACCACCACTCTCATTTAACATTTCACTAACAAGATAATGAGAGCTGCATATAAAGCACAACGTACCTGGGATTATATATGAAGCAATTACAGACAGATCAGATATGAATATATAGCCAAAGTGCACAAGAATGTCATATGCTCAACATTTTGAATACTTGTAAGTTATTACACAAAAAGTAATACTCACTGTTTTGGACCTAATGTATGAAGTAATATACTAGCGAATTGCCCGTCAGCAAAATGACGGTCATAAAATTGTAAGGCAGGTAATGCTGTTTGCCACACAATGTAAGGCTTTTGGTCCTCTGAGTACCTTTGGTGCTCATTGCATGCCTATGGCGCTCATCTCCACCAGCGCTCATTGGCTGGCCTCAATGGCGGCCCTCGCTTTGCAAGGTCCGCAGTTTTAACATTGCGTTACCAACGTTTTTTGGCAAGCCAGCACTGCTGAGAACTATATATGTGATCTTAACAATTAATATCTGTTGAATAGATACATATTTTTGAGGAATTCATAAAATGTATGTATGATATTGTTTGTCTAAGTTATATGATTATCATGCCATAAGCCATTAAACAATCTAATATGCAGTTTCATTGGGATGTACTAACCAATGTCAAAGGATGTTTGTACACTTTAGATACTAATCGATTACAGTTATCAAGTCTCCTGTATTTATGGGATAAAACATTTTGAGATAGCGCTCATGTTCCCTGCAGTCTCCCTTGAACGTAGGACAGAAACACCTACCAGTGGCGGAGCTAGTGAATGGAGGACACTGGTGCAAAAACAAAATTTTGGGCCTCCCACCCCTGGACCTCCTTCCGGGGCCAACTCTATATACACACATATATATATATATATTCATTGAATCTGTGATTGTCATCTTCTCTGGCAGCAGGGAATCCAGAACAACGTCAAATGTGTGTGACATAATTTGGGATTCACTGCCTTAGCCTCATCTCTGTCGGAGTTGGTGAGGAGGACCAGGAGATACAGCTGCAAGGGGGATCAGGAGCGGCCTTACTTGGGGGGGAAGTAGGACGGTCTGGACTGGGGACAGCTCTGCCTCTACCCCCCCCCCCCCCCCCCCAGGAAAGGACCATGGGCACACCAGCAGTAGTTCTACCCCTGGCCCCTACCTAAACTGTACTATTCCTCAGAGGATGGACTGGGGTGGAAGCGCTGATGGGCAGGAGGCAATTTTATTGTTACCTGATTGCAAGATATCAGAATTTTTATTTTGTAGAATACATTATTGTTTTACTTACCAAATCTGTCACATTTTCTCCTCCAAGTGGTGTAACCCAGATGGATTCTAACATTATCATTCAAATAATTAAGCAATTCATTTGACTTTTGTTGTCACCCCAAATAAAGATAGTATTATATAAATAGTGGTGGTAGGTCTTCACATTTGTACCCCATCTGTTATTCCTCCAAACAAACTGATTTTTCCTTTCTACCATAAACATATCAGTATAACTTGGTGCTAATAAGTTATCCACTGCTGTACCTCTTTTCTCCAAAAAAAAATATATATCAAAACAGATAGTTCTGCAAAATTTACTGATACTATTTGATTATACTGTATATTATATATTGAATTTCCTTCATAATGTAATTGGATATTAATTCCCTGTTGACAGGAACCAGGTATTTTAAACAGAAATTCAGACTCTTCAGGGGTGAGGTTGCTTTAAGAATTTAATGAACAAAAATAATAAACAAAACAGGTGAGGCTTGACGTGTATAGCTTTAAATCAAAACAATCCAATTTCTTTGGATTAGTTCATGTGCTGAAACAAATAGCAGAAGCATAGACAAGCGCTGTAGCACTCAGTTCAGAGATAGGCGCACTTAGAAGCAGACTGGCAATGCATTAAAATGCTATTGTAGCAACAGAGACGGGGAACAGAGGACATCAGGAGCAGGCTGGGAACTGAAAGCAAGAAACAGCACACAGGTTGACGCTAATGCTGGTAGTGGAGTAGTTGGTGGTGATAGATCCCCTGACAGACAGGTATAGTAGTAGTAGCTGTGTAAGATACAGCAGCTACAGCAGTGAATTAAGCAAATCAAAGACTTGTAGCAGTATACACATATAAGGCATTTTTGCCAAGTCCTAGAAGAGATCCATGATACAGCACCTCACCGGTGTCTTCTCCTTTGGCCTAACACAAGGCCTACCTGAACAGAAAATCCTAACATCTGTACTGCTTTATGGTCTTTACTTTAATATATCATAAGGTAAAGTTAAATAGTAATTAATTAAGGTTGAAAAAAGACTTTCAGTCCATCAAGTTCAACCTGTTAAGATCTCCTCTGATCTGCAATATACAGATTAGTTATTAATTAATTTGTTGATTAAATAATTATTAATAGTATAGTATTGGAGGATGAATAAAGAGTTAGTCCATCAAATTCAACCTTTTTAGATCTCTATTGTTTTTAATGTGGACTATTAATTATTAATTGTTAATTGATCCAGAGGAAGGCAAACAGAAAAAAAAAAACATTGAAACTTTGCCAATTGTCTCATAAGGGAAAAAAAAAAGCAAAATTCCTTCCTGACCCCAGAAACTGGGGATCAAATTTCTCCCTGGATCAATATTCCTTCGCTAGTTATCTAGGATAACCTTGAATGCCTTCTTTATTCAAAAATATATCTAACCCCTTTGTGAAGTTGTCTATCGAATTCGCTGTTACCACCTCCTTTGGTAGAGAATTCCACAGATTAACCACCCTAAATGTGAAGAACCCTTTTCTTTGCTTAAGGTGAAATCTTTTTTCCTCTAACCTCAAAGGGTGTCCTCTTGTCAGTTGAAAATCTCTTGCTACAAAAAGTTCACTTGACAACGCCTTATATTGGCCCTGCATGTATTTAAATAAGGTAATCATATCCCCTCATAGACGCCTTTCTAGCGAAAATAAGTTTAATTTGGTTAGTCTTTCGTCATAACTTAGCCCCTCCATTCCCCTTATTAGTTTTGTTGCCCTTCTCTGTACTTTTTCCAGCTCTAAAATGTCTTTTTTATGAAGTGGTGCCCCAAATTGTACTCCATATTCCAAATGAGGGCATACTAGGGCTTTGTATAGTGGCAGAATTATATTTGCTTCCCTTGCTTCTATACCCTTCCTAATACATGCTAATATTTTACTTGCCTTTGCAGCTGCTGCTTGGCTTTGAGCGCTGTTACCTAGGTGGTTGTCCACTAGTACTCCCAAATCCCTTTCAATATCTGATACCCCTAGATTTGCTCCATTAAGATTATAGATTGCATGGCTATTTTTCCTTCCCAAATGCATAACCTTGCATTTATTTGTATTAAATCTCATCTGCCATTTAGCTGCCCATTTCTCTAATTTATGCAAATCCCTTTGTAGGGAAAGTACATCATCATCTGATTTTATTACCTTGCACAACTTAGTGTCATCAGCAAAAATGGAGACACTACTTTCGAGTCCTACTTCTATGTCATTAATAAATATGTTAAAAAGGAGAGGACCTAATACTAGACCTTGAGGAACCCCACTTACCACTTTAGTCCAATCGGAGTATGTTCCATTTACAACAACCCTTTGCTTCCTGTCTTTTAGCCAGCTCTCGATCCATGAGCAGATATTTACTGCAATTCCTGTATCCCTTAGTTTGCTCACTAGTCTTCCATGTGGCACTGTATCGAATGCCTTTGAAAAATCTAAGAAGACTACATCCAAAGTGATTGTGCAAATGTATTTATTTTCATAATTTAGATACAGCCTTATTAAATTGCGATTCGGGCCATTGAAAAGGGCTCTATATAAGCACAGAGCATATTTTTTTTAAGTTTTTAGTTAGTGAACATCTATCCAAAAGCAAGGTCGTCACTAACTGAAAACTTCTGTAAAAATAATATGCTCTGTGCTTATATAGAGCCCTTTTCAATTAGCCGAATCACAATTTAATAAGGCTGATAGTTTACATAGTTTTATGACTCAGAAAGGTTACTTAAACCTAACAAAACCCTGAATCTACTGGCTTACTTGAAGGCCTTTTTAATCCATCATGTATGACATATGATTTTCTTTTATTTTTAAAATGAATATAAATGTGCATTTTTACTACAATATTTTACAAAGAACCTATATATAGCAATACTATTTTTGAACCTTAAATTTCCCTTTTGAATCAGCAGACCAGAATAAACTATGAAAAGTATAGTTATGTATACATAGTCATATTAACTTGGAACTAGTCACAGGCAGGAACCATTTTTGATTTAAAAGGGCCTTCTCACAAATATTATTATTATTAATATTATTATTATTATTAGTATTATTATTATATTCACATATTTCCGCCACATACATTTGCAAAAACTACACGTGTCACTCTTTGAAAATACAGTGAAGAGAATAGAATAGAAAATAGAAGTGATACATTTTAGACAAATTTTAGACAAGGTGTCAAAGAAAACAAACAATATTGGGAAACAGTTTAAAGGATAAATATTTTAAAGAACACATTGCCACAACATATTTAATTTTATTAAATTGGCCTACATTTTATCAGGTAATAATCAAGTAATAACTATTTATTTATTTATTTATTTATTTTTTTATTGGAGGTCCGAACTATAGGATTAATGGCATTATTGATTAATACAGAACTAAAGGGAAGAATAATTTTATGAACACATTTGTACTGCTTAAGGGAAAATTATTTGGAACATTACAAAGAAGTCTTGTATATGAACACATTTTATAGAAAACTCAAATTAAATGATTTTATTTCGCTACTATACACCAATTGCATCAACATGAATATGTTTAAGAGAGTTACCAACCTGCTGGAAGGAAGAGTGCATCAGGAAGCACCTTCTATCATGTTTGTTGGGAATGTCCATAAATACAAAACTTTTGGGATAAGGTCTAAGAAGTACTCTTTTGTATCCTGGAAACACAGATTCAGAACAACCCATTGTCTTTACTGGCTACATAGATACAACAAATCATGGAAAGGTAAGATAATTATCAGGACACATTAATTGTGCAGCAAGAAGAGTGATTGCTTGAATGTATGGTGGGAGTAATGAACTGGCAATACTCAAGCAAAAAGTAGATTACATCTCTGATATGGAATACTTGTACTACAGGTGAAATAATAAACATGAGAAATATACTGTATGTCAGTATGGCAAAACTGGATTCTACAGAGGGACAACATATAGTTTAGTGCTTAAAAAATGTAGGTATTTGTAATACAGCAAAATAATAAAAAATAGTCAGATGTAAAATTATGTTTTCATATATGCACATTTTAATAGTTTAAGTGCATATTACTCAAAAACTCTAAAATACAGAACATAAATGGACAAGAAGGTGAGGAGAGAGGCAGCATTATATTCAAATAATGTGAAGCAGGCATACTGATTAACAATGACCAGCAGAAGACAGATGAGATAAGCAAATTATGTTCTACTGTATGCACCATGAAGATTCTAGAGCATGGGAGGAACTATCGCTGATGCAGACTGTGCAATGAACCCTGGCCTAAATCTATGGGGGATCTAAGGGGTGTAGCAACTGGAGGGATGGGGGGACAAATTAATAGATTAAATTAATAGAAACACCTAACTTAAGTATGCATTAACAGATTTGGTCCATAACATATTGTTTCTAAATTATATATATATATATATATATATATATATAAATATATTTATTTATTTAGATATATATATAATAAGTTGGCATATAGACATACATTATATATATAATATATATATATATATATATATATATATATATATATATATATATATATATATATATATATATATATATATCATATATTTAACTAACTATACACTCAGGTATCTTAACATCCTTCTGAGTACAGCTGTGTCAACATAGCCATTGTATTCAAAATTTGGTAGAGACTAGGAAAATGTATTTAGTGTGATTCACAAGGTAGCAAGTGATTTCAGTATGGAATTAGAAAAAAAACCTTAGATAAGAATTGACTATTTAGGACTGCTACTATTCAAGTAAAGGGAGAACAGCAGAAAAGAGAACAGCAGAACACACAACATCAGGAAGACAGGCGAGAAAGAGATGGCAGTGAGGCCAAAGAGAATACATTCAATTGAGAAACATATTTATGAGATATACTTATAAACCAAGAACAGGACATTCTTTTGAAAGAAAATAAAAAGTTCAAACTTCCTGGGGCCTAGTCATTTAGGGAACCATGGATAAGACATTACATTTGGGCATCGTATCAGACTTTTTTCTGGATTTATTTTAATTACAATTATGAAAATATTTTGTTAATTTACTATAAAATAGATTGTTATATAAATATTTATCTGATATAACAATATCATCATAATCTCGTAACTTGTAAATCGAAGAACAACTTACAGATTCCTTTTATAAATCTCACAAATATCAGCTCTTATAGCAATTCAATATATTTTGATTTAGTCCATAATTGTAATGAGAAAAAAAACATTTATTTTTGTATTAGATAATATTATTATTAGACTGCAGAATTTGTATAACTTTAAATGGTATGGTATCTTAGTGAAAAGACATTTGTGAACGTACCAAAAATTACCAAACCAACTCTAATATCATAATTGTTGTATCTTATGTATTAGCCATATTGGGCATGTCTTGTATATGATTATGTGGACAATGCGTTAATAACCAATTCTTTGTAATTTAAATACCTGTCATAATTATTTTACCATATTAATTATTATATTGAAAGATACTGTTTTGATATATGATACAGTTCTGTTTATTTCATGAGGCTAAAGCTTATATATATCATGTAAAAAGAATTCCAAAAATTAAAAATTGGCAAAAATATAAATATGACAATTTGTATTAATATTAATAAATGTTATTGATATTAATAATATCACAAAATAAATTGCCCAAAACAACTACACACAGGGCAAGAGGGGGAGGAGCCTGATCCCAGCGGGGGGGGGGGTAGTGGGGATAAAGGACAGGCCTCAGGGTCAGATGAGGGAGGACAGGATCGCCAGTCACTCCCGGAAGGGCAAGAGGCTCGGGGCAAGCACAGTACCCCCAACTACAAGCACAAGGAGATGGTTAACATCCTTAGTGCCATCCGTGACCGCCCCAATATTCTTGCGGGAGGAGGAAAGTTAGACCCAGGCCCAGGGCCCAGGCCTGGAAAAAGGTAGCAGCAGCAGTGACAGCAGTTGGATTGGCAGAAAGAATCTGTTAAGCATCTATTGGATTACGTCCGTACCAAGGTGAGCAGGATGATGGCAGAGGCGAAGAGGGCAATGGGAGCTCCAAGTGGCAGCCTCCAAGTGACTGTCAAGTACAACAAGTGGTAGAGGGTGCTCAGGTAGAAGAGGAACCTTGTGCCTATCGCTGGAGCTCCAGGCCTGGTGATCCAAAAGGATCCAGCATACTTGTCAGGTGATTATCAGATACACGGACATGCTACCACATGTACATCACATACGCACATAGAAAGCACAAAAACATGTAAACATTGACCTCCAATGACACTGACTTGTCAGCTCCCTGGATTTACCAAGGGATAGATGGATCATTCATGCCATTAATCCTTGAAACTGACAAATCACTTTCATTAGTGGGCAAGTAACATGAGTCATCAGCAAACAGAGAGTCCATGTATTGGTGTGCCCACTGCAGCGTATGCAGATACAGACTCTGTAGGCATGGATGTGCAGTATAGTGTACTAGCCTATCAGGGAACACGTTAACAACTATTGCTGAGATATGGTCACTGATTTGTTAGTATAACACACTGCCCAGAAAGTTCTGAAGAGTATGTGTATGCATATACAGACCACAGCAGGAATAAAGATATAACTATGAGTCAATAATACCAAAGCTCATAATCCAAAGAATTGATCACATCTAGCAAATTATATCTCCACGTATTAGAAATTAGGTGAACCATTCAGGTTCAAGACAACAAGATGTCAGATAGATAAGAACATACAGCAACCAAGGGATCATTCAATATAATTAATACATATACCATTCTTCTCTCTTTGTCAGCTAGAAGGAGGTCTGGGTCCGCTAGTGAGCTAGAGGCGGGGACTTGGGCTCAGTCGGAGCTGGATGTCCAGGACTGCCCCCCCCCCCCCGCCCAACAGGTACCGTCGCAGGAGGAGGAGGCAAGGAGAGGATCAGAGGGTATGAGGAGGAGGATTTATGTGGTTAGTGGGGGCATCTGTTGGACCTTCTGCCACACCCATGATATTTTACCCCACTTGACCCCGCCTACTGAACGGTACAGAGGTCCTTGCCCTCAACATCACCACCTTCTCCTCCTCCCACAAACAGCACAACCTGGCTCCCACCACCACCAGACCCACCACCACAACCACAGATTCCGCCTCCTCACACAGCCATGTCTGGCCTCAGCAGACTTCCATCCCAATGTCTACCAGTGGAGGCCGATATTGGGAAGATACTAGTCCTAATATGGCAGCAAGTGGGCGCTACTCAGCAGCTTGAGGCACAACCTCATGATGGAGTCCTACATGGCCAGTCATTGGATAACCAGAGCGCACACATCCAGCTGAATACTGACGCCAAGTACTGCCTCCTCTACCCGAGAGGCACACCTGCAGCCTCATTTCCCTCAATGCCTCTGCCACCTCCTTGGCTACTGCCCCGTTGGGGGTATCCCCCTGCAACCCACACTCACCTAGGGAGAAGGTGTGATGGCACATGGGTTTAGGAGGGCACTGAGCAAGGCAAAGGAGAGTGTGGGGGCTTCACCTAGGTTTGGACCTTCTTAACAGCACTCCTCAGTGACAATCTGTTGGTCAAAATGTTACCATAATCTATCCTGGCTCTACAGAGTTTAGACCTATGTGATGGTGATATTTTGCAAAAAGATGGCTACCCCCCAACACATGGTTGATGATCCTCTTCTCTGTGGACATGTAGCGTTATTTTTAACATTTCCCCAATTGATGGTCAATGAGGAATGCCATTGAGAAGAGATGGTGCAGTCCCTATTTTTTTTTTTTTTTTTCATAAAGTTTTTATTCACACATTCACAAGACAAGCACATTTGAAAACAAGGAGCGACACGCAGGTCCCCCACACTTTATGATTTTCATTGTATACAATTGTGCTAGCCCAAGATAAAATACATATGTCAATTCCGTGTGTCACCCTCCGCCTTTTTCCTTTTTCTATTATTAAGATAGTCTATTTATGCAACCTATAACAGGTTAGGTAAATTACCCGTGCTTAAATGCTCTATCTATGTCTCGCATGTGCTAGATATCCTGCTATGGTTACTTATTTCAGAAATTAAAACAATTTTAACTAACAAAAATATAACATAACTTAACACAAATTAACGTGTGCCTTTCAACATTACGTTTTACAGAAATTGCTTACCACCTTTCTTATCATCCACGTCCGCAGCGACCTCAAACGAGGTACTATGGAGAGCCCTGTCCGGGACCGTACCAGCTATTATCCGCCTCCCCCTCTCGATCTGTGCTCTGCCATCAGTGTATCTGGAATGAGTGTTCCGTCCCGCTCCAGTCACCCCATATTTCCTTATAAACAGCTACCGTATCGTTTAAAGTTGCCGTCATATGTTCAAATGTCATAATAAAGTTTATTTTGTTAATGACTGAGTGGAGGATATCTAGTGTAATCTTCCGCCAATTTCCTGCCAGACTGCTTTTAGCCGCCAACATAATAAACTGAAGCCACTTATTTTGGTGACTACGTAAGTTTTGTACTGGAAGCACTAGGAGACATGTTCCCATCTCGGGGTGTATTTTTATTTTAAGTGTGTTAGAGGCCAGTTCGGCCACCTTGTGCCACAATGATTGAGCAATTGGGCAATCCCACCAGATATGGCGGAAGGAACCTCCTGTGATACAGCCTCTAAAACACTCAGGAGAGATGTTAGGGTCCATTCTGTGTAGCCTGTCTGGCGTATAATAGGTTCTAAATAAAACTTTGGCTGATGTTTCCATATGGCTAAAGTATCTGGAGCCTTTCGTCAGTTCCAGGCTAATTTTGGACCCCCTACTCATGTCCCATTCTACTCCCATATCCTGTTCCCATTGTTTAACATGCTTGGGCTTGCTAGCTATGTCATTAGAGTTGGATATAGCGTACAGTTCCCCCAATATTCCCCTAGTTAATGGGGCTTTATTACATATTAGTGTGAACCAAGTTGTCTTTGGCGGGCCCCATTTACGGAGTTTAATGGTGACATTGTGGCGGATTTTGTTGTAGTTGAAGTTTTCTCTGGGTGGAAGATTATACGTTTCCATAAAACTCCTAGTATTTAGTACTGCACCCTCTCTAACCCAGCTTCCAAACCTATCCAACTTCCGTGAGATCCACCAATCTTTGGAGAACTTACCCATCTCCTCAAGGGTGCTTGGGGAAGGGAGTGTAGTGGTTAGCCAAGAGATATTGTGGCTTAGCTGTCTACTGATGTTAGCTCTTTCCCATTCCCTCAGAGACAGGGCTATCATCGGGTTTTTTTCGAGCCAGCTTTGAGGGCAACGGGGAAGAAGGGTCCCATATAAGAGTATCCCATTTTAATGGTGCAATTTGGTGGTTTTCTACAAAGACCCAAAGTGGCTGGTGTTCTGCCGAACGCGCCCGGGGCAAGAAAGAAATCTGGGCTGCCCTGAAGTATTTAAGGAGGTCGGGACAGCCCAAGCCTCCAGAAGATTTTCTCCTCATCATAATTGCTTTTCTTATTCTAGGGCGCTTGTAATTCCAAATAAATCTGAATATTGCCTTTTGGAAGCTGGCCAAGTCTCTCATATGTACCTGAATAGGCAGAGTCCTGAAAAAGTACAGGATCCTGGGGAGAATATTCATTTTTATTGCATTTATCCTCCCCGACCAAGAGAGATGATACTTATTCCATTTCAACAAGTCCTGATTCAGGGACTTGTATAGCGGAATATAATTCGACTGGTACAGGCCAGTGATCTCCGGAGTAATTTTAATACCTAAATAATTTATATATTTTTCTGGCCAATCAAAGGAGTACTGGGATTTGAGAGTATCTCTCAAGACCTGCGGAGCCTGAGCCAAGATCGCTTCCGTCTTGTCTATATTAATTTTGAGCCCCGAGATGAACCCAAAGGATTCCATCAGGGACATCAAGGCTGGTATTAAGTGAATTGGGTTCGTAAGTGTGCAAAAGATGTCATCGGCAAAGAGACAACATTTGAACTGATGTAGGCCTACATTTATCCCTGTTATTAAGGTGCTATTCCTAATAGCCTGAGCCAATGGCTCAATGGCTAGCGAGAACAGGAGGGGGGAAAGGGGGCAGCCCTGTCTTGTGCCTCTTTTAATATTGATGAGTGTGTGATCAGCCCCAGGAATGCTGATGTTTGCAGATGGATTATTGTAAAAAGACTTAATAACATTCACAAAATTACCCACCAACCCAAACTTCGACAGTGTGGCGTGCAGGTATGGCCATTCTATGGAGTCAAAGGCTTTCTCCAGGTCTAGTCCTATTGTACACAAGGGGGTATTATCCTTTTTGGCTAAGTGAAATACGTTGAGAAGTCTTCTTATGTTATCCCCCGCCTGTCTATAGGGAATAAAACCCACTTGGTCCTTATGTATCAACCTTGGCAGAAACCTTGCTAATCTGGTGGCCAATATTTTCCCAAGGATTTTCACATCCCCATTCAAGAGAGAAATGGGCCTGAAGTTTTTAGCAAGTAAAGGATCTCTACCCGGTTTGGGGAGGAAGATAAGACTCGCCTGATTGAGTTCGGGGGGCATGATCTTCCCCTCCATAATATCCCTGAAAAGCTTTTGCAACTTTGGGGCAAGTGGATTATTGAATGTGGCATAGTAATTGTTTGTAAAGCCAGCCGGTCCCGGAGCTTTACCTTTTTTCAAGGATTTGATCGTTCTGCTTATCTCTTCCAGCAAGACTTCAGTTTTCAACATATTTAAGTCCTCCTCAGTGGCTGAAGGGAGGTCATAGGCGTTCAGGAATTCGTGAATTTTATAACTATTGGCCACTAGTTTAGATGAGTAAATGTCCTGAATGTTTCTTTGATCTCATCCTGTTTCATAGTAATTTCCCCCCTTGCATCCCTAAACTGGTGAATGCGCGCAGAGTTATTCCTGAAATTTAGTCTCCCGGCCAGCATAGGAGAGGGCTTGTTAATTTGACAGTAAAATTGATGTCTCGTTTTTCTAATGGCCTTCTCGGTTCTTTCTGCCAGAATGGTGTCTAATTCTGATCTGGTTCGATTTATGACGTTTTGTGTTTCCCTGGTGAATTTACTCTGGCTTAACTTTTCCAACTTTTGTAAATTCTGGAAGAGTTCATTTTCTTTGCTGAGTAGTTTCTTCCTATATGCCGCTGAGATTTTTATGATTATCCCTCTAATGTAAGCCTTATGGGCAACCCAGGACCATCCTATTTCCGTCTCAGGAATATCGTTCAGAACGAAGAAGGTGTTAATTTCCTCATCTATTTGGGCCCGTATCTCTGAGCACGTGATCAACTTGTCGTTCAGACGCCAAGCGTGGATCTGGGGATTATTTCGGCTTAAACTTAATTTACAAGATATCAACGCGTGGTCTGACCATGGGCAGGGTAAAATTTAGGCGTCTGATATGCTGTTGAACAATGAGGAATTGATTAACAAGGCATCAATCCTGGAATGTGTGCTATGGGTAGGGGAGAAGAATGTGTACTGTCTTTCAGAAGGATGTAACCCCCTCCAGGCATCTATTAAGTCCAGTTCTTTAAGTAGGGCATGTATGACGTTAAGTTTTCTCGCATCCCTTGTGTACGAGGGTGTCCCTGACCTATCCAGGAATGGCTGAAGCGCCAGGTTTAGGTCCCCCCCCCTATGATAATTTTCCCTCTATCCTCTTGCTTCAAGAGGTTCAAAAGTTTGATTAACGTGTTGTGCGGCTTAACCGTAGGGGCATACAAATTCACCAGGGAGACCTTAAGTTCAAGAACCGTACCTGTAATTATAAGAAAGTTACCCTCCTTATCCTTTACCTGCTTCTCTAGCTTGAAGGGGAGGTTCTTGTGAAGGAGAATGGCCATACCTGCTTTCTTGGATTGTTGTGAACAAGTATAAAAATTTGGGTAATCCTTGTGGAGGAATTTTGGGACTTTGTCTGATGCAAAGTGAGTTTCTTGCAAAAAAATTATAGAGGGTTTGATTTTTTTATAAAAGAGGAAGGCTTTACATCTTTTAAACGGGGAATTGAAGCCTTTTACATTATGTGTTATTATATTATGTGGGTGATCCATCATGGTTGTCTGTTCTCTATGTGTGTAAAAGTCTCTAGAAAGTTACCCCACGCGGACCACTCTGCCTCGGCTCCCGTTTCCCATACCGGCCGGTTCGGGACATGCCCACCACAACTCGCTCCAGACGCGGACGACTCCAGGCAATTCTTGATCCGCCAGGCACAAGCGGCATAACATATAGAAAAACAAAAAACAGTATCAGTACAATTTAGTATCTCAGTAATAAACCTACAATGACAGTGAGTCCTCCCTTGACTATTACATATAGTCATTCCGATAGGATTAAGGTAAGGGAACCTACCCCCCCTAATTATTCCTACAGGGAGAAAACTATCAATTAGCATTAACCATAATGGTATTAGCCATAACTTGGGCTCTAAGCCCCTGGTTGTCATGACTCTTAGCTACCTAAGGTAGCCATCCTGAGTACACAATAAAATATATGCAATACTAAGCGAGTTAGAGAACAACATGAAAACAAATAGAAAAACATTTTAGAAAAACAATTTAACCCATTACCCACTGCTGGCTAAAGAGATTTTATAAAAGTAAAGAAACCCTGCATGAGTTAACATCTCCTCAAGTTAAGCCTGGCCTTTAGCCCCTATATGCTCCCGCTAAACATATGCACAAACCAAGATACAATACTGAGGTAGAGTCTGTAGTGTGCTCAATGTCCCAGCGTGTGCGAAAAGTCTGGAGAATCGGGTTTTCCTCATTCCAATCCCGAGGTAAAGTCCAGCCTCTGTGGACAGTATGGAACTTATGGAGCAAGAGTGTGGACATGGTTGGAATTTGGCTTTGATCTTTGCAGCAGTGGATTCTCGGGACCCCTCCTGGTCTGCCTCGATTCCGCCTGTAGGGAGGAGTTTTCCTCCTCGGAGTCCTCAGGCACGAGTCTCAGTCTGGTCAAAAGGCTTTGGCTTTCCTCCAGCGATAGCACCCTGAAAGATTTTCCTTTGTAGGTGAACAAAAGGGCGAATGGAAACCCCCATCTATACGCTATCTTATAATGGGAGAGCACTCGTAGTGTGGGTCTCATCTCCCTTCTCTTCTGTAGGGTAGAGGGTGAAAGGTCCATATAGACTTGGATATTGGTGCCGTCTGGACCCAAGATTTCCTTTCTTAATCTTGTTTCTGCCAGAATTAAATCTCTAGCCTTTTGCTGGGCAAATCTGATGATGATGTCTCTGGGTGCATTTTGGTCCCCAGAAGGACCCATCGCTCTGTGAGCTCTTTCTATTGCCCAATTTGATTCCTCGACTGATGGAAGGATCAAGCTGATAACATCCTTAGAGTACTGCAAAACGTCTGTTATTTTATTGGGGGTACCCCTCAATCTGATGTTATGCCTGCGAGATCTATTCTCCAGGTCCTCCACTTTGTCTTCCAGCATCTGGATCTTAGATGCATTTTGCAAGATATCCTGCTTGTCAAGTGCTTGGGACTCTGCAATTTGGTCGGTGCTTTCCTCCAGGCCCTGCAGCCTCTGGTTTAGGGATTTGATGTCCGACCGTAAGTCATCTACTGCGTGCTTGATTTCAGCTTGCAGGATCTGCTTGATTTTGGACAGGGTGACGTCAGTTAATTCCATTTGAGCTGGTTGTGAGCTCTGCGCCGCTGTTTGGGCCGGCGAATCCGGATGTTCAGGATTAGGACTTGGACTTGGGTTGCGGCTTGCGTCAGGAGGCTTGTAGAACTCCTGGATCCCCTTTCCAGTCTGTTTTTTTTTGTACTTTGCCTGTACTGCGACTAGCCATCGTTCAATGCGGGTAGTGATCCAAGTCCAAGGATCTAGTCCAGTCTGTTAGCTGGGTTTGAGGGTAATGGGTTGATACAATGTTAATGTAGTTAGGTACTCATGGATGGCTTAGTGGCTGCCAGTCTCATGCAGGCATAGGAGCCGCGGTCAAGCTGCCCCAAGGGAGTGTTGATTTTCTCCGGCCCAGAGTCCTCTGGGGCATGGCGAAAACCTTGAGTTAAAAACATTTGACGTCCCCTTTATGTCTCAGACACCACTATTCCCTGCGCCAATGCTGTATAATGCGTGATCCCAGGGTAAAGGCCCTTCATCTGAGTTAAGGTTGGAGAAAGAACTTCCTTAGCCAGAAAATGCTTACAGTTTTGTGTAGCATGTGATTTGGGTGCGCTATTCTTAGAATGTCCACTGGGTGTCAGTGTTAGCACACTAATGGCAGTGTAATGGAGTCTTTCAACACCAAATAGCAGGGCAACCCAGATTTTTAGGCAAACATGAACTGTAGGCAAACTTCATCAGTCTGTTAGTATTGATTATATGTCCAGTTGGGGCCTTTAAGCCTTTATAATGAGACCCTTGGCCAGCTTGTAATATCCTCTGGGTTCACAACTTCTCAGAGTCTTTTGAAGTCTCACTTTTGTAATAAATAGCCAGTCATAAGGTTTAGTAAGGGCTCTTTATTGGGAAGATTCTGTGCTGCATCAAGCCTCCCTTAGCAGTACCTGCTTCTCTATTTAGATTTAAATTTCGCGCCACAAAATGGCGGCCGCAGATTCGCGGGCTTTTTAATTTTGGGGTAGAAGGAGGCTACCTGCCTTTTAATGTGGTCCTCCCTGCCTTATTGTCTGCAGTGACCCCTTTGAGTGACCACTATGTTTGCTCTAGGGCCTCGGGAGGTCTCAGTAGTGTGCCAGTCACCAAGGCTTGGCGGGCAAGATGGCCGCCCACATGAGGCTGCGCCTCTCTCACAGGATGCAGAGGCCCCCGGGCCGTCGCCCCCTGCTCCTCAGTCTCCGGTCCTCCTGTCTCACCCCACTTCCAGGCCACTCACCCCTCCGGCCTCCGGTCGCCCCTCACCTTCTTAGTGCCGCTCTGGCCTCCTGTGCCCACTGCTGCCTCTGTTCAGGCCTCACTTTCCTCCGGCGCGGCCGCGCCAGCACATCCGCCGGGTTTCTGTGTTAGCTCGGTCAGGGGGCTTTCTGCGGGCTATTCCATGTGTCTTGCGTGGTTGACCGTCCGGTCGGGACTCCCCCGGGGGTAGGGGAGGAGGATCTGATGGGCTTCACTGCGCTCCGGCGCAGCACGGTCCGGCCTGCTGTGGGAGGCCGTGCAGCCTGCTAAAAGTCACGATGGTGGGCAAAATAAAGCAGATCCCCACAGTCTGTATGGGTAGAAGAGCTCCAGGTAGCCTTTAAAGTTCTTTTTTAAGTAAAATTAGGCAATTTGTGCCCTAATTCTGGTAAATGTGGTGCAGAGCCCACACGCTATGCAGCCTTCCTGTTTGCTGGCCCCTATTTTGTTTTTCAAGACATACTTTTTTTGGTAATGTTTTGATTTTAGGCACTATTCAGATCAATGAAGGCAACGTCTTCATCTGCAAACATTGCTACAAAATCAAGTAATGGAAATATATTCACAGATAGATGGGCCATCAATTACGAGATTTTCCTCAATTTCCGAGAGTTAGGTGTTAGAGTTAGGGTTTAGGGTTAGAAATTGACTCAAATGTCAGCTGCTCAACCTAGTGGCCCCTCGCCGCACTGCTGGCAGCCAACCAACAGGAACGATCCATATTTTCATTTCTTTTATTTATACTTAACCCCTGTACAGCGCTACAGAATATGTTGGTGCTTTATTAAAAAAATGGAAATAATAATAATGACACACATCTAAAGGTTAGTAATGCTTGCCGAAGAAGATCAGGTAAGTTTGTTTATTATTACAGTTGTATTGTATTATTGTTCGCTGGGAACAGTCCGCCGACGAACTATTCGCGACATCTCTACTTATGAAGTCTAATCGGAGTATAATAGGCTCTGCAGGATTTTTATTTAAGTTTCTTGTAGGCTATAACTTAAAGGTCCTTTCATGAGCTTTAAGCATTTATTTTCCCAGTCATTTTGTTCCCATTGAATCCCAATGTCTCTTTCCCATTTTTCCCTAAAATTTGGTTTTAAAGATTCTGGTGGCGAATTTAGAATCCCATACAATGAACTTAGTATTCATTTTGTTAGTGGGGTTTTCTGACAAATTAATGGGAACCAACTAGTTTGGGGAGTGCCACATTTCCTATATAACATAGTAATGCATTGTTTAATCTTACAATAGTTGTATTGTTCTTTTAGCAGGATATTATATTTTATCCTTAGTTGGTTTAATGTAGTTATCTGGTCATTCTCTATGCAGGTGCCTAATCTGTCTAGTTTATGAAATGTCCACCAGTTTTTAGAGTCCTCGTTAAGGGGGTTCCATATTTTTGGGGAGATGGTTAGGTAGGTTATTTTATTTGCAAGCTGATGTCTTGCTGTAATCCACTTCCATATGGAAAGTGTATGTCTGATTAAAGGGTTGCATTGAGTGATGATTGAGGGGGAGATGTTTGGGGACCAAATTGCAGAATCTCATTTGTGTGGTTTCATTTGCATGTTTTCAATGAACACCCACAATGGTTAGTGTTCCACCGAGTCTGCCCTATAGTAAAATCTTAGGTTAGGGCATGATAAACCTTCTTTTTTGTTACTAAAGAAAAAAAAAAGTTAAGAAATGTGTGGCTTTTTATTATTCAAAATAAATCTCATTAGATGTTGTTAAAATGTATCAAGATCTTTAAGATTTATTGGAATGGGCAGTGATCTGAATAGATAAAGTAGTCTAGGTAAAAGATTCATTATAATGCAGTCGATACATCCAATCCAGGACAGGGGGAATTTCCTTAATTTTTTAGTGTCTATAGTGAGAGCTGTAATCATGGGAATGTAGTTGGCCTTGTACAGTCCAGACAGATGAGGAGTTAGGTTGATACCTAGGTAGGTGATATGATTAGCGAGCCATGCAAATTAAAAAAATGTTTTAGTTGATTGAGAGTGAGTTTAGTCAATTGGGATCGTGTGTGATTTTAATGGTAATGTTTTGGCACATCAACATACATAACATTTATGTAACAATCATATCTTTGTACATAAATCATCTTCCTACATAGCCATCCCTTCATGCATTTCCATTGTCCTGAAGGGTTGTTCATCACTAACCTGACAGAATAAACTTTAGTAGATCCCTGCAGGGGTTTGAGATACTGAGGAAGCTGCTAAGGGCAGAGAAATGCATCTATCAGTCACATTTTATAAAAAAATTATTTGTACTGTACCTTCTGTCACTTTTTGATTTTATCAATTTGAAGCTGTATGCTAAATTCCTAGAAACCAATAAAGGACGTGTATTGTCTTAAATTATCTACATGGTTTACTTCCTCCATCAAAATATACATGCCACAGTATTTTATGTATATATATCAGCACAGAGCTGATATCGATACTATAAGACACACATCCAGCTGGAACACTGCACACATCACCCCAGAAGGGCATCGAGACAGTGTCTTTATAGAAGATTCCCCAGAAGTATACAAACACTGAAATATATCTTAAATATTGTTGAGGTCACTCCAGGTGAGAGTCCAGTGTGATTATGTCCCTGTGTCCTTGTATGAGAAAAATCCACACTAGGTGCTGATGCGCTCGCCACCCCAACTGTTTGTTCAACACATGATAGTATTTTTTAATTAATTACTTATTACAATAACACTAGCTCTAATGTCACATGATTATTATTGTTATAATTCTTGACACGTGCCCATCATCAATGGCGTATGAATTTACTGGATTAGTGTACCCAAGATTACTCTTGAGGAGGTGAGCACTAGGTGCTGATGCGCTCGCCACCCCAACTGTTTGTTCAACACATGATAGTATTTTTTAATTAATTACTTATTACAATAACACTAGCTCTAATGTCACATGATTATTATTGAAGCTCTAGTGAACGCCATGCCCATGAGGGTTAAGGCAGTGCTGGAATATAATGGTGGCCACACAAAATATTGACACTTTGGTGCCAATTTGGACATTTCCACTTAGGGGTGCACTCACTTTTGTTGCCAACAGTTTAGACATTAATGGCTGTGTGTTGAGTTATTTTGAGGGGACTGTAAATGTACAGTTATACAGGTTGTACACTTACTACTTTACATTGTAGCAGAGTGTCATTTCTTCAGTGTTGACATATGAAAAGATATAATAAAATATTTACAAAAATGTGAGGGGTGTACTCACTTTTGTGAGATGCTGTGTATAATATATATATATATATATATATATACTGTATATATATATATATATATATATATATATATCTATATGTATATATATATATATATATAAATACTGTATATATATATATATATATATATATATATATATATATATATATATATATATATATATATATATATAAATATATATATATATATATAGTTTGCCAGTCAGTCGTGGCCCCCAGATTTTTTTTTTGGTTCCTACACCCTTGCTTGCAGTCACGGAAACGTGATACTTTTTTCATTTTCAGGTTAGTCTTTATTTGCGAGCTAGAGCTACGGGTCTAATAGAATACTCGTAATGTTCAAGATGTGCTAAAACCAAAGGAGTTCTAAGGCTGAATTTGTGGCTTTGACTGGCCTGAAGTGATTGTGGGTGGGTAACTTGTAATCGGGTTGGGCGAGTAGCTAATAGAATATGTGGCAATATTAACAGTGATTTTAAGTGTGTATAAATTTACGAATTAGGTTCCACGTATGTCTCCATATTTACTGACAAGACTAATTGTGCAAGATAATTAAATCAGACCAGGATGTGCTCTCCCTGAGGAGGAATATAAATTAGAAAAAATGGGCAGCTAAATGGTAGATGAGATTAAACACAGAGAATTATAAGATTATGCATTTTGAAAGGAAAATACGCATGTAATTTATAATCTGATCTAGGGGTATCACCTATGAAATAATGTTCAATGCCAGACAGCCACAGCAAAGGCAAGTAAAATATTATATATAGAGGAGGGGGGGAAGAGTCACAGGAGGGGGGCAGAGGTGAAAGAGAAACAGAGGAGGCGGGAAGAGACACAGAGGAGGGGGGAGGGGGAAAGAGATACAGAGGAGGGGGGAAGAGACATAGAGGAGGGGGGGAAGAGTCACAGGAGGGGGCAGAGGTGAAAGAGAAACAGAGGAGGCGGGAAGAGACACAGAGGAGGGGGGAGGGGGAAAGAGATACAGAGGAGGGGGGAAGAGACCCAGGTGGGGGAAGAGGGAGGAAGAGACACAGAGGAGGAGGCAGAGGGGGGAAGAGACACAGAGGAGGAGAGAGAGGGAGGAAGAGACACAGAGGATGGGAGAGAGGGCCGCAATGAGCGCCAATGGCGCTCGTTGCGAGGCATGTGATGAGCGCTCATCACAAGGTCAGTAAAGTAGAGGGGGAGAGGCTCGCAATGGTCCCGCTTGGTGTAATGTGGATTTTAAGGCCGGTTGGGCCTATATGGTCCCGCTTGGTGTAATGTAGATTTTAAAGGTCCGGTTTGGGCCTATATATTCCTGCTAGGTATAATGTGAGTGTTTAAGGTCCGGTTTGGTCCTATTTTGTCCTGCTTGTTATTTTAAGGTTTTAAAGGTCTGGTGTAATGTGTGTCCAGTTAGGTACGGTTTTGGCCTATGTAGCTCCGCTTGACTTTTAAAGTTCTTTTTAGGTATGGTTGGTGACTGTATAGTCCCGCTTGGCGTAATGTGGGTTTTTAAGGTCCGTTTGCGGCCTATATTGTTCTGCTTGGTGTTTTAAGGTTTTAAAGGTCCGGTTGGGGCTTATATGGTCCAGCTTGGTGTAATTTGGGTTTTTAAGGTCCGGTTGGGGCCTATATGGTCCTGCTTGGTGTAATGTGTGTATTTAAGGTCCGGTTGGGACCTATATGGTCCCGCTTGGTGTAATGTTGGTTTTTAATGTCCACCACTGCAGCACCAGCAATAACCCAATTCTTATATATATATATATATATATATATTTGTGTATGTATTATGTGTCTCTGTATAGTGGGGGCTTCACTAAATGGTATTCCTATAGACACAGGGAAGGGAGAGACACAGATGGGGGAAGGAGGAGGGGGGAGATGGGGGAGAGACACAGAGGGGGGGAAATGAGGAGGGTAGGGAGATGGGGGGAATTAAACACAAGGGAGGGAGCGTGGAAGAGACACAGAGGGGGTGGAAGAGACACAGAGGAGGGGGGAGAGATATAGAGGAGGGGGAGAGGGGAAAGGGACACAGAGGAGGGGAAAAGAGACACAGGAGGGGGGAGAGGGGAGAGACACAGAGGAGGGGGGAGAGGGGGAAGAAAGAGACACAGAGGAGGAGGGAAAGGGAAACAGAGGAGGGGGAGAGGGGGCAAAGAGACACAGTGGGGGGAGAGGGGGGAAGAGATACAGAGGAGGGGGGAAGAGGCACAGAGCGGTGGAGGGGGGATAGATACAGAAGAGGGGGGAAGAGACACAGAGGAGGGGTGGAGAGTCACAGGAGGAGGGGCAGAGGTGCAAGAGAAACAGAGGAGGCGGGAAGAGACACAGAGGAGGGGGAGGGGGAAAGAGATACAGAGAAGGGGAGAAGAGACCCAGGTGGGGGAAGAGGGAGGAAGAGACAAAGAGGAGGAGGCAGAGGGGGGAAGAGACACAGAGGAGGGGGAGGGGGGAAGAGATATAGAGGAGGTGTGAGGGGGGAAGAGACACGGAGAGGGGGGGAAGAGACACGGAGAGGGGGGGGAAGAGACACGGAGAGGGGGAAGAGACACAGAGGAGGGTGAAAGAGACACAGAGGAGGGGGAGAGGGGGGAAGAGACACAGACGAGGAGTGAGAGGGAGGAAGAGACACAGAGGATGGGAGAGAGGCCCGCAATGAGCACCAAAGGCGCTTGTTGCGAGGCATGTGATGAGAGCTCATCACAAGGCCAGTAAAGTAGAGGGGGAGAGTCTCGCAATGGTCCTGCTTGGTGTAATGTGTGTATTTAAGGTCCGGTTGGGACCTATATGGTCCCGCTTGGTGTAATGTTGGTTTTTAATGTCCACCACTGCAGCACCAGCAATAACCCAATTCTTATATATATATATATATATATATATATATATATATATATATATATATATCTGTGTATGTATTATGTGTCTCTGTACTCTGTATAGTGGGGGCTTCACTAAATGGTATTCCTATAGACACAGGGAAGGGAGAGACACAGAGGGGGGAAGGAGGAGGGGGGAGATGGTGGAGAGACACAGAGGGGGGGAAATGAGGAGGGTAGGGAGATGGGGGGAATTAAACACAAGGGAGGGAGGGTGTAAGAGACACAGAGGGGGTGGAAGAGACACAGAGGAGGGGGGAGAGATATAGAGGAGGGGGAGAGGGGAAAGGGACACAGAGGAGGGGAAAAGAGACACAGGAGGGGGGAGAGGGGAGAGACACAGAGGAGGGGGGAGAGGGGGAAGAAAGAAACACAGAGGAGGAGAGAAAGGGACACAGAGGAGGGGGAGAGGGGGCAAAGAGACACAGTGGGGGGAGAGGGGGGAAGAGATACAGAGGAGGGGGGAAGAGGCACAGAGCGGTGGAGGGGGGATAGATACAGAAGAGGGGGGAAGAGACACAGAGGAGGGGGGGGAGAGTCACAGGAGGGGGGGGCAGAGGTGCAAGAGAAACAGAGGAGGCGGGAAGAGACACAGAGGAGGGGGAGGGGGAAAGAGATACAGAGAAGGGGAGAAGAGACCCAGGTGGGGGAAGAGGGAGGAAGAGACAAAGAGGAGGAGGCAGAGGGGGGAAGAGACACAGAGGAGGGGGAGGGGGGAAGAGATATAGAGGAGGTGTGAGGGGGGAAGAGACACGGAGAGGGGGGGAAGAGACACGGAGAGGGGGGGGAAGAGACACGGAGAGGGGGAAGAGACACAGAGGAGGGTGAAAGAGACACAGAGGAGGGGGAGAGGGGGGAAGAGACACAGACGAGGAGTGAGAGGGAGGAAGAGACACAGAGGATGGGAGAGAGGCCCGCAATGAGCACCAAAGGCGCTCGTTGCGAGGCATGTGATGAGAGCTCATCAAAAGGCCAGTAAAGTAGAGGGGGAGAGGCTCGCATTGGTCCTGCTTGGTGTAATGTGGGTTTTTAAGGTCCGGTTGGGCCTATATGGTCCCGCTTGGTGTAATGTAGGTATTTATGGTCCGGTTTGGGCCTATATGGTCCCGCTTGGGATTTTAAGGTTTTAAAGGTCCGGTTAAGGCCTATATGGTCCCGCTTGGTGTAATGTGGGTTTTTGAAGGCCGGCTGGGGCCTATATTTTCCTGCTTTGTATTTTAAGGTTTTAAAGGTCCAGTTGGGGCCTATATGGTCCCGTTCGGTGTAATTTGGATTTTTAAGGTCCGGTTGTGGCCTATATGGTCCGGCTCGGTGTAATGAGTGTATTTAAGGTCCGGATGGGGCCTATATGGTCCCGCTTGGTGTAATGTGGGTTTTTAAGGTCCGGTTGGGGTCTATTTAGCCCCCCTTGATATTTTAAGTTGTTTTAGGTAAGGTTGGTGCCTATATGGTCACGCTTGGTGGAATGTGTTTTTTTTTTTACGTCTGGTTGTGGCCTATATTCTCCTGCTTGGTATTTAAAGGTTTTAAAGGCCTGGGTGGGGTAAATATGGTCCCGCTTGGTGTAATGTGAGTTTTTAAGGTCCGGTTTGGGCCTCTATTGCCCCACTTGGTATTTTAACATTTTAAAGGTCCGGTTGGGGCCTATATGGTACCGCTTGGTGTAATGAGTGTATTTAAGGTCCGGTTGGGGCCTATATGGTCCCGCTTGGTGTAATGTGAGTTTTAAAGGTCCGGTTGGGGCCTACATAATCCCACTTGCTGTAATGTGTGTATTTAAGGTCCGGTTGGGGCCTATATAGCTCTGCTTGATATTTAAAGTTCTTTTTAGGTATGGTTGGTGACTATATAGTCCCGCTTGGTGTAATGTGGGTTTTTAAGGTCCGTTTGCGCCTATATTGTTCTGCTTGGAATTTTAAGGTTTTAAAGGTCCGGTGTAATGTGTGTCCAGTTAGGTACGGTTTTGGCCTATTTAGTCCTGCTTGGTATCTTAAGGTTTTAAAGGTACGGTTGGGACCTATATGGTCCCGTCTGGTGTAATGTGGGTTTTTAAGGTCCGGTTGGGGCCAATTTGGTCCCGCTCGGTGTAATGTGGGTTTTTTCGGTCCGGTTGGGGCCTATATGGTCCAGCTTGGTGTAATGTGTGTTTTTAAGGTCCGTTTGTGGCCTATATTGTCCTGCTTGGTATTTTAAGGTTTTAAACCTCTGGGTGGGGTCCATATGGTCCCGCTTGGTGTAATGTGAGTTTTTAAGGTCCGATTTGGGCCTATATTGCCCCACTTGGTATTTTAACGTTTTAAAGGTCCTGTTGGGGCCTATATGGTACAGCTTGGTGTAATGTGTGTATTTAAGGTCCGGTTGGTGCCTATATGGTCCCGCTTGGTGTATTGTGGGGTTTTAAGGTCCGGTTGGGGCCTATATGGTCCCGCTTGGTGTAATATGTGTATTTAAGGTCCGGTTGGTGCCTATATGGTCCCGCTTGGTGTATTGTGGGGTTTTAATGTCCGGTTTGAGCCTATATTGTCCTGCTTGGTGTAATGTGTGTACTTAAGGTCCGGTTGGGGCCTATATGGTACCGCTTGGTGTAATGTGGGTTTTTAAGGTCCGGTTGGGGTCTATATGGTCCCGCTTGGTGTAATGAGTGTATTTAAGGTCCGGATGGGGCCTATATGGTCCCGCTTGGTGTAATGTGGGTTTTTAAGGTCCGGTTGTGGCCTATATTGTCCTGCTTGGTATTTAAAGGTTTTATAGGTCTGGGTGGGGTAAATATGGTCCCGCTTGGTGTAATGTGAGTTTTTAAGGTCCGGTTTGGGCCTATATTGCCCCACTTGGTATTTTAACGTTTTAAAGGTCCGGTTGGGGCCTATATGGTACCGCTTGGTGTAATGAGTGTATTTAAGGTCCGGTTGGGGCCTATATGGTCCCGCTTGGTGTAATGTGAGTTTTAAAGGTCCGGTTGGGGCCTACATAATCCCGCTTGCTGTAATGTGTGTATTTAAGGTCAGGTTGGGGCCTATATAGCTCCGCTTGATATTTAAAGTTCTTTTTAGGTATGGTTGGTGACTATATAGTCCCGCTTGGTGTAATGTGGGTTTTAAAGGTCCGTTTGCGGCCTATATTGTTCTGCTTGGAATTTTAAAGTTTTAAAGGTCCGGTGTAATGTGTGTCCAGTTAGGTCCGGTTTGGGCCTATATGGTCCCGCTTGGGATTTTAAGGTTTTAAAGGTCCGGTTGGGGCCTATATGGTCCCGCTTGGTGTAATGTGGTTTTTTGAAGGCCGGCTGGGGCCTATATTTTCCTGCTTTGTATTTTAAAGTTTTAAAGGTCCAGTTGGGACCTATATGGTCGTGCTTGGTGTAATGTGGATTTTTAAGGTCCGGTTGGGGCCTATATGGTCCCGCTTGGTGTAATGAGTGTATTTAAGGTCCGGATGGGGCCTATATGGTCCCGCTTGGTGTAATGTGGGTTTTTAAGGTCCGGTTGGGGTCTATATAGCCCCCCTTGATATTTTAAGTTGTTTTAGGTAAGGTTGGTGCCTATATGGTCACGCTTGGTGGAATGTGTTTTTTTTTTACGTCTGGTTGTGGCCTATATTCTCCTGCTTGGTATTTAAAGGTTTTAAGGGTCTGGGTGGGGTAAATATGGTCCCGCTTGGTGTAATGTGAGTTTTTAAGGTCCGGTTTGGGCCTCTATTGCCCCACTTGGTATTTTAACGTTTTAAAGGTCCGGTTGGGGCCTATATGGTACCGCTTAGTGTAATGAGTGTATTTAAGGTCCGGTTGGGGCCTATATGGTCCCGCTTGGTGTAATGTGAGTTTTAAAGGTCCGGTTGGGGCCTACATAATCCCGCTTGCTGTAATGTGTGTATTTAAGGTCCGGTTGGGGCCTATATAGCTCCGCTTGATATTTAAAGTTCTTTTTAGGTATGGTTGGTGACTATATAGTCCCGCTTGGTGTAATGTGGGTTTTAAAGGTCCGTTTGCGGCCTATATTGTTCTGCTTGGAATTTTAAGGTTTTAAAGGTCCGGTGTAATGTGTGTTCAGTTAGGTACGGTTTGGGCCTATTTAGTCCTGCTTGGTATTTTAAGGTTTTAAAGGTATGGTTGGGACCTATATGGTCCCGTCTGGTGTAATGTGGGTTTTTAAGGTCCGGTTGGGGCCAATTTGGTCCCGCTTGGTGTAATGTGGGTTTTTTCGGTCCGGTTGGGGTTTATATAGTCCCGCTTGGTATTTTAAGTTTTTTTTAGGTATGGTTTTGGCCTACATAATCCCGCTTGGTATTTTAAGGTTTTGTTTGGTACGGTTGGTGCCTATATGGTCCTGCTTGGTGTAATGTGGGTTTATAAGGTCTGGTTGGGGCCTATATGGTCCCGCTTGGTGTTATGTGGGTGTTTAAGGTCCGGTTGGGGTTTATATAGTCCTGCTTGGTATTTTAAGGTTTTTTTAGGTACCATTTTGGCCTATATAGTCCCGCTTGGTATTTTAAGGTTTAAAATGTATGATTGGGGCCTATATGGTCCCGCTTGGTCTAATGTGGGTTTTTCAGGTCCAGGTTGGGCCTATATAGTCCCGCTTGGTATTTTATTTTGCTTTTTTAAGGTATGGTTTGGGCCTATAATAATTGGTGTAATGTGGGGTTTCAAGGTCCGGTTGTGGCCTATATAGTCCCGCTTTGTATAATATGGGTTTTTTAGGTATGGTTGCCTAGATAGTCTTGCTTGGTTTCATAAATGTTTTTTTTTTTTTTTTAAACATCTTTTTATTAAATGGAGTTTGCGTCAGAACAGAAGTGGATTAATACATTTCAAACATTGGTGAGCAAATATATGCAATGTTCATAGTAGCCATACTTATTGCATCATATTTATCTAGTACATATAGGAATTCCTTTATAATTTTTGTGCTTGGAATTGTACCACATTGCTTAACATCACCTAGATATCCTTTGGTGTTCTCCAAATTTATTTTATTTTTTTTCCTTTTATATTGTCTTCTAACATTTTATTCTTTACACAAGTTAAAACAAAAATACAATCAATTATCAACTGGGGAGAGAGGAGGGGGGGGAGAAAGGGTAGGTGGGGAAATAGCACACTCACCGTCTCGAGTAACACTGGTCGCAAGTAGGCTCTGGGGCCCCATCCGTCGCCCCTGCGGCCCTCCGGCCCATCCTCACCCCGAGGCTGGGGTCTGAGCTAAACTGTGGCACTATGTGGGGAGTCCAGCCAGGGAGACCAGATATCCAGAAAGCTGGGATAGCTGTGTTGCATGTAATGTGTCAATTTTTCATTAATCATTATAAAGTTTATCCTGGTAATGACATCATTTAGATTTAGTGTAGGGGTTCTCCAGTGTCTGGCAATAGTATGCTTAGTGGCTAAAGTAAAATACTGTAAGAGTGCATTACACTTGGGGGATATGTTCTCTGCCTTCCCTCCTAACAGGCAAACCTCTATTGTGGGTGTTAGTGGGCTATGTATTAGTTGTGAAAATAGTTGGAACACGTTCCCCCAGAGAGCTTGTGCCTTTGTGCAGTGCCACCAAATGTGGCTAAAATCTCCTGTAGCTTGGCAGCCCCTAAAGCAAAGTCTATTTATCGTCGGGTTAATTTGGTGCATTCTGGATGGGGTGAGATAGGTTCTGTGGAGGACTTTGATTGAGACCTCTAGTAGGCTATGGGTAAGTGAGCCCTTTGTCAGATTTCGGCTAATCCTATGCCAAGTTTCTATAGTCAGTTCCCTGCCTAGGTCTTGTTCCCAGTGTGCCATACAGGCGGGTTTCTGTTTTTGTTTGGTATTGTTAAAGCTGGAATACAAGAGACCCAGGGTGCCTCTAGAGTTGGGAATATTCTTACAAATTGTTGATAGCCAGCACTGTTTCAGTGGGCCCCAGTCTTTTGTCAGGGATTTTAACCAATGTCTGATTTTCCTATAATTCCATAGTTCCCCTGTTGGTATGTTAAAGTTAGTTACCAGTTGTTCGTGATTTACCACTCTATCGTCGCGATACCACGCCCCTATTCTGTTAAAGTCACTAGAGAGCCACCACCTTTTTGAGATTGAGCTCAAGGTCGTCTCAAAGTCTGGGAAAGATTTTATAGAAGTCATAGGGGTGATTGGTGGCGCTGGTTGGTGTTTGGTACAAGCCCAGGTCCACACCGATGCCGTGAGTTTGATCATCGGGTTGGTGAGGTACTTTTTGTTTTTGATTTTATGAATCCCCGGGTCCCAGATCAGCGTGTCCCAGGAGTGGGGTCTAAGTTCCCAGTTCTCCATAAAGACCCATATGGGTTGATGTGTCTTTGTGTGGGTTAATGGCAGGAAGGCCAACTGGGCTGCTTTGTAGTAAAGCCTGAGGTTTGGGCAGGATAATCCCCCTTGGTTTTTGTGCTTATACATCATCTGCCTAGCAATCCGCGGGGCTTTATTGCTCCAAATAAATTTAAATATTATATTCTGCAATCTGTCTAGATCTTTGAGATCTAGCAGTAGGGGAAGGGTCCTGAAAAGGTACAATATTTTGGGCAGAATATTCATCTTGATGGCCGTGATGCGGCCCGTCCATGATATGTTTAGCTTTGACCAGCTTTGTATATTCTTTGTTAATTTCTGAAGTAATGGGGGGTAGTTTGCTTTGTATATTCCCGCTACCCTCCTTGTAATATGAACCCCTAGATATTTGATTGATGTTTTTGGCCAGGAAAAGTTATAAGTCTTTTACAATTCTGTAAGATCTATCAATGGTATTCCTACATCTAAGGCCTCGGTTTTCTCCAGGTTAATTTTTAGCCCCGATATCTCCCCAAAGTCACGTAATACCGTCAGCAAGGCCGGGATCCAGCTCTTGGGGTATGTCAGAGTGCATAGGAGGTCATCCGCAAACAGGGAGCATTTGAGGTCTTGGAGGCCGATTCTCAGGCCCCTTATGTTTGCGGTGCATCTGATTTTTTGTGCCAAAGGTTCCATGGCCAGCGCAAAGAGTAATGGAGACAGGGGGCACCCCTGTCTTGTTCCTCTCCGTATGTCTATAGTCTCCCTGTTTGGCCCTGGTAGTTTTAGAGCCGCCTGGGGCAGATGATAATAAGAGCGTAGCAGATTTATGAATCGTCCTTTGAAGCCAAATTTGGCCAGTGTAAGTAGGGCCACTCTACCGTGTCAAAGGCCTTTTCAATGTCAAGGGCCAAGACACAAAGCGGGATACCATCCCTTTGCGCTAGATGTAGTAAATTTAAAGTTTGTCTAAGATTGTCTGCTGCTTGTCCGAATGGGATAAAGCCTGTCTGGTCTTTATGTACTAGTTCCGGTAGGAACTTGGAGATCCTGTCCGCCATTATCTTTGCTAGCATCTTAACATCGCCGTTTAGGAGGGATATTGGGCGGTAGTTTTTGGCCTCCAGGGGGTTCCTGCCCTCCTTAGGGAACACCACCAAGTCAGCCCTATTGAGTTCAGGTGCCATGGCTTCTCCATTCAGAATGGAGTTGAAAAGCCTGCAGAGATAGGGGGCTAGAAGCCCAGCATATGTTTTATAGTAGGAGTTTGGAAACCCATCTGGGCCCGGGGCTTTACCTAATTTGAGATTTTCAATAGCTCTGAGTACCTCCTCTATTGATATGTCAGAGTTAAGCATGCTTATCTCCTGTTCCGTGGCCTTGGGTAGATCTAAAGATGTCAGATAGGATTGGGTCGCATCTGGGCCTTGTAGGATAGTTGCAGCATAGATTTTTTGATAGAAAGCAGCAAAGGTCTGTTTAATTTCTGTTTGGCTTACTGAGGGATACCCATTTGCAGTGTTAAGCTTTAAAACCTTTTGCTGAAGGGGTCTAGGGTTCAGTCTCCTAGCTAGAAGGGAGCTAGGTTTGTTCGCCTTCGTATAGTATAGGTGGGTGGTGCGCCTCAGTGCTTTGTCTGTCCGCATTGAGAGAGCATTGTCGAATTCCAGTCTACATCTATCTATTTGATGTCTTGTTTGAGGAGAGGGGTTAGTCTGGTTATGTCTCTCTAGTCTTTGGAGTTCTTTTCTGATCTCTGTTTCCCTCTGCAGGCATTGCTTCTTAAAGGCCGAAGCAAGCTTAATATAGGTGGCACGTATATACGCCTTATGGGCAGTCCAGATCCAGCCCATCCCTACGTCTGTAGTGTCATTGATGTCAAAGTATAGTCGTAGGTCTTTCTCTACTTGGCTATTGAATGTGGGGTTGTGTAGTAAAATTTCATTTAGCCTCCAGATAAAAGGGCTTTTCTGGGTCTCGCCAAAGTCTATTGTCAGGGTCACCGCCGAATGATCCGACCATGGGCATACATTAATTTCGGCTGATCTAGTCATATCAAAAATTGGCGCGCTTACTAGTATTGTATCGATTCGGGAATAAGATCCATGTACATGAGAGTAGTGAGTATATTCCCGTCTGGTTGGGTGATGCCCTCTCCAGGCGTCCACTAAGCCTATAGCGTTTAATAATCTCTTAATTTGTTGCATTTTATTTGTGTACCGACCACAGTCTAGGCCCCTAGATCAATCTAAGAGAGAATCTAATGTCAGATTGAGGTCTCCCCCTATTATCAGTTTTTCATGGGCGTTAGATTCAAGTACTCTCAGGATTTTTAAAAGAGTTTTGTGTGGAGATGTCGTCGGGGCATAAATGGATACTAGCGTCAGCTCTGAACCTAGAATTGTGCTGGATAGAATAATGTAGTGTCCCTCTTTGTCAATTATTTTAGAGGTGATCTGGAATGGAAAATTGCGGTGTATTAGTATTGATGTCCCCGCTTTTCTGGTGGGTTGCGTAGCTGAGTAATAGTTTGGGTATTCTTTATCCAAGAATGAGGGGATTTTGTGTTGAGCAAAATGTGTTTCCTGCAAGAACAGGACAGAAGGCTTTATATGCTTGTAATAAAGGAAAGCTTTTCTCCTTTTGTACTGTGAATTGAACCCTTTTACATTGTGTGTGGTAAAAGCGTATTCTACACTGGCCATCGGGTAAGTCTGAGTATGTGTTGTTGAGAGCCTGTCAACTCACCCCATGTCCCGAATTGTGCAGGAGGGACCAGAGAGCCAGGGAGCACCAGAAGGAGCCTCCAGGCCCCGTTGCGGGCCAATGTCTTCTCATGCCGGATAGAGCGTGCTGGGGTGGGAGGGGAAGGGAAAAAAGAAAGTTCATAAACAACATTAACCGTAATACATATACACTTACTCCTACGCCAGTCAAAAATTCTGGCATCTGTCGGGGGTAGGACTATGGGAGGCAATCGTCCTATAATCCCCTGTTGGAGGGGTATATATAAGGAACCCATTACATAAAAGTAGTTCCTTGTAGCCACTGAGGGGCAACTCATTTAGATCTAACTATAGAGTCTAATAGTCTGGTAAGAGATGAAGGGAAAGTGTCATGGTCTTATCTATAAAAGCTAGTTGGCCTTCTACACTCAGATTGTCTCTTGGATTATGATAAGGTTTTGAAAGGTTCTTTTTTTGTTTATGTCACCCTATGTTTCTGATTTGAGTGGTAACGTGCCTCAAATTTTAGGTTTTCAGTGGGCCTCTATTTCCCCTAGTGTCGTCTTCTTTTGGTTTGGGTGGTTCCCTGCTAGTTCATCAATGGGGGCTTCAGTATGGTAGTAAAAAGAGCTCTTGTGAGGCCTGCCTTTATGTTATGTCCTCTGTAGGGGGGTGATAGGTCTCTAATTTTCAAGTGGGTAGCCATCTTTCCCTGTTTACTTCGTCTCTTGTTAAAAAAATAAAAAAAAGGCTTCCCATCTACTCTTGCCTTAGTGTTTAAGTTTGGTGAGTGTCAGTGTTGTCTTCCTTTCAAGTCTAGTTATGGGAAGTTTTGTAGCTATATTCTCAGGCTAAGACATTTGTAAGGAACAGTAACAACCAGCAATGACTTTTGAGCTGTGCTTAAAATGACAAAAGATAAATCTGATACAAATTAGCCTTAAATTCAACAACAAATCATGAATGATTAAACCCATTGTAAATTATTCCGATTGGTATGGTACTTCAGGTAGCTCTAAGGGCACCTTCAGGTATCTGCCCAGTTCTAGTAGTGGACTTGTGGCTCGTAGGCGTTTCCCCCGAATTTGGGGAACAGCTCTGATTGCCTTTATTCTGTACTTTAGTCCACTGTTTAGTGGGGGCAGTAGTATTGTTTCGTCTGTGATCCCTCTCTGCGTTGTTCGGTGGATTAGGTGCAAGTCAAGTCCGATAGTAGTGAGGTGAGAGCGGCATTCCTCCAGGGAGCGGGCTGAGTAAATCTTGCCCTTATGTTGAAAAGATACCACAAATGGAAATCCCCATCTATATGGGATTTTATGTGTGTTCAGAATCTCTAGGGCTGGCTTCATTTCCCTGCGCCTGGTCAGTGTGATCGGAGAAAGATCTGCGAACAGCAGTATTGTTGCATTGTCTGGGCCCCTGATGTTTTGCTTTTTTCTGGCTGCCGCCAGGATCAGGTCCCTGGCTTGTTGTCTCAGGAATCTAATGATCACATCTTTCGGTACGTCTGGGTTTCTGGGTGCCCCTAGAGCTCTGTGGGCCCTCTCTATCTCCCATATTGACTCTGGTATTTCTGGAATAATGCCCTTGATGGTGTCTTTCAGGTAAGGCTTCAGGTCTTGTACTGCCTTCGGAATCCCTCTCAGTCTTAAATTATGGCGGCGCGACCTGTTTTCTAGGTCCTCAAATTTATCTTCGAGGGTTTCCACTCTGGAGTAGGTCTGCGAGTGTAGCGCTCTGTCCCTTTCCTGGGCTTCAGCAATCTGGTCTACCATTTCTTCCAGAAGGTGGGTTCTCTGACCCAGGTCATTTATGTCCTTTCTGATAGCATTCACAGTCTTTTCAGTATATGCCTGGAACATTCGTTCTATAAGGGCTATGGATCTCGGTGAGAGGTCCATGTTGCTTTGGGTTGCACCCAGGTCCTCCTGGTCCTCAGAGTTGTCTGAGTGCTCTAAGTTTGCTTCTTGGGCGGTTTCTGGGGTTTTAAAATGATCTGTGAATGATCCTTCTGGTTACAGTGCCTTTTTTGCATTTCCCCATGTTGAAGCCCAAAGATTAAAAGTTACTATTGCATGGGCAGTCTGTGGCTGATGGTCAGTAGCAGTTGCTGAGGGATCAAAGTGGTGGTGCAGATAAATGAATGGGTTTAATGCAAATCACATTTTAGTCATGGTCTCTGGTTGCTTGTGGTCTATCGTGCATGGCTTTTAGAGAGTTGACCCCTCATTTGTGACGCAGGGGGCGGTCATGGATTTCTCGCCATTTCAAGGTTTACATATAGTGGTTCTGATTGCAGTCTCTGTTTTTTTGTGTTGAGTGCCACCTGTGTTTTGTCTTGGGCAGGGTCCGTCCTTTAGGGAGTGATTGAGGGGCTTTTCTGTGCAGGGTAGATTGTAGAGTAAACCCTTCCTCTTTACTGATCTATGTTTCCACTTTTACCTTTGTGTAATACCCCTGCTTGACAGTTGGAGTGCTTTGGGGAATAGTGTTGAATCGTTTCTGTCCACTACGTGTCAGTGAGCCTCCATTCTCTGTCTGCCAGTTGCATAGAGTCAGTGTTACATATGCCAGTTTCTCACATATGGGGCCCTGATTCGCAGGGCTGCCAGAATAAAGGTAAGAAGGATGCAATCCAGCCTTATCTGTTGGTGTGTAAGTTGAATAGTGAGTCTTTATAATTCCAGTTTTCTCAAAGGTTTAAGTACCCTAAGTTCAGTGTGGGTTTTCCTTGTTTGTACTTGTTTGTTAAGGATAGCAGGCTAGTTAGATGAGGTGTGTATTATAAACAGTGTTGTGCTTGTTTTATACTTGTGGAGGAGATAGGGCTGACATGTATCCCTTCTTCTGCGTGCACAGTCCTGTCCTATGCCCCTAAAATGGCTGCCTCAGAGCTCTTTTTTGCATGAGTGACACTCCAACAGCAAGGGCCTCTCTGACCCCCCTAATGCAGGTAAAGATATAGCCACCCTCTATCTTCCAGCTTCTTTCCTCCAGCCCCACCAGTACTCACTTTACAGTTGGGTCTCCAGGCATAGGGTCACAGGGTTAATGGGTAAAGCTCCTGAGGTGATCCTGTGCACCCACAGGGGCCTGGGCCTCCACCTCAGACCTTGCCTCATGCAAATCCAAGATGTCCGCCACCCGATCTTGGGGTCTCTGTAGCTTCCACTGCCTCCTGTGTTGCTCTGACCAGGCCCTTCTGCAGTGTTGCAGTTTCTGGCAAAGGGTGCCTGTAGCAGGCGCAGGGCCTCTGAAGCTCTCACCTCCCGGTAAGTCCCTGCAGGAAGGCAGTCTTCTGGTGAGCTGGCTGGGTGCAGGTTTCTCTGCAGCTGTTCCTCCAGGGGTATCTTTTGAGGGTCCCACGGGGGAAATGGGTCCCCCCTCCTCTTCCCCCAGTTGTTTTCAGGGTATGCAGTTTAGTTATGATAACTAGGGCAATTTATAAGCCCACTTTTAGTGCTTTAAGCAGGAGCTCACACTAAACACGTCTCCATAAATGTTTTTTTAAGTATCATTGGGGTCTTACACTCTTTGATTTGTTTGCTTGTTTTATATCATACCCAGGTCCAAACACTCTGTGGATGCAGACTCTTTTGGACTATTAGACTTGAAGACACCCCGAGAAGGAGAGTCAACTGTTGAGTGTCATTGCATTCATGCAGAAGAGAAACGTTATTATTTGCCTGAATCCCAAGATTCTACCATTTTTTAACAGTATTAAAAATCAGTAGGTGGACTCTATTTTAATGGGTGGGGCAAATATAAGGTCATTGGACGGAGCATATAAAGCTCAACATGACAACAGGGGAGGAGTTTAAAAATAGGTGGGGTCTGTGTAAGGGGAGGAGCCAAGTCTTGCTCTGGCACCCCTCCAACTTGAAAGTTCACCAGCCGCCACTGGGTACAACCTCCACTTTCCACATTGTCTTTTCCTCTGTTTAGTGGGGTGCATCTGAAATTGGAGCTTGGAACCTGGATCCAATAAAAAAGCATTATATATCACCTGGCATTGTTGACATCTCTGGAGGGTTATTTTGACCAGGTAAGTGGCATTGTTAACCCTTTCTTTTTTTCACAGGTTATGCCTTTTTTTTTATTTTAAAAGCATGTTTTGTTTTGTTTTTTACATGTACTCTCTTTTTCATTTTATATGTAGTGTGTTTTTATTTTCAGTAAGTGGCTAATTATTTTTTTTAATGTAGGTTTTATTATTATTTTTTTATGTGTGTTTTATTATGTTTTGTAATGTAGGTTTTATTGTTTTTTTTACTTAGTTGTGTATATTTATTAGGGTAAGTAGTGGGTTAATTTTATTGGGGGTGTTAGTTATTTGATTAGCAGGGTTGGTAAATTAGAGTAGGGCCATTTTTTTCATTAATTAGGCCTAGATAGGGTTAATTAGGCCTATATAGAGTTAAGTAGGCCTAGAAAGGGTTAATCAGGTCTAGATAGATTCAAATAGGCATAGATAGGTTTAATCAAGCCTAGGTACGGTTAATTTGGTCTAGAAATGGTTAATTATGTCTAGATGTGGTTCAACATGCCTAGATGTGGTTTAATATGCCTAGATTTGGTTAAATAGGCCTAGATGGGGTTTAGTTTGGCCTAGATAAAGGGAAAAAGGCCTAGTTATGTTTAATTTGGCCTAGAAAGGGAAACATAGGCCTAGAAAGGGTTAAATAGGCCTAGATAGAGTTAAATAGGCCTAGATAGAGTTAAATAGGCCTAGATAGAGTTAATCAGGCCTTGATAGAGTTAATCAGGCCTAGATATGGTTAATCAGGCCTAGGTTTAATTAGGCCTAGATAGGGTTAATCAGGGCTAGTTGGGGTTTATTAGGCCAAGTGTAGAGAGGGTTTATTTAGGGTGAAGGGGGTTAATTCGGTATTGGAAAGTTATGTGGTTATGTAAATGGGTGATCGGGTAGTAAGCGCAGGAGCGGATGCCCAGGAATTCCTTCCTGCGCAAATTTGAATGGAAGGAATCTCCAGGGCATGACATTAAGGCTTTCGATTGGCTCATAGAGCTGATACTCGTTTGAAAAGCTTGGTTTGGGTGCTTCCCACACTGACAATGGCAAGGATTTACGGATGAGAGATGAGTGCTCTAATCTAGGGCAGCTAATGTTTAGCATAGAATTGTAATTTAGGGGAAAAAAGCTTCCACAGACTTTTTACTGCATTCCCCTAAGTTAAAGCACCTGATTTAAATGGGGGTTTTAAGACGGCAAAATAAAAGCAATTTTCTTAACTTAAGTCACTACTCATGGCATATATGATAATGTAATAATTTTAACTACTGAAATGTTTGAACTTGCAAGTAATACATACCTTACAACTGAGTCTAAATGGTGTCTGATATTTTTGCACAACATTTGCATGATCTTTTTAGAGGTATTATAGATGAATGTGTTTCCTCAGTGTTTAAAATAACAAAATGTCAGTTGAGGCGTCAATCAATTAGGTATTAACAAAGAATGAACAAAGAATTAGCAGAAAGGCTGAAGTGTTAGAAATTATTTAGCCAAGTGAAAACAACTTATTATTGTTAAAAAATGTGTCTAATCTCAGGGGAAATGTAATGATGTTCTATATCAACAGAATATTGCAAATTAATGAAATAGATGTGTGCAGAGAGGCCTATTAGCCCAGTCAAAGTTAACACTTGGAATTTAACACCAACTCAGAGTTTACTCATATTAGGAGCTATGTTAAATCTTACTAATTAGACTAGTTAGCAACATTATTTGAAACTTTGTCCAGATGGAGGAGGAATGTTCTTTCTAAAAAAAGACATCAGGAAGTCATCAGTTTAAGAAGGTGGGAAAAAGTCCTCAATGCCTTTCATATAACGATAACATTTATTCACAAAGAACATCATTTTTTTAGTGTTTCCCATTCACTAACCAGGTCTATTCAAAGACTGCATCACTCTTACATTATGTGACTATGGGAAAAATCTGGACTGAATGGGATTCTAACATTCTTTTCCATAGGCACAAAATAGTAAGAAAATTCCCTTTTTTAAATAGATCCCTAATTAGCAAACAAAAAAATGACAATTTGTAAGTTAAAAAAAAGAATAATAGTTGAGTAAAAAAATAAATATGTGACTGCTTTTAATGAACTAAAGGAAATTTAAATAATATGTTCTAAATAAATCTAGTTTATGAACGTCCTAGAGTCTATGTTTCACAAGTTTAAGTAAGTATGATATTTTTAGTTTTAAAGTATTACTGGCAAAATACACAATGGATTTTGTTTGGCATAAAACATTTTTCTTGAAACATAAACCATGGAAAACCAAAAATGTACCATATAAATAATATTTTGTGGTCTGTTAACCCCATGTTCTATTTTTGGCAGCTTATTGCTTATCTACACTTTCAAAATAATGCAATAGGTTTTCAATTTTGCAGTGCACATGAATATAAGTTTATGTTTGTGACCATTATGAAAGTGCCATATATATATTTCCATTTTTTTAAATTTAAGATAAAAAATTAGGAGCATTACTGTACTGTGCAAATACACACTATAATTTACATTAGATTTCAAATCAATAAAGTCTATCAAATGCAGCCTCTCTATAATATGTACATTTGACAGCAACAACAAAATATGTGAGATTTGGTGTATTAAATCCCCAAATATATCTATTCTTACTTAAAAAAAACATTAAGGATATTCAAAAAAATTAATAACTATTTAGGTATGTGTAGTAAATTGACTCAAATAATAGACTACTGAAAATGCTCAGAATACTTGGTAAAAAATGTCTTGGAAAATTAAAATGTATCACTACCCACAAATTAACTTGCTATTTTTGGAATTATTTTAGCTGTACACTCCCTTTAACAGTCTCTCAATTAGATTATTTTCTTTAGCACAGTTAGAGTTATTTTGCCTTGATGCATAAACCACATCACATTTTATTCTAAACTCAAAAACATAGTTAAATAATCAAAAATAGTTCTCTTTAAAATGTTGCCAGAAATATTTAAAATAGTGGAACTTATGTAAACACTGCCTTATGACCCTTATTAAATAATATAATTATTAGCGTCATTTATAAACACATGATCTTTCATACGCTGCCAGAAATACTGCTATTTGTGTACAATGAGAATAAAAAGCATTTGAAATTACCAGATGATAGAAAGGTTTAAACATAATAATGAGAACAATAGCATTTTTTCAGGAAAAATGAGATGCCATAACAAGAGAACATGCACTAAAGCTGTTGGCTAAAACAAGTGAAACATCACAGATTCATGCAATAAAATCCTAATCAAAGTAGACTGTATTGCTAGATATGTATGTAGTATATATTCAATTCTAATCTTCTGTACTTTAACAAGTAGCCTCACTATACTCTGCAGTTAATGCATTCTGTAGAAGAGACAAAATGTGAAGGGGATCTTAATGTGTTTAATAATGAGAAGAGTTTTTTTCCATTAGAGTAATTTATTCTGACATACTCAAAGATGTCCATATATGTAATCCCAATGTCCATCAGCACACATACAGCCTTATTAAATTGCGATTTTGCTAATTGAATAGGGCTCTATATAAGCACAGAGCATATATTTTTTACAGAAGTTTTTAGTTAGTGAAGACCTTGCTTTTGGATAGAAGTTCACTAACTAAAAACTTCTTTAAAATATAAAAATACTAGGAAATTGCCCGTCAAAAATGATGGAAATAAAATTTGGCAATGCTGTTTGTCAGACATTGCTTGGCTCTCCCCTCTGTAACTTGCGGGCCTCTCCCAGCATCTACTTTACAGGCTTTGCTGCCTTGGCCAACCCGCCCTGTGTCTTTTCCCCACCTCTCCCTCCCCTGTGTATCCTTCCCCTCCCCTGTGTCTCATTCCCCCTCTCTCCCCTGTGTCTCCTTTCCCCCTCTCCTTCTCCTGTTCCTCCTTTCACCCACTCCCTTTCTCCCATGTCTTCTTTGCCCCTCTCCCTTCCTCCCTGATGTCTCCTTTTCCACCTCTCCCTTTCCTTCTCCCTCCCCTGTGTTTCCTTTCCCCCCTCTCCCTCCCCTGTGTCTCCTTCCCCCCTCTCCCTCCCTTGTGTCTCTGTTACCCCCTCTCCCACCCTTGTGTCTCCGTTCCCCCTTCTCTCCCTCCCTTGTGTTTACGTTACCCCCTCTCGTTCTCTGCTGTCTCCATTCCCCCTCCTCTCCCTCCCTTAAGTCTCCGGTCCCCCCTCTCCCTCCCTTGTGTCTTCGTTCCCCCTCTCCCTCCCTTGTGTCTCCATTCCCCCCTCTCTTTTGTCTCCTTCCCCTCCTCTACCTCTGTTGTGTCTCCGTTCTCCCTCCCTCCCTTTAAACTCTGTTCCCCCTCCTCTCCCTCTCTTGTGTCTCTGTCCCCCTCTCCTTCCCTTGTGTCCCCATTCCCCTTCCTCTCCAACCCTTGTATCTCTGTTCCCCCCTCTCACTCCCTTGTGTCTCTGTTCCCCTCTCCCTCCCTTGTGTCTCTGTTCCCCCTTCTCTCTCTCCCTTGTGTCTCTGTTCCCCCCTCTCCCTCCCTTGTGTCTTTGTTCACCCCTCTCCATCCCTTGTGTCTCCATTGCCCCTCCTCTCCCTTCCTTGTTTCTCTGTTCCCCCTCCTCTCCCTCCCTTGTGTCTCCATTCCCCCCTCTCCCTCCCTTGTGTCTCCATTCCCCCTCCTCTCCCTCCCTTATGTCTTTGTTCCCCCACCTCTCCCTCCCTTGTGCCTCCGTCCGCCCTCCTCTCCCTCTCTTGTGTCTCCGTCCTTGTTATTTTCAGGTGTTTTGAGTTCCTTGGTTCGGCCTTTAAAGTTTTATTTTTGCAAGGCACACAGTACATGTACGGGTTTCGGTCGTACGGGTCGTAAGTCCTACGTGCCTTCAGCGCTCATTGAAGTCCAGTGCTGCTGGCGATAAGGGCCTTTGGTGCTCATTGCAGCCTAAGTCTCACGGGCCCCACGATTGCGGCCCGTAACGGCTTGCCTTGCTTCGCAACGCTTGCAGTTGCGGCCCTCACAACTCAAAGGCCGCAATAGCGTGACCAACATCGCAACGTGACGCCCATTAACAGTTATATATGTGACTAGCTACTTGCCCATCAAAAATGACGAGGCAATACAATTTTAAGCCATGGGAATGTTGTTTGAGACATAATTGAAACCGTTTTGTACTGCGAGCCTCTCCTGTCGTGTACTTTTGGTCCTCTGAGAGAGATATATAAATTTATATATATGTAGATAAGTAATAATGAATGATTTCTTAAATCAATTAATATACTTTAATTATTTGTAATTGATATACACTGGATATAAAAAGTCTACACACCTTTGTTAAAATGTCAGGTTTCTGTGCTGTAAAAAAATGAGACAAAGATAAATCATTTCAGAACTTTTTCCACCTTTAATGCGACCTATAAACTGTACAACTCAATTGAAAAACAAACTGAAATCGTTTAGGTAGAGGGAAGAAAAAATATAAAAATAAAATAATACGGTTGCATAAGTATGCACACCTTTAAACTAATACTTTGTTGAAGCACCTTTTGATTTTATTACAGCACTCAGCATGGCACATTTTGACTTGGCAAGATTTGCCCACTCTTCTTTGCAAAAACACTCCAAATATGTCAGATTGTGAGGGCATCTCCTGTGCACAGCCCTCTTCAGATCACCCCACAGGTTTTCAATCGGATTCAGGTCTGGGCTCTGTCTGGGCCATTCCAAAACTTTAATCTTCTTCTGGTGAAGCCATTCCTTTGTTGATTTGGATGTATGCTTTGGGTCGTTGTCATGCTGAAAGATGAAGTTCCTCTTCATGTTCAGCTTTATAGCAGAAGCCTGAAGGTTTTGTGCCAATATTCACTGGTATTTGGAACTGTTCATAATTCCCTCTATCTTAACTAAGGCCCCAGTTCCAGCTAAAGAAAAACAGCCCCAAAGCATGATGCTGCCACCACCATGTTTCACTGTGGGTATGGTGTTCTTTTGGTGATGTGCAGCGTTGTTTTTGCGCCAAACATATCTTTTGGAATTATAGCCAAAAAGTTCAACGTTGGTTTCATCAGACCATAACACCTTTTCCCACATGCTTTTGGGAGACTTCAGATGTGTTTTTGCAAAATGTAGCCTGGCTTGGATGTTTTTCTTCGTAAGAAAAGGCTTTCGTCTTGCCACTCTACCCCATAGCCCAGACCTATGAAGAATACAGGAGATTGTTGTCACATGTACCACACAGCCAGTACTTGCCAGATATTCCTGCAGCTCCTTTAATGTTGCTGTAGGCCTCTTGGTAGCCTCACAGACCAGTTTTCTTCTCGTCTTTTCATCAATTTTGGAGGGAGCTCCAGTTCTTGGTAATGTCACTGTTGTGCCATATTTTCTCCACTTGTTGATGACTGTCTTCACTGTGTTCCATGTTATATCTAATGCCTTGGAAATTCTTTTGTACCCTTCTCCTGACTGATACCTTTTAACAATGAGATCCCTCTGATGCTTTGGAAGCTCTCTGTGGACCATGGCTTTTGCTGTGGGATGCGACTAAGAAAATTTCAGGAAAGACCAACTAGAGAAGCTGAACTTTATTTGGGGTTAATCAGAGGCACTTTAAATGATGGCAAGTGTATGCTGACTCCTATTTAACACGATTTGGAATGTGATTGCTTAATTCTGAACACAGCTACATCCCCAGTTATAAGAGGGTGTGCAGACTTATGCAACCACATTATTTTTTTTTTGTTCTTTCTTCCCTCCACCTAAAAGATTTTAGTTTGTTTTTCAATTGAGTTGTACAGTTTCTAGGTCACATTAAAGGTGGAAAAAGTTCTGAAATGATTTATCTTTGTCTCATTTTTTTACAGCACACAAACCTGACATTTTAACAGGGGTGTGTAGACTTTTCATATCCACTGTATGCAGCGAGCAATAGGCTGAAGAGCTAACTATCTGTTTGTATTTTACGTCTGCATAGAATATACATTTGGAGTGTTAGTGCCCTGCTTATAAAGTGTAATGAATGTTCCAAGTGTGCATTCTAAATAGTCTGCATGCGCAAGGTAAAGCCGTTAGTTTATTGTGTAAAGCGGCATTGTATAGTCATAATGTTATTAATGTGGTACGCGTCTCGTGAGCATTTTCCGGCTTTTGTAATAGTGTATCTTGTAGGTCATAGTGTTATGTTTAAAGTACTACGTGTTTTGCAGTGTTTTGCGTGGTCCGGGGTCGTGTAGCCTCGTTTTCATATTTTTCAGCTGCCATTTTTTTCCTCGTTTAGGCGATTTTCGAGTGGCGAAAATCATATAAATTGAGTTAAATTCGCGTTCCACCTCACTCACCTCCTGGCTGTTGCCCCATGCTGTCAGGGATGTTTTTTGTAATTTTTTGGGGTGTATTTATTGTGTTTTTCGGGATTTTTGTTTGGCCGCTAATCTCGTAATTTTTTTTGTCTCAAATCTTTTATTTTCGAAGTCCCGCGTCCTGGCTGTTTCCCCATGCTGTGTCTCGAATCTTTTTTTTCCTAAGTCCCGCGTCTTGTGTTGCAAGGCTCACAGCGATGAGTGCCTTCGGCTAAGTGCTACAGTTTAACGGCTCGGCGCTCATCAGCTACGTGTTAAGTCCTACGTGTTAATGGCTCGCCTCGCTTCGCAAGGCTCGCCTAAGTCATTTGCACCTTGCAAAGCGTGACGACTTCTTGCAGTCGTCACGCTTTGCTGATGATCATACACTAAGTGTGGAATATCATTTGACAAATATGTATGTTATATCCAATGAGTACAGTCTGTACAAATATCTCTTTAACAGGTACAGTATTATGCCCCCTAAATTAACAACACATCTATTTAGAATATACAAACAAAATCTATATCAAGTATAAACAGTGAGGCATAAATAACACTTATCTCAGTATTTATTGATTGTCCATATTGATCACCAATGTAAGTAGATAGCTCGGCCACATCTAATCGGGAGCACGATGCTGATTTTCAGCATGGCGACTCGGCGTGTGACACCATTGGGAACAAGTCGGAAGTGACGGTCAACGCATGTTTCCGCTTCTTCGGGACCTGGAGTATGTAGTTGATCAATCTAAAATTGGTTTGAACTCTTTATTCTTATTATTCAATTTTGTTCGATTTTTGATGCAATATTTTTAACAGTGTATAAATATTTTTTTTTTACTTATTTAATTTGTAATATATTCTCCTTTTGTAATGATAGAATAATGGTATATGATCAATTACAATGAGGGGTGTATAATTAGGGTGGAGTGTCTTTTTCTTTTCTCCCTTAAAAAATATATATTAGAAATCGGTCAGATATACCAGTCACACCACTCTCTCAAGTGCAAGCAGACACTGTCCGAAATTTGCACTATCACCACCCACTCACTTTATCACATATATAGTTTTGAGCGTACGGGCCGTTGCTCACGCTTGCGTGCTCGCGAAGCGAGCCGCGGCCCTCGCGTAGCGAGGTCACTGGGCAAGGGCCTCAGTTGCTGGCATGAAGCGCCAAAGGCGCTCCATGCCAGCAACTGAGGCCCCTCGCAAAGCGAGGGCTTCAGTTGCTGGCGAGGTCACTGGGCAAGGGCCTCAAACCCTCGCAAAGTTCACGTCGCTACTCAAAAAACACGACACACAAATTCCGACACTCGCTAAATTTTACGAGGAACGCAAACAACCTACGAAACACGTTACCACACATTACGACCTCGCAAACATCGGACGCAACACGCCGACATACAAACATTTAAAACACAATAAATACACACAACACACACATAAAAAGCTTACCTACAGCAAGAGGAACCATCCAGCACCTAAAAAAAACAAGTTACACCTTCATTTAAATAAAAATAAAACACTTTAGACACTAACAAAATCGCTAAGCGAGAGAAAAAATGGCCGACGGACAAAACGAAAACGAGGCTACAGCACTCTCCACACGTAAAACACCACACCACACTCGCAAAACACCACACGAAACTCGAAAACCACTACAAACCAACAACTGGCAATACGCAAAGACGCACAACACACATAAACCGCCATTTAACGCAAATGCGGAAGTACGACACTACGCGAACGGTTTCGCCTCGCGCACGCACAGTATTACACTGCACACATTCACCACGCTTATAGAGCAGCTCCACAACACTAATGCTGCAGCAATGTCAAAACACATTCACAGCTCTTCAACACAATGCTTCCAAATAGGTAAAGTATATTCATTTATTAATGTATTATATCTTTACTATTACACACCAAACAACATTAGCTCACTTACAATAACATTGCCGTCATTTTTTGACGGGCAAGTCGCTAGTTAACTGAATAAAAGTGTGTAAATATTGCAGAGGTATATGTGGTGGTTATTTAGTATGCAATGGAGGTGTGTATGTTGTATGTGGTAGGCAATATTTAGCAAGGCGTTATGTGTATAGGGTAGATAGGATAAGGATGAGGTAAGGTTTTAAGTTTTAAGTATATGGAGATATGTAGGCTATGTGAATATGTTCAGAGTGAATTTCTGTGTTATAAAATATGTATAACCAAAGCACAAACCACCTGCTCTGTCTGTAGCAAACTCCTATTCTCTATCCCAAAGAAAAACAAATCCTCCGCTTCTGGGACCTGTGGGTTAGCTTACGCAGAAAAGGCACAGTCAACATAAGAGCAGGAAACAGAAGCCTATTGTCAGGGGTGACTAGTATCTGATGTGGATTTTAAGTGGTTAAGAATGAAGAGTGGTAAACTGGGGAAAAGCTTCCCAGACGAATGAACTGGAGAAGATAGCAGACAGAAATATCTGCTTGGGGAGTGCTGACAAGAAATACAGGCTTGATAAAGCAGGAGTCTGAGCTACAACCTGCAGGCTGGAGTACTGATTTTGGACCCACGGCATGAGGATCTACACATGGAATATTGAGCAGATGCTCAGTGAAGTTAAGTACCAGCATGACAAACCCTGTATTCTATCAGGAATGGACCAATAAACCTCAGACCAAGCTTTGAGGACAATTTCTGTAACCTCAGTTGCTTAGCGGACAACCGCACCCTGTCACCTTCTTAAATTCTGGAAACTCTCTTCAGTATTTGTCTGCATACTGCTTCATGTTGGAAGCTTGGAAGCTGCCTCTTGCAGGAGTTTCCTGACTTTGTTCAAAAGCTGTTGGTGATCCTGTATGCTTACATTGGTAGCAGGGCTCCCCGTGGGAATGAGCATGGTCGGAATGGTGGAAGAATGGAACACAGGGGCAGCATATAAAGAAGACATCCTAAGGGTGTCATTTGTAGTATTATAGTGGCAGAACTGAGCGAAGCATAGGAGCTGTGCCCAATCGTCCTGCTCATCTGAGAAAAAGCAACAGAGAAACTGTTTCAGGGGCTGATTTGTACTTTCATTCACTCCATTGCTCTGACGGTGATATGCCGATGAGTAGACTGAGTGTATCTTCATCTTGAACAACAGTTTTTGAGACCATGGGTTAGTACAATTCCCAAATAAATTGATTAACTAGATCAGGAGAAGAAGGCAGCTTTGGCATAGGTGCAAAGTGTGTCTAATGTGCTAATTGATACACAACAACCCAGTTAACAGCTGAACCTTTTGATGGCTGAAGATCAGTAATTAGTGTGCCCAGGGCTTTGCTGGGAAGTCTAGTGGCTGAAGAAGGCCAAGCAGAACTGATTTTGGTGTCTTAGTCCACACATAGATATCATATATAGCTGGTGTCATATGGGGCCACCAGAAGGCCCACAACACAAACTCCATGTATAGTCAGTAAAGACTTGAATAGTGTGTCTACATGCTTCTAATAGAGGGTGGCAAAAAAAAGTTATCTTAATAGCAATTTCACAATCCTATGCCATAGCTCTTCTCAGCAAAAGTGAACTTTTGAGACGGGCACCAGGATTAAAAGGACCTTAAAGAGACTTCTGCTGTGAAAGAATGACTTATGCACTTGTTTCTGAAGTTTCTGGGTCTTGGTGCTTAAGTAGTGGAGTTGAGGTGAGAATTTCCTTCAGGCCGTGGAAGGCAAGAAATGCTTTAGATTCCAGTGTTTTGGTTCAGCACCTGATTGGATTGACATTTCTGGACGGGTACAAAATTCTCTTTTGGAAAGGAGGAACTGAAAGAGGCTGCTTGTGAAACCTCAGATCCTGGTGTTTCCTGACAATAGAGGCATAGATCTTCAGCTCTTCTTCTCCTGCATCCAACCTCAGAAAGATGATTACTCCTGATTTCCATTGATTCCTCAGTGGGAATGAGGACAGGGATTGCAACTGGCAACTTCTGGATCTTGTAGAAGTACATGTGTACTTTTGCCACAAAGAGACCTGACCCAGAACAGTCTATTAGTGCCTTCCCCAAATAAAGACACATAACACATATGGAGGTACAACTGGCCACAGCGCTTTATTAAAACATAACATTCCATTAACCACTTGAGGGAGGAGGAGCCCGGACCTTGGCACTACCCCGTACCGTGCTTAGGGTCACAACGTTTTGCCATCAGCAAGCCTTCCTAGGGGTAGGTCCGTCCCCTTTTTACCACAGAGCCAGATAACTCCCCCACCAGCCGCTGCGACATATAATTTAACATACTAAAAATGTTTTTTTATTTTTATAGAACATAATTCCAATACAATTCCATACCTAGAATTATAACACTTGAACTTTAAACATACTTCCATTAAACCTGTACCTACTAAACATATATATATTCTCAAACTAACAACACCCCTTTAAACTCTTATAACTTCTGATAAAACTTTACTTTAAGGAAGAGCGCGTAGGTGTCTCCTCACTGTCCGGCCGTGGAGTGACTCAAAATGGCGCCTGCGATGCGAGTAGGCGTATCATGCTTACACACTCCACTGCCAGCCCCAAGCTCTCCTAGGTCAAGGGTCCCCTTCTGCTACCCATTTCTCTGGTCTGCTTCCGGGGACCATTATCACTTGGTTGATTAGGCTGAGAAAGTAGAGAATTCATTTAAATGTGCTCAGACAGTCTCATGTGATAGATTGCAGAGACAGCAGCTTTATCTTAACTTATCCAGCAGCTAAAGTCTTGAAAAAACACAGTGTTTTGACAATTGGTTATCTCGCTTAAAGCGTAGAATTTCATTAGCTGAAGTATCATAATTTGCAGGGTCATCAAAAGGTCTAGACATTTTTTTTGTAGAAATGTGATTAAATCACATACATCTGGCAAATCTTTCTCCCACAATGGTGCGATCCAATCTAGTGCCTGATCAACAAAAAAGGACATCAACAAAGAAGATCTTGGACATGGCAGCTCGGGATTAAAGGCCCAGTGCAGAGAGCATTGTTGAAGAAACTCTATACAAGCATAATGATCCCCACCAAAATGAAAATCGTCTAAATCGATTTAAATTCGAGTTCCACCTTACTCCCAGACGTCCTGGCTGTTGCCCCGTGCTGTCTGTGATGTTTTTGTAAATTTTGGGGTGTATTTAGTGTGTTTTTATTGTTTTTTTAATTTTTGTCATTCCGACGTTAATCTTGTAAAGTCCTGCGTCTCATTTTTTTTTCTAAGTCCCGCGGCTCGTATTTTTTTTTCTCGCGTTTAGGAAGTGTTTTTCAGCTGTTTTTCATATCCTCTTTGTGTTTGTGCTGATAGTTCTAGGTCGTTGTAGTGACTTAACGGCTCGCCTGCGGCGCTCATCCCCTAAGTCGCATACATCACACAAAGCGTCACAACGTTTCGTAGTTAGACAACTATAATATGTGAAATGTAGGCCATGTGAATATGTTCAGAGTGAATTTCTGTTATAAAATATGTATAACCAAAGCACAAACCTCCTGCTCTGTCTGTAGCAAACTCCTATTCTCTATCCCAAAGAAAAGCAAATGCTCCTCTTCTGGGACCTGTAGGTCGTAGTGTGATGTGTAAAGTGCTATGCATTTTGAAGTGTTTTCCAAATATGTGTCAATCATATGTCAGCCAATCATAATTGAGTATTGGAATAAAAAAAAGGTTAATTTGGCAAAACATTATATTGACCCTAGATATATTTATAAAATATAAAATATAAATATTAAAAACAGAGATTATAAAACTTTAAAGGTTACTCACTGTGTTTCTGGAGAATCTTACTGGTTTGTATAAGCAACTTTTTTTCTCCATGTCATTGAAGTGAATGAAGCTGCATATCACAATAAAATATCAAAAAGCAGAAAACTGCAGAAAGCCTGGTGGGTACGTTTTAATCCATCAGTAGCTGAGAATCATGATATTTTACTTTTTCATTAGAACAATCACAACTTAAACATTTCACAGGCCTTTCCTCCAATGAAAATTATATAAGCAGACCTTGCAGAAAAGCTACTGCTTATTACACTCTTAAACAAAAACGTGTGAGATTCTGATAATTACATTATACAAAACAATACTATATAAATAGTATGTAACCCGAAATCTGAAGACATTTTATTTTGCTGTACAAAGTGTAAATATGTATTTGATCAAATTAGAGTTCAATAATATTAAACATATATATATACTGTGGGCCTCATTCTATTAGCGGCCGTAAATCGGCCGTAAGGCTGCGATTCCTTGCGGGGGTTCTGTTAACTCGCGATTCTATTATACGGCCCCGCAAGGATCTCCTTTTACGGCCGGCCGCATATCTTGGAACCGGCCGTAATCTCAGAAATATAAAAACTCAAAAATAAATTCAAGCCTGCACTGTACAGCTCTGTAAATGCTAGGGATCATATTGGGGGACATGAGGATTAAAAGGAACCCACTCTCAAGCTTGCACATCTGCCCAAACCCGAGTTCAAATTAACTGTTTATTTTCCGGCTGCGGCGTGGGTGTGTCTGAGGTGCTCCAAGCACTCTGGACTTTTTACATGGATATTTTACGTATATTAAAAATAAAATATTTTACGGATTTGAGTACAGGATAATTATGTGCTATTTTTTCTAACACCTAAAATCCCTTTATAGTCTTCGCAAAGTGCAGGATGGCTTTATTTGAGCTATTTTATGTGCTTAATTGGTGCTAGCGAGACCTCTTTCCTGCAAGTAAGCTGCGGCTCGCTTTTAGCCTTGCAAAGAGGTTTCCCGGAGGAATTGAATTGCAAAACTCTTGCGGCCGTTTTAGATCAAAGGCTTTCCTCTGGCGCGAGCGGCCGCAAGAGATAGCAAGGCACCGGCCGCAAGCCTGCCGGAGCCTCCGGCCGTAAGGGAATAGAATAGCCGAATAGCTTGCGGCGGATCCTTGCGGCCCCGCAACGGCTGCGGCCGCTAATAGAATGAGGCCCTGTGTGTCTATAGGAATTGAGTCTCAGCCTATGATCTGTGGATATTGTTATACAAACAGATGACAATGATTTTTTGTACATAACAATTACACATGACATACATTAGTAAAAAAATTACATTAGTCTCAATCACATTCACAGTACATGTAAATTTATCGACTTTGTCAATTGGAATTGAAGAAATACCAAATACATTTATAAAAACTAAAATTACTGATATCAGAGATACTTTGACTATGTGTCGTTATATCAGATATTAATCTAACAACTAATTTTTACATTTATCCCAAATAGCCCATTTATAAATTCTCTGAGGTGCATGCACATTTATTTTTCAACATCACAAGATGATATTTACCAAGGATATTTTCAGCCTTTGTAATTGTCACTGAGCTGCTCCATAACACAGTTAGGCCGTACCAGCCCCTGAATTATAATCTCATTTGAGGTAGTGAGACATGATTAGTGAACTATGAATAACTATTGAGAAGGAGGGTTGTAATACTTTGGGCTCTTGGCCAGAATGCTAAGGAAGAGAGGAGATATGCTGGTTATTGCTTGTAAACCCAGAATAAAAATCCATCTCACATTCAACTCACATTTGACATGTCCTTGTGCTGGTTTATTCATCTGTTATTTTTATTTAATATGAATCACTGTTCATTCACTGCAGATTTATTTGTTAATAATCAATCCAAAACCGCTCCACAGTCCAAGGGGTTGGTTGGGTGCCCCAGTAGGCAACTCCAGTTAAGCTTGACCTTTTGTTAATACATCTCTGCTTAGGTTTGTGTAGGATAACTCCCACCTCAATCCACAGGCAAATGAGCACAACACAAGCTGAGCATGCTCATTGTAAGATTTTCTCTAAAACGGCTTTTATGCTCATGAATTACATAATTTCAGTTAATGTTAACTTCTTTCATACTTTACAAACATACCAAGTGTTTTTCCAAGCTACATTTGTGTTTTAATCAAAGGATTCCTTCCCCCTTCTAAGATAGGTTGTGATACTTCATTCACTTGTATGGAAGTTCATAATTTGGACCAACTCAGCAGCTCAGGTTTGAGGTAAATTCTACTAAAAAGACACGTGTCCCTAAAGCTATGGCATTCTCGACCCTATACCATTCAAGAAACCATACAATATGCCAGTGCCTATATCCATTACGTTGGCACAACCTTTGCCTAGTACTTTGTTTTTATAGTTAAGCCACTGTAACATATCCCAGCTTTATTAATTTTACCCAATCTTTTAAAATAATTTCCTGACCACTTGATATGATAAATTGAATTATGTTATTCATATTGCTTTATAATACTGGATTTAAAATTTAAACTAAGACATAATTGTTGAAATATTGGGATAACTATCACTGTACTCATTTATCAGAGAGGATAACCCTAAAGTTAAGAACAGGAAACATAACCTCTACCAAAATCTCCATTCCTTCTGTCCTCTTACAATCCCTAGTTGTCTTTCATCATAATTTTAAATTGTTTGGTATGCCTTATTAAATGCCACTTAATTCAGCACAATTTGGACCACATCACTGTAAAGAAATCCTAAAAGCCTGTGGAAATACTTTTTTACATTTTAGAGATACATACATTTATCACTGAAAAGGTGAGAATAGGAGATGGAGGAGGGAGAGGAGGGAGAGGAGGTGGAGGAGGGAGTGGAGGAGGATGGGAGTGCAGAGGAGGAGGTGGGTGGTGGCAGGGTGGTCCACTTATCTGGAGCACATAGGAGAGGTATGGAGGGAAGGGGCTTGATTCCAAAGGGGTAGTAGTTCCGGGAAGGGCCAGGCCTCAGGAACAGGTCAAGAAGGCAAGGGTCCCCATCCACAGTCGAGAGGGCAAGAGGCTAAGGGCAAGAAGAGGGCCCACAATTACTCACACTGGGAGAATGTTGTCCTCTTCTGTGCTATCTGTGGCCACCCCGTGATGGGCTCAGGCAGGGCCTAGGGCTCAGGCATGGAAGGAGGTAGTGGCTGAGGTACTGCGGTAGGCACATCGCCAAGGGATGTGAGGTCTGTCAAGCAGAGGTTCGACGACATCAGGGGCAAGGTGAGGAGAATGATGGCTAAGGATGACAACTGTAAGAAATCTAGTGTTAATAATTTGTTATAACAATTGTGTGTTTGCATTAAGACATTATACCTCCGGTCTTGTTATTATTCCCACAAATATATATATATATATTTTATATATGTATATAAATGTAATAAACTAAAAACCAAGTCTGTGTGTGGGACAAGACAACAGGTGTGGGTAGCCTCGCTCAAAATCACAAAGGTCTTATTTACAGTAAAAACAGCAAGTCTTAGGTGTACATTTTTAGACAGCTGAATACAAGACTCTAGATGGGTGTATATGAGTGTAATGTTACCGCCTGTATAGACACCAACAGTCTAATTTCAACTTATAGTCATGTATGACGTATAGAGAGATTGGGTCATGAGCTACAATCTGATATAAGAATCTATGGCAGAGATGGCAACCAGCACAGGCAACCAGCACAGGCACCCAGCACAAGCACCGGCTGGCCCAGGTTGAAGAAGCCTTTATGCATTCCAGAGGAAAGTGTGCCAGATGAGCCCAGCTGAGCAGAGCCTGATCCTGACCAAAGAGAAACCTGATGGAGGCTGAACTTCCAAAACTGACCACAAGTGGTATTATCCTGTATCTTTATATTACACTAGCGACTTGCCCGTCAAAAATGATGGGGCTATAAAATTCGAAGCCATGTGAATGCTGTTTGACACACAATGTAAACCGTTTTGTACCCTGAGGACCTTCGGCGCTCATTGTGAGCCTCTCCTGTCGTGCACTTTGCTCCTCTGAGCACCTTCATCAGTCATGATGAAGAGAGAGATATATTTATCTATATGTAGTTAAGTAATAATGAAATATTTCTTGAATAAATTAATATACTTTACCTATTAGGAATTAATATATGCAGCCATCAATAGCTTGAAGAGCTAACAATCTGTTTGTATTTTCCGTCAGCATACAATGTACAGTTTGAGTGTTGGTTCCCTGCTTATAATGTGTAATGAATGTTTGAACTGTGCCTTCTAAATAGGCTGCGTGCGCAAGGGAAAGCTGTTGGTTTATTGTGTAAAGCGGCACAGTATATTCGTAATGTTATTAATGTGTTACGCAGCTCATGAGCATTTTCCGTCTTTTGTAATAGTGTATTTGTTAGTTTGTAGGTTGATGTGTAAAGTTTTACACATTTGGCAGTGTTTTGCGCAGTTCAGGGTTGTGTAGCCTCATTTCATTTTGTTCGGCTACCATTTTTTTTCTCGCTTGGGGCGATTTTCGAGTTGCGAAAGTCGTCTTAATCACCTTAAGTTCCACCTTGCTCACACACGTCCTGCCTATTCCCCCGTGCTATGTGGAATGTTTTTTTGGGGGGGGGGTTTGGTGTATTTAGTGTGTTTTTATTGTTTTTCTGGTCTGCCGTTAATCTCGTATTTTTGCTATCTTGTATTTTTTTTTTTTCAAAAGTCCCGCGTCTCGTAATTTTTTTTTCTAAGTCCTGCGTTTGTCAACTGCTTGCAGGCTAAGGCGATCCCTCATTTAGTAAATGTTTGGTGGCTAAGTCCCAAGTGTTTCATTGCCTCATAGCCTTTGTAGTGAGAGTTTTAGTGCCTTAATGGCTCGCCTCGCTACGCAAGGCTCACAGGCGATGAGCACCCTTGCCTTCCTGGCCTTCGGTGCTCATCGCCTAAGTGCTACATGTTAACGGCTCGCCTCACTTCGAGAGGCTCACAAGCTATGAGCGCCTAAGTCGTACGCACTACGCAAATCGTGACTTCTCGTAGTTTGACACTTATAATATGTGATAATGTAGAATTCATATCAGTATTATATTTGTAAATATTGTCTTAATCTTGTCTGTTTTCTGTTTTGTCTAAAACCCATCGTGTAACATTATATTCATTTATGTAAAATATATCCTTTTTAATTAACTTATGGGTATGCTTGTTTATTGATTTGTCCAAAAGAACTTATTACTTGTAGAAATTATACAATAATTATATAATTATTAGTTAATTTCTTACAAGAGGGACCAGAGCATGACCTATAATGAATGTTGAATCAGTTCTGTAAATCAGTGCAGTGTTTTCTGTCCTGTTGCTGTAATCAGGGTCCAGGTGAGAGTGGGTGTGGCTTGGCCTGTGAAAAGGTTTTTCTGTGTGCATTTGTGTAGTGTTCTGTTTGAATCAGTTCTGTAAATAAGGGCAGTGTTTTCTTTCCTGTGGGCTGTAATCAGGGTCCAGGTGAGAGTGGGTGTGGTTTGGCCTGTGTAAAGGTTTATCTGTGTGCATTTGTGTGAGGTTCTGTTTGAATCAGTTCTGTAAATCAGGGCAGTGTTTTCTGTCCTGTTGCTGTAATCAGGGTCCAGGTGAGAGTGGGTGTGCTATGGCTTGTGTAAAGGTATATCTGTGTGCATTTGTGTGAGGTTCTGCTTGAATCCATTCTGTAAATCAGTGCAGTGTTTTCTTTCATGTGAGCTGTAATCCGGATCCAGGTGAGAGTGGGTGTGGCTTGGCCTGTGTAAAGGTTTATCTGTGTGCATTGTGTCGTGTTCTGTTGAATCAGTTCTGTGAGACAGGGAAGTTTTCTGTCCTGTGCTCATTTATCATTGTACAGGTCAGTGGGCATGGTCTATTTTAACAAGGGAAGCGTGAGCTTGGGTGCTTTCAATCATTTCTAGTGTAAATGTAGTTAGTGTGTAGGAGATTGAATAAAAGGAGGGAATAAAAAGAGGGAATTCAAAAACAGAAAACAAACATAAATATTTTTTTTCTGTTTTGTTTGGGTTAAGGTGTAGAAAAGCAATCTTTATACAAATATATTGATTTGTTTTCTCACTGTATTTTTGTAACTGATAATCACGAGTCAGTCCAGTGGCATCCTGCCAAATGTATGCACTGCTGGAACAGATGATCCAGGGTCCATACCTCTGTGAGAGGTGTGAGCATGTTGCCTCTCTGGAAGCTCAAATTTGAGATCTGGAGAGGAGAATTGCAGCACTTAGTGATATTGCTCCACTGGAAAGGGAGTTAATGCTCACGGAGCACAGTTTAGCTGGGCATAGCATGGAGGGTGGAGCTGGGGCTAGTGAGGATATCCAGGGAGGTAGCTGAGTTACAGTTAAAAGGGGAATCAGGGGGAACTGGAGGAGTGAGGCCAGTTCTGAGTTGGCAAACACCAACAGATTTGCCAGATTGAGTGAAACTGTTGGGGATGTCCATTCAGGAATGGCAATGCCAGATAGAGCTGTTCCCCCTAACAGCCGGGAGAACAGTTCTACTGGAGTGTGGGAGGGCAGCATAGGCAGAGCAACAGACATGTTTTGGTGGTAGGGGACTCTATTATTAGGAAGGTAGACAGAGTTATTTGTCACCCAGATCCCAGCAATCAAACAGTTTGCTGTCTGCCGGGTGCTCGGGTTCGACATGTTGTGAATCGGCTGGATAAATTATTGGTATGGGCTGGTAAAGAACCGGCAGTCTTGGTACACATTGGTACCAATGACAAAGTTAATGGAAGATGGAGTGTCCTAAAGAATGATTTTAGAGAACTAGGGAATAAGCTTAATTGCAAGGACCTCCAATGTAGTATTTTCTGAGATACTACCAGTGCTAGCCCAGGGAGACAGAAAGAGCTTAGGGAGGTTAATGCGTGGCTAAAAAAGTGGTGCAGTGCAGAGGGTTTTGGGTTTTTAGAGCACTGGGCTGACTTCTCACTTGGGTACAATCTCTATTGCAGGGATGGATTGCACATTAATGATGAGGGAGCTTTTGTGCTAGGGGGTAGTATGGTAGAATGGCTGGGGGAGATTTTAAACTTGTAGGTGGGGGGAGGGACTATATAGAAGTATTGGGGCAAAAAGGGTATGGAGGGAAAGCGATGAATTAGTTACCCATGGGGGGGGGTTACAATAGACAGTAGGGAGGTATTAATAGGGGCCTCAAATACAGTGGCAAGCACTTCACAACGCCAGAGCCATAGCAACATAAAGTGTATGCTTGCTAATGCAAGAAGTTTGCCTGGGAAAATGGGGCTTAATAGGCATTACTGAAACAAGGTGGGATGACTCTCATGACTGGACTGTTAATCTGGATGGTTATAACCTATTTTGGAAAGATAGGGGAAATGGTAAAAGAGGAGGTGGGATCTGTCTTTATGTTAAGCCTGAATTTAAGCCTATAGTCAGAGAAGATATTTATGCTGGAACTAACGGCAACATTGAATCTTTGTGGGTTGAGCTAATTAGTGGAGTAGTTAATTGTAAATGCATATTGGTGGGACTATGCTATAAACCCCCAAATATAGCTGAAAGTGAGGAAATACTATTATTGTTAGAGATTGGAAATGCAGCTAAACATGGGCAAGTTCTAATAATGGGAGACTTTAATTACCCTGAAATAAACTGGATAAATGAGCAGCTCAGCTAAGGGGAGCAGGTTCTTGAGTACACTCAGGGATCATTATCTGGCCCAAGTAATACAAGAACCTACTAGAAATGGGGCCATCTTGGATTTAGTCATCACAAGTAATATTGATATAATATCAAATGTTAAAATAGGGAAACCCTTGGGGAACAGTGATCACAACACAGTCTCATTTGAGATTGAATACAAAAAACAGAGTTGTAAAGGGCCAACAAAAACCCTACATTTTAAAAGGGCTAACTTGAATGGGCTAACAGCAGCAATACTACATATAGACTGGGACAAAGAACTTACAGGGAAAAATACTGAAAATAAATGGACAACATTCAAATCCTTACTAAATAAACATATTCATCGGCATGTATCATGTGGAAATAAAATGAATAGGAGTAAATCACATCCCATGTGGCTTAACAATGACATACAGATCATGATGAGGAAAAAGAAAAATGCATTTAAATTATACAAGAAGGAGGGAACAGAGGCAGCTTTATGTGACTATAAGGAAATCAACAAGGCTTGCAAAAGAGCTATTAGACTGGCTAAAATAGAAAATGAGAAGTCAGTTGCAAAGGAAAGTAAGAGTAACCCTAAAATATTTTTTAAATATATTAATGGGAAGAAGGCGAGGAAGGAAGCTATAGGAACATTACAATGTGACACAGGCCATCTGATAATTAGTGACCAGGAAAATGGAGATGAGCTAAATAGGTTATTTTCGTCTGTATACACAAGGGAGGTACCAGTGGTTGGGACACCGCGACATAATGAAGCTACACTACCATTACTAAATAATTGGTTAGCGCAGGATGAAATCCAAAAGAGATTGGAGAAAATAAATGTTAATAAAGCCCCAGTTCCTGATGGAATACATCCAAGGGTACTGAGGGAGCTGGGTTCTGTAATAGTCAAACCATTATATCTAATCTTTCAAGACTCACTCACTCCAGGGTCTCTACCAGATGACTGGAGAAAAGCAGAGGTGATACCTATATTTAAAAGGGAGCAAGAGCAAATCTGGGGAATTATAGACCAGTGAGCCTCACATCTGTAGTTGGGAAGCTTTTAGAAGGGTTAATAAGGGACAGAATACAAGAATATGTCTATTTGAACAAGATCATAGGTAGCAGTCAACACAGATTTATGAAGGATAGGTCATGTCAGACCAATCTAATTAGTTTCTATGAGGAGGTTAGTAGGAACTTGCATCAGGGCAACTCAGTGGATGTAGTCTTTTTGGATTTTGCAAAGGCTTTTGATACAGTGCCTCATGGGAGACTTTTGATCAAAGGGGTTAACATATTCTGCTGATGAAGGGGTTAACATATTTTGCTGACATATTCACATGAGATATAGCCTAACCATAATATCACATTCCTATCCTTGGGATTTCTTGCGATCTTACTAAAACACAAACATTTCTAGTTGTTCTAAGAAACAGAAAAACACCTGTTTATTCGTCCTGGCACTGACTAACATGAACTGTAAATCGCCTCTAATATCTGCCTTCTTTTGCAAGTATATAACCTATGCTATGACGTGGCAATAAACGGAATTAGTACTGAGAATGATTTTGTGTGTGTTACTTCCAGTACGGTTCCCCAGAATTATGACTGGGGCCTGTGTGTTCCAAGCTGCCAACTACTGATTAGGAAGACCCAACAAACTGGTGTCAGATGAGTGGGATACAGATCATCAAAGTACGGCGGAATGGGCGAGTAGAGTGAATTGTGTCTATTTGCACCTTCCTTTGCTCCCACTCTTGTCGTCCTTTGTAAACTGTTAACAATTAAATATGTTGGGCACACTCCCTGAGGTAGGGAGAATTAAGAATTAAGTCTTGGGTAGACTGCAGATACTCCACGAGGTAGGGAGACTCTCTAAGGAAGAGAGTGTAAAGCCTTGGAAGGCTAAAATTAGGCCTATGGAAGACCATATATATAGCAAGGATATATATATATATATATATATATATATATATATATATATATATATATATATATATATATTATTCCTAAGGTGGGAAAAGAAAGGATAACATTTATATAAATATATACTTGACTGCTTGGTTGATAGTGCCCCGAATCCGCTTTTACTTGCTCATGAATTTTGCTGTATTGCTGTGCTGTTTAAGATAAGAAATGTTTGTTATTCTGTGTAAAAATCAGGAAGTAAGGTCTCTGGAGACTGTGTCTAGGGGCAACCCATTAAATCGAGAATATCTGTCAAAATTGTCGGAGCTATTTCAGCTCAGTACAGCTGATCCTGTTCTCTGATTAACAACTGTGATAGTAAATAAGGTTACGTTGTCTATTGAGACAACCACCTAAAGTTTTTTTAGAAGGATAGTTGGAAATGGGTACTTCTCAGTCTAAACAATACCCACCTCCCAACCCGGGAGAATCATGCAAAGCTGTCATATGTAATTATATACACAGGAACTTTACATACATTTATATAATATTCTGATTGCTTTTGTTTATAAAGTAGATGGATTGTCTTGTGTTTTGCTGCAAATAAATTTGTGAGTGTTTGCTGTACTTTCTTTTCTTTGCAATACAATTGAGAAATGCAGGTTAGAGAATTTTCCTCTGTGTCTTTAAGGCTGTAGAGATCGTGTCCACCACTGAGATACATTTCTATAGCCGGCATATATATAAAAAAGGGAAATCTTTTTCAAGAAATATGTAACAGTGGAGGATTTATGGTCTATCATGTTTGTAAGTGTAAGACAATGTGTTTTTTACTATTTTAAAGCTTACTAACACTTATCTCCTCGTCCCGAAAAAAAAAAAAAAAAAGCTGTGATTTTTTTGTGACAGTATTTCCCCTCCCGGCAGAAAATTCTTAAGGTCATATTTAGTTTGGATAAGAAAACTGTCATGTGTATGGAATATTGTTGTTGAACTTTTTAAGGTGGATTCCAGTATTTGTAGTTAAATGTTTGTGGAGAGGTCTCAGGAAGCGGAGTGTTAGTTGGGAATTATTGTAAGTTAAGTACGGAACTGAAGGGAAATAGTTCCTAGAAATGTTTTAGTAAGTGATTTGAAAGGGACATTAGTTTTGTAATAGATTGCAAATAGTAAATACGGAAAGAGAAAACAGGCAGCCCTCATTATTATAGAGAAATTGTGGTTCATCCCTGTGATTACAATTTAATTTTGTAAAAAGGAATTTTTTTCTAACCGTAGGTGCCCAACTAGTTATGAAAGCCCTTAACCCCTGAATTAATCCTTCTACATATATGTTGTATCTGAAGTGAATGTGTCAAGGACACCATGACTCAGACTGACATCAGACTTGTTATACAGACTTTTAGACTCTGATACAGAGTCAGGATGGAATTGGGCTAACGTCCCTTCCATTACGTGACAATGACTTTAGATTTGTCCAGGATTTAAGGGCAATTAATTACTTAGTCATCCCAATTGCCCCTGATATCACCGCTCTCATTACGGCCATTCCCCATGACGCCACTATATTTACTGTTATTGATGTATATATTTTCATCCCATTGGACTTTGAGACACAACTACTTATGGCTTTCATTTTTGATGGGCGCCAATTAACATGGACCCGTCTTCCCCTAAGGCTACGTGGATTCACCAGCTGCTTACTCACTGGTGCTCCAACATACCTTGCGGTCATGGACCCGTGTCATGGCTCTGTCCCCTTTCAGTGCGTCAAATGACCTACTGTTTGTTGTGTACTCCTACCGGGGAAGCCAATAGACAGGATTCACTCAGTTTGCTACAGCACCTAGCAGCTGAAGGTCACAAGGTAACTAAAAACAAAATACAAATGGGGGCAACACATGTTGATGATTAATTATTGCAGGCAATGGATCCCTGAATGCTCACACTATGACTCCATTTTACGTACGGCTGCTAAGGGGAACAGCCCAAAACATATTCAGTGGACTCCAGGCATGATTGAAGCTTATGTGACCTTAAAAGTTAGCATTATGCAGGCCCCCACATTAGTACTACCTGGTTATTGTAAACCATTCTACCTGTATATGAGGGACAATTGTAAAACCATGGCTGCGGTCTGTGCCCAAGATTACGGAGGTAGTATGTGTCCCCTTGCATTCTTTTCCAAAGTAGTCCCTACTCCGGTCCAGGGGATGCCGGCTTGTCTCCCAGCATTGGCTGCTTGCGCTGTGGCAGTACAGACACCACCACCCCTCCCCCCCCCCCCTTTCACCCGCTCTGGCAGAAGGACTGATAGAGCAGGGACAGAGCGAACACAAACTGCAGCTTCAATCCCCCTTGACTTAACCCCCCTTTGCATCTGGCAGTCCGCATATCATTACACTGAAAACGAAACTAGTAAAAACTGATAACACATATCAAGTACAAAGAATCGCAATGATTTCATATCTAGAGGTAATGCTTTAGCTGACCGGGTAGCAAACAGTTGCAACTGTCATTTTGTATCAGAAACTTAAAAACACACTGCCAGACATACAAAGATGTATACAGTGTCTACAGAATAACTCTACAGTACCTAACAAAGCATTACATGATCATTTGCCTCCACCCACAGCTCCATTCACCCATTTAAAAATTGATTTTACTCATATCCCAAAGACAGGATCAAAGCAATTGTACCTGTTGGTGATAGTAGACCAGTTCTCACGGTGGCCTGAGGCCTTTGTAACACAAAGAGAGGATGCTAAAATATTAACTACTGAGATAATACTGAGATATGGATGCCCATTGCAAATTAACTCTGATAATGGACCAGCCTTTATTAGTGCGGTAATTAAGGAACTGGTACAATGGCTACAGATTACCTGGAAATTCCATATCCCTTACCATCTTCAGAGTTCAGACATAGTGGAAAGAATGAACCGCACTATTAAGGAGAAACTTACAAAGGCCAATGCAGGTACCTGGGTGAACTGGCACAAATACTTACCTGCCATTCTAGCAGAAATTAGGATGACTCCTAATAAGTCTACTAAATTGTCCCCTTTTGAGATTCTAATGGGAAGACCATTTCCAACTCCTTGGGTAAAAGGCCCACTTGTAATTATGTCTGGTGATCTTGATCCTATAAGAGAACAATATGTGCAACAATTGATTGATAAATTGAATGGCATCTATGGTGTCTTCTCGCTTTCCTTTACCCTCACAGGAACCCACACATCCGTTCCAGCCAGGTGACCTCATCTGTGTCCGACAACTGAACAGAGCAAAGGAGGGAGGCTTCCCATTCGGACCACCGACTACCGTTGTAGCAGTAACCAGGACTGCCGTCCTCACTGACTCACAGGACATCTGGATCCACGCATCACGTCTGAAGCTGTGTCCAAAGAGGGGTGAAGCAGGTGAAAAAAGTCCCAGTGAAAGCGATTGAAGACAGCGATAATAAAAATGTCAAACCTACTCCTGCATCCACAGAATGCATGCAAGAACTTTCTCCTGTTGATGTGCATTATGCTCCTGATTTATTTGCCCTTATGGACATTTCTTAATTGCTATTATGACCCAGACGAACTGGGACCATTAAATTCTGTTTGTGGTAAACACAATAACACTCACACCAATACTAGTTCACCTCATAGGCACAAGAGATCCACACGTGATAATACAATTATAAAAAATCATCCCTGGGAACTTAATACATTACAAGGATATGCTCACTCCTTTAACCTTTCCAATTGCTGGGTATGTGCACACGTCTCTACACATGGGGAAATGGGTATGCCTCTATTTGGCCTTCCAGCAGAAAACTTCACTCAAAGCCACATATATTACAATGGCAGTACACAACGCAAATGGAATTTCTTTACTTATGTACAATCAGCCACACCACTTAACTCTATATGGATGCAACACCTCGTACGCACGTATTTCCCATCAAAATATAATAAGAGTGTATTATTTATGTTAATCCACACTAACCCAGGGTATAACTGTTTTAGGGCCCTAGGAAAAGGTAAACCTGTTGGTTGGTCCACTTGCTCCAATACCACACTTATTTTGTATAGGACCTCCTCTGGTTCCTCCCTTTCTGACCTGTACAAGAGTTGTTCACCTTGGAGCTGTAGTGGTCCCGGAGGCCCTACTTATTTTCTCTTTTACATAATATATCAATTAATGGTACTGGTTGTAGCAACAGTAATGGGTCCGTGTCTAATCTCTTCCACCTTATGCCACCTTCTCCAGCCATGAATGTATACTTTATCTGTGGCAGGAACGCCTATCGATGGCTGCCCCCTAATTGGGTGGGCAGTTGTTATTTAGGTCAAGTAATCCCATATATATATACACAACCCCAACACTTCCACAAGGCTGCATCAGGAACATGAGGGATATAGAGCAGAAGAGCGTGTGGAAAATATTCCTAGACACCCTAGGTATAATCTTCCCACATGCAGGCGTAGGGAAACTACAGGTAGAACTATCCATCCTTTCTCTACTAGTACAGAAGGCTTCACTTGTATTCCTTTGTGTTTTTATTACATGCTGCAAGGCTTTATTCCTCAGAATTTTCAGCTAAATACTGTGACTTAACACCACCTGGTCACAGGTATATCTCATGTACTGATACCCTTGAGGGTCTATAGCCTTCCAGTGTCTCAGTCCGCTTCCTACCATATATATATACACCACTGCTTACATCCCAAATAAAGATCACGTTGTGATCTAAGAGGGGGATGAAGGGGTTAACATATTCTGCTGATGAAGGGGTTAACATATTTTGCTGACATATTCACATGAGATATAGCCTAACCATAATATCACATTCCTATCCTTGGGATGTCTTGCGACCTTACTAAAACACAAACATTTCTAGTTGTTCTAAGAAACAGAAAAACACCTAATTATTCGTCCTTGCACTGACTAACATGAACTATAAATCGCCTATAATATCCGCCTTCTTTTGCAAGTATATAACCTATGCTATGACGTGGCAATAAATGGAATTAGTACTGAGAATGATTTTGTGTGTGTTACTTCCAGTACGGTTCCCCAGAATTCTGACTGGGGCCTGTGTGTTCCAAGCTGCCAACTACTGATTAGGAAGCAACAACACTAAGGGATACAGATATTGCAGTTAATATCTGCACATGGATTGAGAGCTGGCTAAAAGACAGGAAGCAAAGGGTTGTTGTAAATGGAACATACTCCGATTGTACTAATGTGGTAAGTGGGGTTCCTCAAGGTTCAGTATAAGGTCCTCTCCTTTTTAACATATTTATTAATGACATAGAAGTAGGACTCGATAGTAGTGTCTCCATTTTTGCTGATGACACTAAGTTGTGCAAGGTACGGTAATTAAATCAGATAATGATCTACTTTCCCTACAAAGGGATTTGCATAAATTAGAGAAATGGGAGGCTAAATGTCAGATGAGATTTAATACAAATAAATGTAAGGTTATGCATTTGGGAAGGAAAAATAGCCACGCAATTTATAATCTTAATGGAGCAAATCTAGGGGCATCTAGTACTCCCAAATCCCTTTCTGTAAGGTTATGCATTTGGGAAGGAAAAATAGCCACGCAATTTATAATCTTAATGGAGCAAATCTAGGGGCATTTGGGAAGGAAAAATAGCCACGCAATTTATAATCTTAATGGAGCAAATCTAGGGGCATCATTAAGATTATAAATTGCGTGGCTATTTTTCCTTCCCAAATGCATAACCTTACAGAAAGGGATTTGGGAGTACTAGTGGACAACCAGCTAGGTAGCAGTGCTCAATGCCAAGCAGCAGCTGCAAAGGCAAGTAAAATATTAGCATGTATTAAGAAGGGTATAGAAGCAAGGGAAGCAAATATAATTCTATCACTATACAAATCTCTAGTACTCCCTCATTTGGAATATGGAGTACAATTATGGGCACCACTTCATAAAAAGGAAATTTTAGAGCTGGAAAAAGTACAGAGCAGGGCAACAAAACTAATAAGGGGAATGGAGGGGCTAAGTTATGAAGAAAGAATAACCGAACTAAACTTATTTTCGCTAGAAAAAAGGAGTCTATGAGGGGATATGATTACGTTATTTAAATACATGCAGGGTCAATATAAGGCTTTGTCAAGTGATCTTTTTGTAGCAAGAGATTTTCAACTGACAAGAGGACATCCTTTGAGGTTAGAGGAAAAAATATTTCACCTTAAACAAACAAAAGGGTTCTTAACATTTAAGGTGGTTAAACTGTGGAATTCTCTACGAAAGGAGGTGGTGACAGCAAATCCGATAGATAACTTCAAAAAGGGGTTAGATATATTTTTGAATAAAGAGGGCATTCAAGGTTATCCGAGATAACTAGCGAAGGAATATTGATCCAGGGAGAAATTTGATTAGCAGTTTCTGGGGTCAGGAAGGAATTTTGCTTTTTTTCCCCTTATGAGACAATTGGCAAAGTTTCAATGGGGTTTTTCTTTTTCTGCTTGCCTTCATCTGGATCAATTAACAATTAATAACAAATAGTCCACATATTAAAAAGATCAAGAGAGATCTAAAAAGATTGAACTTGATGGACTAACTCTTTATTCATCCTCAAATACTATACTATTAATAATTAATTAACAACAAATTAATTAATAACTAATCTGCATATTGCAGATTAGAGGAGATCTTAAAAGGTTGAACTTGGTGGGCTGAAAGTCTTTTTTCAACCTCAATTACTATGTAACTATGTAACTTTGAATGGGAGAGGGTTGCCAGGGACCTTCAGAGACAATTGCCCGCCAATAGAGCTTCATGTCCAGTGGTCCAGTGGCATTCAGGGGAATATCACATGCACCATTACCATTACATGTGCATCGCACACACTACACATGTACATGATGACCAACAAGGACACTGACAGTCAGCTCCATGGAATTAGCAAGGGAGAGATGATGCGTCATTAAATCCATGAAGTTGACAAACCACTTTCATTCCTGGGCACAACAACAGTAATCAAGCAATAGAGTCCATTTATTGGTGTGCCCACTGCAGCCTATACAGTTACAGAATGCTGCCGGAATCAAGACAGCGTTAGGAGCTAAGAACGTTCAAGACCATGGACCAAAGAATAGATCAAATCGAGCATATGATAGCTAATCTGAGTTGCAATTAGGAGAATCATCCAGGTTCAAGCTTAGATGTCAGATAGTTAGGAATGAACACATAACAATGTATTATTCATCATACTAATGACATATACCTTTCTTTTCTATCTTTCAGCATCCAGGAGGAGGTCTGGGTCCAGTGGCGAGCCAGAAGCAGGGGTATCGTCTCCATTGGAGCAAGAAGTGGAGGAGCAAGCCCCCGCCCTGCAGGTACAGGTGCAGGGGGAGGAGGAAGTAGAGGATCTTAGGGCCCTGGCTCCGAGGACGTAATATGGGATTCGACCCCACTATCCTCCTCCTCCAAAGAATGTGAATCTCGCCAGGGCCCTCAAACTGGACATATGGTGACCAGACCAGCCAGCCACCACCTTCTTCCCCACACAGCAGTGCGCTGGCCTGGCTGCCACCACGGCCGCAAGTTCAACCCCCGGCTCCAGCTGGGCCCCAGACCCTACCCACTCCATCACCACCACCTCCTCACCTCGCCACACCCCACCGGCCTCCATCCACCACATCAGGCCATGCTGCACAGGCGAAGATGCTGGCCATGCGCAGTTCAAATTTCCACATCATTATAGGGGCTTCGTTACGGGCTACAGTTTTACACGTTCAGGGAATTTAATATGGCTGCATGTCTGCGACTAGTCAAGTTGCGGGTGAGTGTGTGCACATTCAAGTCATGGTACGTTTTTTCTCACACTGCTTATATTTCCAGTTTGAAGGCAACAGGTTATTTTTTTCTTATTGGCAGAAAATTCAGGTTTCTACTCTCTTGCTTCTCTTGAATTTGATCAGTATAGACCAATGCCGGTGGGTTGGTGCTTTGTGCTTCGCGCTCCCATACTCTGTGCATCAATCCCAACAAACAAAAATGTAACTCTTACCACATCTATCTGCGGAGGCATGGAATACTGAACTCACTTAAAACAGGACAGATATGTGTTATCTAGTCAGTGGAATGTGGACAATTAATATTTTATTATCACATTGGGAAAGAAATAACATAGTTCTCCAACTCGAAATTGGAGGCTGATTCCAGAATTCCTCTTATTCTGAGGTTGTTTCTCTAGAAACTATCTTCCATTTTATTTAATGTGACATTTAGGTCCTTCATTTTCCCTTCCAGCTGTGAAGTGTAAGAAAATAAGGATAAATGATCTAATTTATTTTCTTTAATTTGCTCTACTCTACCATTCGTTATCCAGAATTGTTGTTTAAATTCTGAAGTTAAGGATGTTTGATATTTATTTATCTCAATTTTATTTATCAGTACAGAAGTAATTTAATCTTGCTATTTTGGCTGAATCTGGAGATCTGAATAAGGGCAATTATGTTGACTCAGCAATAATGTCCTTATGAGGCAAGTTTCAATAATATTTTAGAAGTTTGAATATAACAAAAATAGAGAGTCTAGATGAATCCCATTACAGACTGGAGATTATGCCAAATTATCTGTATTTTTCTCATATGAGATTTACATGTAATTATTATATTCCCTTAAGAGCTTGGGGAGTCCTGGTATTATCTCATTATTCTTTCAAAGGATGGTTACCTAATGTCCAAACTTTAGTTAGACTTTACTCTCATATAAATAGGAGTTTATAATAACAATTCTCCACCTAGTAACTCTTTCCATTAGCAGTAGTCTAAAATTTGGAATAGTTAGCTAACTATTGGGATTTTCAATAATTAGATATGTAGTATTCATAGAAAATTTTAATTTCCCAGATCTGAAAAGGGCTATTTATACGTGGACTCCCCTTCTCACCCTCTTTTCATGAGGGTTTATAATTTCAGAAGAAAATTAGAACTTATAGGACTATTAGGCTGTATATAATATTGCAGGGTGTCAGTCTGAGATATATATTGCTTCATAATATTATATTAAAAAAAAAGAGAAATGATAATACAGGTATACAACGATTAACATCCTGCTCATTTTCTCTGTAATTCCCTGCTTAGAGCTAAACCTCGCAATAGCACGATCTTTGAGCACCAAATGCTGTTTAGCCCTTTAAATCCCTGCTCAGCGATAAATTGCCAATTTTGCTCTGGTTGACATAGCGCTCTTGCATGCACTTTTCACAAAAATAAGACCTGTATAACATCATTTAGGTCACTTCGAAATCATGGGCTCCCACTAAAATCCAGTTTGAGTCCTAAGAAAGACAGTATATAGACAATGAGTATTCCCAATATCTTGTTTCAAGTGGATTATTCTCTCTTATATTTGCCTTTCTGTAATAATTTAAGATTTTATGTGTTAATAGTAATCTAAAGCAACATTGAGGTATGGATGTCTATACACAGCAACAAAAAGTATAAGGTTCCGGTCAGTATACTATACACACCACAACCCCATCCATACAAGAGACCAGATATAGTACTAATGGCAATAGAATAAATAACAATAATAGAATAGAAAAAAGAGCTACTGTAAGGTACAATGCCTAAATGCTAAATGAAGTATAGGCTCAAAAAACACCTTCCACAGTATCAATCCAAAGATTACAGCTAAAAACATAAATCAAAAACAAAAAAAACATATTAACAATCATCACAATAAATATATAATCACCAATTATAAGATACTGTATGTAACAACCTGAGATGAGTAAGAAGTAGATAATGCATCCAGTTATTCACAATGCAAGACCCATAGGACTTTGAAAAAATACACTGGAAAAATTACGGCCTGTAACACTTTGCAAAAAGGTAAGCGGTAAAAAAATATGAGGTAAAAAAAAATACGAAGTTAAAGGCCGAACAGCGCGCATACAAAAACAACAAAAACACAAAGAAAATAAAAAATCGTTAAAAATACATCACACGCACCATGGGGGGACAGCTAGGACGTCTGGGAGTTATGTTGCACGAGAATTTAAACACAATTTGCCGAGTTTCGGCACTCGAAAATTAAATTGCCTAAGCAACAAAAAAAATGGTCGCCCAAAAAAAAGGAAAATGAGGCTACACGTCAGCTAACCACGCAAAACACTAACTTGCAACTAATAACATTACCATTCTAAAATGGCGCTTTACACAACTGAACAAACTGTTTGCCCTCGCGCCCACAGCCTATTTATGCTACACACTTGCCACATTGCTGTAACTTACACCTCAGGTCAGCAACAGTCCAAATGTACATTGTATGAAAATAAAAAAAGATTGTTAGCTCTTCAGGATATTGATTGCTGGATATATTAATTACAAATAGGTAAAGTATATTAATGTATTATTTAACTAATTAATTAATTATTATAAAAAAATATATTTATATAAAGAGCAGGGGAGAGACTCGTAATGAGTGCCGAAGGCGCTGAGCGCGGGACTCACAATGAGCACCAAGGGTGCTCAGAGGAGCAAAATTACACAAGGGGAATGGCTCACAAAGAGAGCCAAAGGCGATGAGCGCATGGCTTGCAATGAGCGCCGAAGGTGTTCAGATGACCCAAAAGTACATGAGGGATAGGCTCGCAATGAGCACCGAAGGCGCTCAACGCGAGGCTCGTAATGAGCACCAAAGGTACTCAGAGGACTAAAAGCCTTACATTAAGTGGCAAATAACATTACCTGCCTTACAATTTTTTTACGGGCAAGTCGCTATTAATTATATAATTACTAGCGACTTGCCCATCAAAAAATCACGGTCAATAAAAGAAAGTGTTGAAATGCTGTTTGCCAAACAATGTGAGTGTACTGTGTGCCTCAACTATATAGACCCCTCTAACACACTAATGAACGCATGTAATAACACTATAAGTGCCATGAGGGTCATTCAGGACCCTCATGACCCAAAGTGTAAGCACTACACCTTTTTAACCCGGTCTATTATGGGGGACTATACAGACCCTCATAAGCCTCTATTCAACCCCATTAGTCCCATAAGGGTATTTAAAGACCCTCATGGGACAGTTAGCCCGTTACCACTACCACATTACCCCGTTACCACTACCTACCCAATAATAACCCCCCACTCTAATAAAAAAAACTAAAGTCACCAAAAATAAAAAATCTACATTACATAAAATAAAATAAAAATAAATCGCAAAAAATAAAACATCTACATTACAGAAAATAAAAAACCTGAGTCACAAAAAATAAAAAAAGGAACATTACAGAAAATAAAAAAATACATTACATCCCCCACCCCCAACTACAGCAAAAAAATAAATAATTACACACCTGAAAAGGAAATACATACAATACATACAATCTAAATAAAATGAAATAGAATACAATACTCCCCTATCTATATAACATACAATCAATACTATCTATCTAATATACATCCCCCAATATATGTAATACAATACATCCTATCTATATAAAATACATCCCCCAATCTATGTAATATACAATAAATACTATCTATCTAAAATATATCCCACAATCTAATATACAATACACCCTATCTATATAAAATACATCCCCCTATGTAACAAATGCTATCTCTATATAAAATACTCTAATTCTAAGCTAAAATAAAATAATTAAGACCACTTACCTTTTGCAGATGTCCCTTCAGATCAGTAACCTAGGGTAAAAAAGATTTAAAAAATTACTACAACACGTTTATAGAAAATAAATAAACATAGTACATATCATAAATATTCTACTCACCTTTCCAGCATGTCCCCGTCCTTCTTCTTTTCTTCGTCTCCGGCGCGGCCACTGTTAAAAAAAACATAACATTAGTACACATACATAAACATAAAAACAAAATAAAAAAAACAAAATCTAGATTGTACTTACCTCCCCATGATGTCCCAGAAGAATCCGCTCTGTAAAAGAAAAAATAGAAAAAAAAATAACAGAGATCCACACTCGCGGATGTCCCCGACGCTAATGAGCCTCCTACAGAGTTTTCTCTAAAAAAATTGGCCAATGAGAAAGGGATACACTCCAAAATCCCACTCTGATTGTCAGTATTTATTTGAACCAATCAGAAGGCTTTATTGCCATCAGCCAATCACGATGGGATACACCCCCATGGGGTGATTGGCTGAAGACATCTGTGCCTTCACATTGGCTGTAATACTGATTGACATTGACAATAGCCAATGAGAAGGAGCAAATGCCTTCAGCCAATCAGTACGTGGGGGTGTATCCCATTGTGATTGTCTATTGTCAGTGCAACCAATCAGAATGTGCAGATGCCTCCACCCAATCACCCTGTGGGGGTGTATTCCATTGTGATTGGCTGAAATATAGATTGACAGGTGCATTATCCAATCAGAGTGGGATTTTAGGGTATATCCCTTTCTGATTGGCTCACACATTGGAGCCTTCTGATTGGGTGAATTTGATAGACATCATTTTCAACCAATCAGAAGGCGGTTCCAGGGAGGGGCAGAAGAGGCGGAGGCCAGAGACATTGCGGGGAGGTAAGTACAATGTAGATTATGTTTATTTTATTTTGTTTTATGTTTATGTATTTGTACTAATGTTATGTTTTTTTTTAACCAGGGCCGCGCCGGAGAAAAAGAAAAGAAGAAGGACGGGGACATGCTGGAAAGGTCAGTAGAATATTCAGAATGTTTATAATGTTTATTTATTCTCTGTAAATGTGTTGCACTAATTTGTTTATTTTTTTTCCCCCTAGGTTGCTGATCTGAAGGAACATCTGCAAAAGGTAAGTGGTCTTAATTATTTTATTTGAGCTTAGAATTAGATTATTTTATATAGAGATAGCATTTCTTGTATGTTAGATAGGGGGATGTATTTTATATAGATATGATGTATTGTAAATTACATTGGGGATGTATTTTATATAGATAGCATGTATTGTATATTAGATTGTGGTATTTATTTTAGATAGATAGGATGTATTGTATCTTAGATAGATTGGGGATGTATATTAGATAGATAGGATGTACTGTATATTAGATAGGGGTGTATTGTATTGTATTTCATTTTATTCGTATTATATGTATTGTATTGTATTGTATGTATTCTATGTATTTACTTTTCAGGTGTGTAATTGTTTTTTTTTTCTGTAGTGGGGGGGGGGGTTTGTAGTGTATTTTTTTATTTTCTGTAATGTTCCCTGTTTTATTTTTTGTTACTTAGGTTTTTTTATTTTATGTAATGTGGATTTTTTATTTTTGGTAACTCCATTTTTGTTATTTTCTGTAATTAGAGTGTTGGAGGGGTTTATTAGAGGGTAAGTAGTGTAGGTAGGTAGTGTAGGTGTTAATAGGTTAGTGGAGACGGTTTTAGTTGATATTTAATGTTTTATTGGGGGGTATACTGCAGTGTAGTAAACTATGTGGTTAATGTTGGGTTGTAACAGGCCCATAATGGTCATAATATACCCTTATGGGACTGATGGGGATAAATATAGGCTTATGTGGGTCTCTATCGACCGCCATGAGTGAAAGGGTTAATTTTGGGTTTATGGGGGTCTGTATTGACCCCCATGAGTGCCGGGGTTAATTAAGTGGTTATAGGGGTCTGTATTGACCCCCATGAGTGCGAGGGTTAATTATATGTATTATGGGTGCCTGTATTGACCCCCATGAATGACAGGGTTAATTAGGGGTTTAGGGGTGTCTGTATTGACCCCCATGAGTGAGGGGGTTAATTAAGTGTTTATGGGGGTCTGTATTGACCCCCATGAGTGACAGGGTTAATGAAGGGCTTATGGGGGTATGTATTGACCCCATGAGTGACTGGGTTAATTAAGGGCTTATGGTTGTCTATATTGACCCCCATGAGTGACAGGGTTAAGTAAGTGCTTATAGGGGGCTGTATTGACCTTCATGAGTGACAGGGTTAATTAAGTGCTTATGAGGGTCTGTATTGGCCCCCATGAGTGTCAGGGTTAATTAAGGGTTTATGGGGGTCTCTATTGACCCCCATGAGTGCCATGGTTATTTATGGGCTTATGGGGGTCTTTATTGACCCCCATGAGTGACAGGGTTAATTATGGGTTTATGGGGTCTGTATTGACCCCCATGAGTGCCGGGATTAATTCTAGGTTTATGGCGGTATGTATTGACCCCCATGAGTGACAGGGTTAATTATGGGATTATGGGGGTCTGTATTAACCCCCATGAGTGACAGGGTTAATTATGGGTTCATAGGGGTCTTTATTGACCCCAGTGAGTGACAGGGTTAATTATATGTATTATGGGGGTCTGTATTGACCCCCATGAGTGACAGGGTTAATTAGGGGTTTATGGGTGTCTGTATTGACCCCCATGAGTGAGGGGGCTAATTAAGTGCTTATGGGGGGGGTTTATTACGGGTCCTTTAAGGACCTTTACGGACCCGTAAGGCGGGAAATTTGAATTTTCATTGCAGCGGGGGTCCCCGATCGCGTGCGATCAGGGCCCCCACTGCGAGGGTTAATGTGGGGTAAATGCGGGTTTCCGAGATTATCTCGCGTACGCCTCCGGAGCTCATCGCTAAGCTTGCAAAGCGTGACGACGATTCGTAGTTTGACAACTATTATATGTGATAGCACAATGCTATATATACTTGCAGCATCAAACAGCATATAGTAATATAATCATAGCACAATGCCATATATACTTTGTTTAGTTATCTCTTTAGCTTTTACATTTGTGAATACAAATATTCACTATTTATAATGTTCTTGGTAGTGAGGTAGCAAGCCCAGTGTTCGGTGATAAGGGGGCAAGCCCAATCCACTCTCCATACCTCCACTCCAATTTGCTCACCCTCCATACAGCATGCAGCATGTTCTAATCCAGAGTGTTAAATGACACCACTTGTATTGTCAGTATCTACAGCATTCAGCTACATAACTATCTTGTTGCTTTTCCACTCCAACTTGCTCCTCTTCCTTATGCCCATTAATCACAACCGACACCTTCATGTGTGGCATCAGCTTCATTAAATCATTATTTTATCAAGACTCACATACATCTTGTGACAGAGTCATATATGGAGTACCTGTGGGGGACAGACTCAGCAGATCCCTCTTCCCACTAGGGAATGACAGCGTTAATATAACAGACTAATCAAGTCCAGCTGGGATCTGCTTTTAAAGGGCTGCTGAGCACCTAGCAGAGAGCTCAGTCTGAGCTGTAACAGAGGGATCATGAGACTGCTCTGTGAATACACTGAGGCAAGAAAGACACAGCTCCTCTACAGATCAAAGGCAGAATCCTGTAGAGAGTGGACTCTTAAAACAGGTGACTTACCAGGCCTGTATTTTGTTATTGGTCTGTATTTTGGGCAGTGAGGGAACTGCAGTAAAAATCTAGTTAGTGCTTCAAAAGAAGCTAGGTTTTGTTTTCTGTATTGTTTTTTTTTTTTGTATGCTGACACTCCTGCAAAAATTTGATAAAGCATTTATAGGCCTTCTGAGTTCTCCTTTGTAGAGCCGGATACTAGGGCACAAACCCTGAGTGTGGCAGGCGATTTGCCACAATCTTTATCCCTAAGGATAAGTCCCTCTGCCAACTAACTTCCTCCAACGGGTCCGCAAGCCAGTTTCGGTGCAATTCTCAAAATTAGACCATCAGCATGGGAAGTGTAAGAGCTCATTTTAACATACAATCTTATGCTCCTTTACACCATGAAGAGAACTTACAATTAGTTCAGTGGCCTTTTAATCCTTATTATCCAAGAAAAATATTTAACAAAGTTCATGGAAAGATACATTATAGGTTGTAAAATTCTTCACATATGAAATTCCATTAAACAAAATACATTTTTAAATAAATACAGAACTTAATTTTTTCTGTGTAACAGCTGAAAATAGTTGTTTAAAAATGTTTTGCAATGTGTTCTTTAGAAAGTTTAGCATGATGTTTCCAAATGACATTAATCAAACATTGAGGATAATATAATTAGGTACCAATAAGATGATTACAAAGTGTAGACACTCTTTTTGTATGCATTCTTGTATTTCTTTTTTCAGGGGGTTGGGGTTAAAATGAGGAACATGAGGGCTTTGGATCACATTAAGGTGAAGATTCTTCAGACTATAATCGAGTGATTTAATGGTGCAAGATGTGGTGTATGGAGAGAGGGAAATTGGCTTTGGCCAGTTTCTACCCCAACTTGTAAAATAGCAAGGGAAAGTTCCTCCAGTTTGTCTTTTAGTACAGTACTTACTTTCAAGTATAGTAGGCAGTCTAAACTCTAGAGTTTAATAAAGGCCAATTAGTATCAGTATCTATTAACTTGGTCAGTTATACCTTCCAAATCAGAAAAGCTGAAAACATATTAAGAAAGTCAACTGAACCTGGAGAAAGAATGTCTTCTCACTGCTCTGTTCAGTTCCACAATTTTTTCTCTGCTAAAAACCCTCTTTTCTCTAAACCATCTTTATCTTTAGGTTTTGCCATGTATATCAACAGCATATTACATCTTCCAACATGCTGTGCCATTTGTGATGGATATGGTAGTGTAGTGTCTGGAAACATTCTAGACACTACCATAGCTATCACAAATGGAACACTCCACTCATCAGTATATAAGAAACCTACAGACTCATTGTAGCTCTCTCCACGGCTCTAGTTTCCATACTTCCCACAATAAGCAAGCCATCGTCTGTAGCCAAGCCATCAGATATCCCAGCATATGCTCAAACACATTGGTTACTGTGACAAACACTAAAAAACACTGTCTGAATCTTTCAGGCAGAAGGGTTACAAGCCCAGTGTCATTACATAGAAATTAACCTCTGCCATTTAAACACCCCATGAACACCTGTAACAGAACAAAACTAAAGAAACTTAATGTACACCTCTGGTAACCACAAACCATCCAGCTCTAGAAGAAATATGCAAAACATTTAAGGATTTACAGCCACTATTAAAAGGGGGCCCATAATTAAAATATGCATTACCCAAGTCACCCATTTTTGCATTTAAATAGTCACTGTCATGATTTAATTGAGGACTCATATTGCCAGTAATTTAGGAATATGGCCAAGGGAGCATGACATTGTTGCATTGGGATTATGTGTTATTGTGTGGTTATATGTTGCCTGCACATGGTTATTATGTATCCTAGTTATAATATATTATAAGAGGGAAAATGTTATATAGAACATATGTGGAATTGGTAAAAATGTTCTGCATAGAAGTTAGCTGCAGATCATTGCACGCTCACACATACAGACATTGGGTCAAGACAGATGTATGTACTTCAAGTAGTCCTAAGCAAACACTTGGTTTAACATAAAGGTTTGTTCACTAGCCAGCTATAGATATCTGGTGAATTTGATCTCAAGAGCTTTGATTGCCCAAGGTTGCAAGCCAGATGGGCTGACATCACAGGCATACATAAATGTACACAAGGGTGTGGCATTGGAGAGTATAAATATGTTGTTTTGATTATTTCACATATACAAGGTGTGAGACTATTTCTGTGTGTTGTATCTTGACTTGGGGAGTGGTCTTGCCATGGGCCACTAAATAACCTGTATGCAGTATTCTCTGCCTGTACCTCTTCAGAAGCCATCTTTTGTGCCACAGAGAACAGGAACTACACGAATCTGCTGGGGTAGGTGTGAACTAGGTTCATATCAAGCCCCCTTGAAGAAGCAGATCGTGACAGTCACCAACCTGAAACCAACCTGACTAGTCAGCAGAAGACTGGCCAATGAACAGCCTAACCGAGAAAAATGTGCCAAATGTTGCAATAAAATCCACTGCAAACTATGACACCACAACTGGAAAGACACAGCCACTTATAACAGCAAGACCTATAACATCATGTGTTCAAATTCAGGTACATCCATTACTTTTGAGAAACCGCCAAAAATCGAAATATGAATTGTCACATGAAAAAAAGTACAGTGAACATATTTTTACCAGAATGATCACTCCATCTAAAACATGAAAATCAAAATACTGAGAACAAATACACAAAACATCCACAAGAGAAAACATTTGAAGTGAAGATAATCACATTGTTCAGTACTAAAGATTCAGGACTGAATATTGACTGTGAATTCTTATCACATTATCAAAACTTCTTGTGAAAGGCTTTAGAGTAGTCTATGAAGGAGAAGTAAATGTTTTTCTGGAACACTATTGCTTTTTCCATTATCCAGCAGACATTGGCAATTTGATCTCCTGTGCCTCTGTGAAACATGGCTTGTATGTCTGGTATTCCCCTGTCCATATATTGTTAGAGCTGAGCTTGCAGGATCCTAGGCCTTACCTTGCTGACATGTGAAATTAGTGCAGTTGTTCAATATTTGGAGCACTCTTTGGCATAACCTTTTTTGTAATTTGGTGTATACTGACCTTTTCTAATCTACTGGCCACTGTTGAGTGTTCCAAATTTGTTGGCATAATGCAAGCAACACTTTCATAGCATAATTTTGTAGGACTTGGAATAGGTCAGCTTTGTATCATTAAACTTCTGAAGCCTTGTTATCAGCTTTCTAGGGCCCATCTTACTTCACTCCCAAAATGACTGGCTCCTTCTCATTGGCCAAACTATTGGAGTTATCAATGCAGTTAAGATCCTTGCTATATAGATCTTCTGTTTATTCCTGTTAGAGCTTCTTTATCCCATATGCTTCTATTAAGTCCCTACCATTTTTGTATTTTACCACATCCATGTTCATATGAGAAAGATCCCCAATTTTCTGTACTTTGCCATTCTCTTATCTTCTTCTATCTTTTTAAATCGCTCATTATAGAATGTCTCTTTGTGTCTCGTTGCTATGCTCTGAAATTCTGCATTCAGTTGGATAAAATGTTTCCCTTCTCCACTACTTTTCTCTTTCCTTCTTTCATGGACTATCATCAAAGCCAGATCACCCAGCCAGTTTACCTTTTTACCTTTATTTATTTAGGAGATATTATTGTTAATGTTTTCTTCATTATGTCACAAACTTATGTCCAAAATTCTATCTACCATATCTAGTCCATTAAATATATTCTTTACCTCCACTGCATATACTGTATATATAGTCACCCAAATCTGGTGAATTTTTATTTCTGACTCTTTGTGTAGTTGCTGTTTCAAAATTATTTTCTGTATTCTGGCCTGGAACAGGATCTTAATAAGTTTCCGTAGTAGTTCTGAGGCTAATTACATGAATCCCATTTAACCATGTGTGTCTGGCGAATTTTGTATTTCTGATGTAGTTGCTCCGGCTCGTTTTATGAAATATTGTATTCTGGGCCAGAACTAGTGCACCCTTGGCACCAGTGCTGTGAAAATGTTTTTTTATACTCCATTTATTTTCTTCTTAAATAATATGTCTATAATGATACTTGCAAACTATAGATTGAATATAAATTATGTGCATATACAATACATATCAAATGTGTTTATAAATAAACATTAACATAATTAAATTGCAAATAATGAAAGACCAAGGCCCCCTCGACGCGCGGTTGAGCGGAGGAGCGGATGAGCAGCTGCTGATGTAAGGTAAATGAGGGGAAAGGGAGAGGGGGAGGTAATTAGAGAGGGGTAAAGTGAGGAGGGGGCTTGAGGAGGGAGGATAAGGAGGGAGGATGAGGAGGGGGGTTGAGGAGGGGGGTTGAGAAAGAGAAGGGGGGTTGAGGATGAGGAGGGGGGTTGAGGAGAGGGGTTGAGGAGGGGTATTGAGGATGAGGAGGGGGGTTGAGAAGGATGTATGAGGAGGGGGGTTGAGGAGGGAGGTTGAGGATGAGAAGGGGGTTGAGGAGGGAGGATGAGGAGGGGGTTGAGGAGGGAGGATGAGGAGGGGGTTGAGGATGAGGAGGGGGGTTGAGGAGGGGGTTGAGGAGGGAGGATGAGGAGGGGCATTGAGGAGGGGGATTGAGGAGGGGGGTTGAGGAGGGGTGTTAAGGATGAGAAGGAGGGTTGAGGAGGGGGTTGAGGAGAGAGGTTGAGGAGGGGGGTTGAGGATGAGGAGGGGGTTTGAGGAGGGAGGTTGAGGATGAGGAGGGGGGTTTAGGAGGGGGTTCGAGGATGAGGAGAGGGGTTGAGGAGGGGGGTTGAGAAAGAGGAGGGGGGTTGAAGAGGGGGGTTGAGGAGGGAGGTTGAGGAGGGAGGTTGAGCAGTGGGGTTGAGGAGGGGGGTGGAGGATGAGGAGGGGTTTGAGGAGGTAGGATGAGGAGAGAGGTTGAGGAGGGGAGTTGAGGAGGGGGGTTGAGGAGGGGGGATGAGGAGGGGGGTTGAGGAGGGGGATGAGGAGGGAGGATGATGCAGGGGGTTGAGAATGAGGATGGGGGTTGAGGAGAGAGGTTGAGGAGGGAGGTTGAGGATGAGGTTTGAGGAGGTGGGTTGAGGATGAGGAGGGGGTTTGAGGAGGGGGGTTGAGGAGGGAGGTTGAGGAGTGGGGTTGAGGAGAGGGGTTGAGCATGAGGAGGGGTTTGAGGATGGGGGTTGAGGATGAGGAGGGAGGTTGAGGAGGGGGTTGAGGAGAGAGGATGAGGAGGGAGGATGAGGAGGATGATAAGGGAGGGGGAGGAAAGAGACACGAGGAAGAGGGGGAAGAGACACAGGGAAGGGAGAGGAGGAAGAGAAACAGGGGAGGGAGGGAGGGGAAAGAGACACAGGGGAGTAAGAGGGGGGAAGATACACAGGGGAGTGAGAGGGGGAAAAAGAGGAGGGGGCAAGAGACACAGGGGGAGAGGAGGGGAGAAGAGACACAGGGGAGGGAGAGGAGGAGGGAAGAGACACAGGGGGGAAGAGACACAGGGGAGGGAGAGGAGGGGGAAGAGACACAGGGGAGGGAGAGGAGGGGCGAAGAGACACAGGGGGAAGAAAAACAGGAGAGGGAGAGGAGGGGGAAAGAGACACAGGGGAGTGAGAGGAGGGTGGAAGAGATAGAGGGGGGAAGAAAGACATAGAGGAGGGGGGAGACACACAGGGGAGGAGGGGGAGACACACAGGGGAGGAGGGGGGAGACACACCGTGGAGGAGGGGGGAGACACACCGGGAAAGAGGGAAGCAACACACCAGGGAGGAGGGGGGAGGAGACACATGGGAGGGAGAGGAGGGGGAAAAGACACAGGGGGAGTGAGAGGGGTGGAAAAAGAGACACTGGGAAGGGGGTGGGAGACACAGGGAGGAAGTAGAGGGGGGGAGAGGCTCGCCATGAGCAACAAAGGTGCTCATTGCGAGGCCCGTGATGATCGCCAAAGTCGCTCATCGTAGGGCCAGTAAGGTAGAGGAGGGGGTTTGCTATGAGCACCAAAGGCGCTCATTGCAAGGCCTGTGATGAGCGCCAAAGGCTCACAATGAGCACCAAAGGCGCTCAGATTGTGTGGTAAACAGCAGTACCAGGCTTAAAATTGTATTGCCGTCATTTTTGACGGGCAAGTCGCTAGTATATATATATATATATATATATATATATATATATATATTAAAATATAGAGCATCAGCCAGCTTAATTGGAAGGCACAAGATAAACATAAGGCTGGCGACATACTTCAGACAGTTTATGGGAGTATATAGTAATTTATGGTATACATTTATTTTTTGTAATAATTTGAAGGAAGTGGGTTAATAACATACATATATATACATATTATAATATATACTAGCGACTTGCCCATCAAAAATAATGGGGCAATAAAATTTGAAGCCATGGGAATTCTGTTTGGCACACCATGTAAAGCGTTTTGTACTCTGAGGACCTTTGGCGCTCATTGTGAGCCTCTCCTGTCATGTACTTTTGCTCCTCTGAGCACCTTCATCAGTCATGATAAAGAGAGATATATATTTATCTATATGTAATAATTAATTATTTGTTGAATACATTAATATACTTTACCTATTAGGCATTAATATATGCAGCTATCCGTCAGCATACAATGTACAGTTTGAGTGTTGTTTCCCTGATGATAAAGTGTAATAAATGTTACAACTGTTCATTACAGGCTGCGTGCGCGAGGGAAAGCTGTTGGTTTATTGTGTAAAGCGGAATTGTATATTTGTAATGTTATTAACGTGGGGTTAACGTGAGCACTTTCCGACTTTTGTAATAGTGTATTTGGTATTTCGTAGGTTGATGTGTAAAGTGCTACGCATTTGGCAGTGTTTTGCGCGGTCCGGGGTCGTGTAGCCTCGTTTTAAATTTTTTTCGGTGCCCATTTTATCTCTCGCCTAGGCGATTTTTGTGTGGTGAAAGTCGTATAAATTGCCTTTAATTTGCGTTCCACCTCACTCCCACACGTCCTGGCTGTTCCCCCGTGTGCTGTTTTTGTATTTTGTTTTGTGGTGTATTTAGTGTGTTTTTATTGTTTTTTTGTTTTCGCAGTTCGGCCGTTAATCTTGTATTTTTGCTATCTTGTATATTTTTATTTCAAAGTCCCGCGTCTTGTAATTTTTTTTTTCCTAAGTCCCGCTTTTGTCAACTGCTTGGAGGCTAAGGCGATTCCGCGTTTAGTAAGTGTTTGGTGTCCAAGTCCCGCTGTTTCATTGTCTCATCGCCTCTGTGGTGAGAAATGTAGTGCCTTAACGGCTCGCCTCGCTACGTGAGGCTTGCAGGCAATGAGCGCCTTCCGCTATGCGTTAACGGCGATGCTCGCTTTGCGAGCCTCTCTGCGATGAGCACCTACAGCACTCATCGCCTAAGTGCTACGCGTTAACAGCTCACATATATAGTTGTGAGCGTACGGGCCGTTGCTCACGCTTGCAGGCTCGCATAGCGAGCCCTCGGCCCTCGCGAAGCCTGGCCTGCGGGCAAGGGCCTCAGTTGCTGGGATGGAGCGCCCGCAGCGTACGGCCTGTTGCTCACGCTTGCGGGCTCGCTACGCATAGCGAGGGCCGCAGGCAAGGGCCTCAGTTGCTGGGATGGAGCGCCCGCAGCGTACGGCCTGTTGCTCACGCTTGCGGGCTCGCTACGCATAGCGAGGGCCGCAGGCAAGGGCCTCAGTTGCTGGGATGGAGCGCCTTCGGCGCTCCATCCCAGCAACTGAGGCCCTTTTCCGGCGCTCCATCCCAGCAACTGAGGCCCTTGCCTGCAGCCCTTGCCCGCAGCCCTCACTACGCGAGGGCTGCGGGCAAGGGCTGCAGGCAAGGGCCTCAGTTGCTGGGATGGAGCGCCGAAAAGGGCCGCAGTTGCTGGGATGGAGCGCCTTCGGCGCTCCATCCCAGCAACTGAGGCCCTTGCCTGCGGCCCTCGCTATGCGTAGCGAGCCCGCAAGCGTGAGCAACAGGCCGTACGCTGCGGGCGCTCCATCCCAGCAACTGAGGCCCTTGCCCGCAGGCCAGGCTTCGCGAGGGCCGAGGGCTCGCTATGCAAGGGCCTCAGTTTTTGGGATAAAGCAGCCACCTCCTCCCCACAATGCCCCGGTTCGGGTTCCGGAGGGGGAGCCAGATGCCGCCACTGCCACTAGCCAAACCCGCTGCTCGCACAGCGAGCCGCGGCCCTCGCATAGCGAGGGCTGCGTGCAAGGGCCTCTATTGTTGCGATGAAGCAGCCAACTCCTCCCCACAATGCCCCGCGCAGGGCCGCCCAGTCCCCGGTTGGGGTCCTGGAGGGGGAGCCAGGGCCTGGGTAGCTGACTGTGAGTGACAGGGAGATAATGTGGTCTGAGGAAGATGTGCAATCACTGACAGCTGTCATATAAACTAATTATACACTGATCATTAACACCATGTGTATGTATATAATGTGTATTGTGTGTGTGTATAGATTGTGTCTGTGTGTATTGTGTGTATATATTGTGTGTGTGTGTATGTATAATGTGTGTGTGTGCGTGTATATATATATATATATATATATATATATATAATGTGTGTGTATATTGTGTGTGTGTATTGTTTGTGTATATGTAATGTGTGTGTTTATTGTGTGTGTATCAACTGCGACCCTCGCGAAGCAACTGCAACCCTCGCAAACTTTACGTTGCAACGCAAACAACATACGAGACATGTTAACACACATTATGGACTCGCAAAAATCGTCCGCAACCCGAGGACATGAAAAAATGAAAAACACAATAAATACACACAACACATACATAAAAAGCTTACCTACAGCAAGAGGGAGCATCCAGGACCTCAAAAAATTAAGTTACACCTTCATTTAACTCATAATAAAAGAGTTTAGACACGAGAAAAAGGCCGACGAACAAAACGAAAACTAGGCTACAGCACTCTAAACACACAAAACACCACAAGAAACACGCAAAACACCACAAAACACCTACGGATATTCCACTACAGACGCATACCACACATTAGCCGGCATTCTAGAACAATGCAGAACAACACAAGTACGCTAACGGTTTCGTCTCGCGCACGCACACTATTACACTGCACAAATTCACCACGCTTACACAGCAGCTCCACACCACTAATGCTGCAGCAACATAAAAACAGATTGCAGCTCTTCAACACAATGCTTCAAAATAGGTAAAGTATATTCATTTATTCATTTGTATTATATATTTCAGTAGTACACACAAAACAACATTAGCTACCTTACAATTCCATTGCCGTCATTTTTTGACGGGCAATTCGCTAGTATGTATATATATATATATATATATATATATATATATATATACACATTATATATATATATATATATATATATATATACACATTATATATATATATATATATACACTATTTATATATATATACACTATATATATATATATATATATATATATATATATACACATTATATATATATACACATTATATATATATATATATATACACACATTATATTTATATAATATATTTATTTATATATACACACATTATATTATATATATATTTACACATTATATATATATATATATTAGTTGTGAGCAGGCGAGCTTGCTCAAGCTGTTGCTCACGCTTGCGGGCTCGCGCAGCGTGGGCCCTCATTCAATTGCAATTTGGCCAATTGAATAGGGCCCTAAATAAGCACATAACATATATTTTTTAAAGAAGTTTTTAGTTAGTAAGCATCTATCCAAAAGCAAGGTTTTCACTAACTAAAAACCTCTTTAAAAAACATATGCTATGGGCCAAATTGCAATTGAATGAGGGCCATGGAGCGCCATAGGCGTTCCTTGCCAGCAAATGCGGCCCTCGCAAACTTTATGTTGTAACGCAAACAACACGACACAGCAACAGCGACCCTCGCAAACTTTACGTCGCAATGCAAACAACATACGAGACACGTTACCACTCATTAGGACCTCGCAAAAATTCCCTGCAACCCGCGAACAGGAAAAAATGAAAAACACAATAAATACACACAACACATACATAAAAAGCTGTCCTACAGCAAGAGGGAGCATCCAGGACCTCAAAAAATTAAGTTACACCTTAATTTAACTCAAAATAAAAGAGTTTAAACACTCAAAAATTCTCTAAGCGACAGAAAAAATGTTCGCCGAACAAAACGAGGCTACAGCACTGTAAACACGCAAAACACCACAAGAAACTCACAAAACACCTACGGATATTCCGCTACAGACGCATACCACATATTACCCGCCTTTTTAGAACAATATGGAAGTACACAACTACGCTAACGGTTTTGGCTTGCGCACGCACACTATTACACTGCACACATTCAGCACGCTTACACAGCAGCTCCACACCACTAATGCTGCAGCAACATCAAAACAGATTGCAGCTCTTCAACACAATGCTTCAAAATAGGTAAAGTATATTCATTTATTAATGTATTATATATTTCATTATTATACACCAAACAGCATTAGCTACCTTACAATTTCATTGCCGTCATTTTTTGACGGGCAATTCTCTAGTCTATATATATATTATATACTATATATATATATATATATATATATATATATATATATAAAATAATGTGTGTGTGTTTGTATATATATATATTTTTTGTGTGTTTATATATATATATATATATATATATATATATATATATATATATATATAGTGTATGTGTGTATATATATATATAGACATATATATACAGTATATATATATATACTAGCGACTTGCCCGTCAAAAATGACGGCAATAAAAACTGAAGCCTGGCAATGCTGTTTGCCACACAATGTAAGCCTCTCCCCCTCTACTTTACTGGCCTTGTGATGAGCGCCTTTGGCGCTCATCACAGGCCTTGCAATGAGCCCCTTTGGAGCTCATTGCGAGTCTCTCCCTCTGTCTACTTCCTCCCTCGTGTCTTATTTCCCCCCTCCTCTCCCTCCCTTGTGTCTCCTTCCACCCTGTCTACCTCCTTTGTATCTCCTGCCCCCCCTGTGTTTTTACCTCCCTCTCGTGTCTCTAAACCCCTCCCCTGTGTCTCTTTCCCCCTTCTCCCTCCCATGCATCTCTTCCCCCCCTGTGTCTCCCCCAACCCTCCCCTGTGTCTGTTCCCCCCTGGCCTGTGTCTCTTTCCCCCTCCCCCTGTGTCTGTTACGGCCTTCCTCGTGTCTCCATTTCCCTCCCTTGTGTATCTTCCCCCCTGCACTCTCTCCCCTGTGTCTCTTCCCCCTCCTCTCACTCCCCTGTGTCTCTTCCCCCTCCTCTTTCTGTGCCTCTTCCTCCCTGTCTCTTCCCCCTCACCCTCTTTGTCTCTCCCCACTCTGTGTCTTCCACCCTCTCCCTCTGTGCCTCTTCCCCCGCCTCTCTCTGTGTGTCTCGCCACTGTGTCTCTTCACCCCTTCCTCTGTTCCCCCCCCCTCTGTGCCTCTTTCCCCCTCTCTCTGTACCTCTTACCCCCCTTCCCTCTGTGTCTCTTCCTCCCTCACCCTCTGTATCTCTCCCCCCTGTGTCTCTTCCCCCCTCTCCCTCTGTGCCTCTTCCCCCCCTCTCCCTCTGTGCCTGTTCCCCCCTGGCCTGTGTCTCTTTCCCCCTTCCCCCTGTGTCTGTTCCCCTCTCCCCCCCCCCATTTCCCTCCCATGTGTATCTTCCCCCTGTTCTCCCTCCCGTGTGTCTTTTCCCCCTCCTCTACCTCCCCTGTGTCTCTTTCCCACCTATCCCTCTGTGTCTCTCCCCCCCTCCCTCTGTGTCTCTTCCCCACTCTCCCTCTGTGCCTCTTCCCCACTCTCCCTCTGTGCTGTGCCTCTCCCCCCCTCTTCCCCACTCTCCCTCTTCCCCACTCTCCCTCTGTGCCTCTTCCCCACTCTCCCTCTGTGCCGTGCCTCTCCCCCCCCCCTCTTCCCCACTCTCCCTCCCCTCTTCCCCACTCTCCCTCTGTGCCTCTACCCCCCTCTTCCCCACTCTTTCATCTGCTCTCGGGCCGCGCTGCGCGCAAGCGCGGCTCGCGCCGCGCTCTGCGCAATGCGCAGCAGTTTATAATTGTCTAACTGCGATTCGTCTGAAGCGTGACGACGAATCGCAGTTAGACAATTATAATATGTGATATATATATATATATATATATAGCTCCTCCTCCCTGGGGGCCCCAATTTTTTTTGCACCGGGGCCCTCCATTCACTAGCAACGACACCGCAAAGAATGTTATCAATGCCTGTTTGGTGATCCAACTGATGAATATCTACTTCTATATAATAAGATAATTTCAGATGCTTTCAAAAAGAATATCATCACATCTAAAGAATTAGCATATTAAGTCGACTTGATGGAATCATGTTGAATGAATCTACTTTACTTGCTACATACGACATAGGGGCGCTTTACACTTCCACTGATCATGACATAGGGGGTCAAGCAAATGATTACTTTCTACAGATGGAGTCATCAGAAAACAAGGAAAGTTCTTGTTGGATCTATTGAGGTTTATCCTTCACCATAATGATTCCATCTTTAATAAGAAATTCTGTCTACAGATGCTCGGAACCGCAACGGGTTCAGTGTGTGCTCCCACATACGCAAATATCTATTTAGGATGGTGGGAGAGAGAATTAGTATTTTGCGACAAGAATTCAAGTTTTACTGACCATACCACTTTGGGGTTAAGATACATCAATGACATCAAGTAGAATTTGAGACATGTATGGCTCTTTTCTACTCAAATACATTCAATTTAAAACTGATGCATTACATGAGTGCTGAATCGGTGGACTTTCTTGAAAGAAATATCATGGCAATATTGAGATGCACATATTCCGTAAAGCGACAGGAAGCAACAGTACTCTACATAACCAACGTGCACATCTCCCCGCCACCAAAAATGGAAATTCCATACAGGGAATTTCTCTGTGTTCGTAAAACCGGTCAGAAATCACAGTTTTTAAAGAAAGATCTAAGGAATTAACACAAATATTGAAAATGAGGGGATGTAGTAACAAATCCCTTGAAAGAGCCTATCACGAAGATCTTCTTATAACCATGGAACAACTATTGACACCACATAACCACTAGTGAACCGGTAAGATTCATTGGCACATTTTGCCAACAGTGGCAAGAAATTTCAACCATCATCAATAAACATGCACATATTTTAAGAACTGATGATATGCTGACTTCTATAATTGGAGACAGGATACATGTAGGGTGGAAGAAGTCACATGTAGGATGGAGGGACAAATTGCTCAGAAACCACTTTTCTAGAAATTTTGAAATGTAGTAAATTTACAGATGGAACCTTTGCCTGTGGACACTGCAGCATGTGCTGCTACATGATTAAAGTCAATGATGTACAGGACCGACAAGGCAACAAGATGATTGAGAAGTTTCTTAAAATGCATTAGTAACAATGTGATCTACTGTTTAGAGTGTTCATGTCATCTCAAATATGTAGGGATCACTACAAGAGAGATACGCTCCCAGCTATGTGAACATCTGTAATATCAGAAATGGTCCTACATGTGGAAAAGAGTAAAACCCTAAGTACTGTGGTGAACCATTTTATGATCAAAAGTCTGTATTAAAATGTTGGATATTACAGAGGCTCAATCTGGGTATCAGGAGGGGTGATATTGAGAAAGAACTTTTGAGGGCAGAGAACCCATGGATAATGAACACCATTATGCCAAATGGGGTGAATGAGAACTGTAACTTTTTGGTTTATAACAATTAGACGATCACAGTCTTAGAAATCCTAGTAAAATGTCATCTTGTTGAGCACAAAATTATTTGAGTATATAAGACAGTAATCTGAAGTCTTCAATTAGTGCAATACGATGGAGGGAAAGAATCGAGCAACTGACTTCTTTTTGAATTTTCAGTTTTTTTATCTCTTTAATCTTAATTTTCTAATTCAAATGTTATGCTAAATTGAAATACAGAGTATTGTGTAATATATGTTTATTATTTGATTTAAATTTGTTCTAAATATGCATAGCTTAGTAAATACAGAGGGATGTTTCAATGTCAATTATACATGAGTTAAAGAGTACTTGCTGATTCCTCAATACTCAGGATGATGGAAACTTACCTGCTATATATAGATTAGAATACTTTTTGATGATTGTGATTATAACTATTGTCACTTAGCATATTTTTTTGTATATACATTTATTACACATTGGGAATATATTTGTACGCTAATAATTTTGGTAGTTTGTTTTTATAGTATGGTGACTATTCAAAAGTGAATATAATTTTGGTGTTTATTATTTCTACATGAGTTTTTTTATTTTCTGGTGGTAAGTATATAACTTGAATGATAGTATTCTCTTTTTTAATTTTGAGAGTTGGTGTATACATTTTTACAATGGGTTTTAGTTCCTAAATAAAATGGCACTTCAATATCTTTATGTCTATTAAAACCATTTACATCACTTATCAAAAAGTCATTAAATTGTGTCCATAAGTATTAGATGTGGCTCACAGTATTTAGGTATGTGCAACTTAAATTACAACAGTGTTAGCACAATGTGGACAAGAAGAGGGCAATATATTTCACATGATCTGCAGTCATTAATTAGTAAACAATAACAGTTTCAAGTTATTTAACAATATTCATTATATATGTAATCAATTACTGGCAATGTGAGACTTAACAATTTTATGGATCCATAATAGGTTATCTAGTTTTATTTTACTTTCATTTTCTATGTGTCATTTGATATAAGAAACAAATAGATAGTTCTTACCCATGTGTCCACATTGAGTTAACATCTCACCTTGCAGAATGGGTAACACTTTGTGTGTTCACAATGGGTTAACCCCACTTATTTTAAGGCTAGCTTCTAGTTACAAAAAATACACCAGTCTTATTGTATGCATGTATCTGTTATGAGTTAATACCTTCACTCTTAGGTTAATGTCTATTTACAAACATATATGATGTGTTTTGCATATCTGCGCATAATTTATATTCAATTTATAGTTTAGCACTTATAGTTATAGACATCATATTCAATAGTATTAGTTTTAAAATGTAAGTGATATATAATTAATTGATTTTGATAATGATTTGGGGTGCATATATGCCATATGAATTAATTGATTAAGGGTATAGTAATTAATCATTATGGCTTAATTTTGTATATACAGCCAGTAGTTTTTGGATACAATCCACGAGTGACATTACCTTCCCATTGCTATATACATAGTAGACATATGTACTTGCATTAAGTGATAAGTGATGTTTATATCAGATTGTGCTATCTCCTTTTAATTTTTTATAATTTTTTTTCATGTTTTATCATATTTAATTAAATTGAGTTATTTGTAACTAATTTCTTTTTCATTATTTTCAATATATTCCCTGAGGTTTTTCCATTAGATATATATAAGTGTCTTTCTCTTCTATTTAAATACAGTTTAAATTACACTTACTTATTGATAATGACTTTAGACATATTCGAAAACAATTTTGGAGTATTTTATAGATAATAAGTCTATCCCCTTTTTTCTTTAATAAACTATAAATCCCATCTAGTCATATGTTTGTGGGGAATTTTGTATTTTATGCTCTCTGGGAAGTTGCCATTGTGGGTAATTTTATGAAAACTCATATTCTGGATTTGACTCTTCTATAATGTTCTGAATTGTTTTTAACACATCATAATTATTTTACCATGAATTTATTATACATTGCGGGTAATTTTATGAAAACTCATATTCTGGATTTGACTCTTCTATAATGTTCTGAATTGTTTTTAACACATCATAATTATTTTACCATGAATTTATTATATAAAGAATGGGTTCCTGTCTGTTGTCGATGATATTTTAGTTTTTAAAGAGTTAATAATGTATTATATAGAATGGTTTTGATTACCAAATATTGCTTTTAAATGTATTAAACACATCCTAGTGATATTTGCATCAACTTCTTTTATAAAAGGGCCTGATTCAAGACTAACTTTCCACAGACTTGTTATCAGATGACTCCAACTTATTATCCTGTTCATATGGATATATTCCTGTATACTTTCCCTTCTGGGAGCTTCCTCACTATAGAAGTGAGACTTATAGGTCTATACGATTTGCTCTTGCTCCCTTCCTAAATAAATGTATCGCATTTGCTTTTCACCAGTCCTCTGGTACTGAGCTTGTGGAAAATGAGTCTTACAAAATTAGATATAATGGTTTGGCTATTACAGAACCCAACTTCTTCAGTACCCTTGGGTGTATTTCATCAGGACCCGGGGCTTTATTAATATTTATTTTTTCATCCTCTTTTGGATTTCTTCCTGCATCAACCAATTTGCTGAAGGTAGTGTAGCCCCATTTTGTTGCAGTGTCATAACTCTTGGTACCTTCCTTGTGTATATAGAACAAAATTATTTATTTAGCTCATCTGCCTTTTCCTGGTTACGACCTGTATCACATGTTAATGTTCCAATATTTTCTTACCTGGCCTTCTTACCATTAATATCATTTTACAAATGTTATGGTTATTCTTACTCTCTTTTATATTAATTTTAATTTGTATTTCAGCCAATTTAATAGCTTCTGTGCAAGACATGTTATGTTCCTTATAGACATGTAAATTTGTCTCTGTTCCCGCTTTTTTGTAAAATTGAAATGCCTGCTTTTTATCTCTTATCTTGATTTTTAAATAATTGTTAAGCTAAATGGGTTGAGATTTAATAATTAGATTTTTATTTCCACATGGTACAGTATGTGTTAATATGTATGTATATTGAAAAAAAGCTTTACATTTATATTCTATATTTTTAAATATCAATTATTTGTCCCGTCTATAAACTGTATTGCTGAAGTACTTGCTACTTTATCTGAGTTAGATAGTAATTGACGTTGAATAAAGACTTTAAGTCCGTCAAGTTCAACCTTTTTAGATCACTTCTGATCACTATGTAGATTATTTATTACCTGCTAATAATTGTTAATTACTAATTGTTAATTGATCCAAAGGAAAGCAACCAGAAAAAAAACATTGAACCATTGCCAAAAAACAGGTACTGGCTATCAGATTCCTCCCTGGATCAATATTACTTCTATCGTTATCTAAGATAACCCTGAATGTCCTTTATATTCAAAAATATATCCAACCCCTTTTTTAAAGTTATCTATCGAAACTGCTGTCACCACCTCCTTTGGTAGAGAATTCCACAGTTTAACCACCCTTACTGTGAAAAACTCTTTTCTTTCTTTAAGGTGGAATCTTTTTTCTTCTAACCTCAAGGGATGTCATCTTGTTAGTTGAAAAACCTCTTGGCTCAATCAGTTCACCTGACTTTGCCTTATATTGACTCTTAGATGCCTTTTTTCTAGAGAAAATAAGTTTAATTTGGTTAGTCTTTCTCCCTATCTTAGCCCCTCCATTGCCCTTATTCGTTTTGTTACCCTTCTCTGTACTTTTTCCAGCTCTAAAATGTCCTTTTTATGAAGTGGTACTCTAAATTGTACTCCATATTCCGAATAAGAGTGTATAGTGGCAGAAATATCTTTGCTTCCCTTGCGCCTATACCGTTCTTAATACATGCTAATATTTTACTTGCCTTTGCAGATGCTGCTTGGCATTGAGCACTGTTACCTAGGTGGTTGTCCACAAGCACCCCCAAATCTCTTTCTATGTCTGATACCCCTAAAATGGCTTCATTAAGGTGATAAATTGCATTACTATTTTCCTTCACAAATACATAACTTTACATTTATTTGTATTATATCTCATCTGCCATCTAGTTGCCCATTCCTCTAATTTTTGCAAATCCATTTGGAGGGAAAGTACATCATATTCTGATTTGATTACCTTGCACAACATAGTGTCATCAGCAAAAATGGAGACACTACTTTCCAATCCTACTTGTAAGTCGTTAATAAATATGTTAAAAAGGAGAGGTTCTAATACTGAGCCCTGAGGAACCCCACTTACCACATTAGTCCAATCGGAGTATGCTGCATTTACAAAAACTCTTTGCTTCCTGTCTTTTAGCCAGCTCTCAATCCATGAGCAGATATTTACTGCAAGTCCTGTATCTCTTAGTTTGCACAATAGTCTCCCATGTGGCACTTTATCAAAAGTCTTTGCAAAATCCAAAAAGACTACATCCACTGAGTTGCCTTGATCCAAGTTCCTACTAACCTGCTCATAGAAACTAATTAGACTTGTTTAACATGACCTATCCCTCATAAATATGTCTTGACTCCTACTAATAAGCCTGTTCAAATAGACATATTAGTGTATACTATCCCTTATTAACCCTTATAAAAGTTTCCCAACTACAGATGTGGGTATAACAGGTCTATAATTCTCTTGATTTGCTCTTGCTCCCTTCTTAAATATAGATATCACACATGCTCTTTTCCAGTCATCTGGTAGCGATCCTGTGGTGAGTGAGCCTTGAAAAATTAGTTTGTTTAATAATTATAATGTTTTGGCTATTACAGAGCCCAGTTCCCTCAGTACCCTTGGATGAATTCCAAACTTATTTGGATTTCTTCCTGTGTTGATCAATTATTTGGTGGAGGTAGTGTAGCCCTATTATGTTGCTATTTCCTAACCACTGGTACCTCCCTTGTGTATACCAAAGAAAATAACCTATTTACATCATCTGCCTTTTCCTAGTCACTATTTATCAGTCAGTCTGTTACATTGTAGTGTTCCTATGGCTTACTTCCTGACCTTCTTCCCATTAACTAACTTTTTATTTTCTATTCTAGACAGTCTAATAGCTCTTTTGCAAGCCTAGTTGATTTCATTATACTCACATAAAGCTGCCTCTGTTCCCTCGTTTTTCTATAATTTAAATGCCTGCTTTTTCTTTCCTTATCATGATCTTTAAATCATTGTTAAGCCAAGTGGGATGTGATTTTACTCCTATTCCTTTTATTTTCACATGGAATATACTGATGTGTATTTATATTTAGTAATCATTTGAATGTTGTCTATTTATTTTCAGTATTTTGACGTGTAAGTTCTTTATCCCAGTGTATACGCATTGCTGCTCTTAGCCCATTAAAATTTGCCCTTTTAAAATTAAGAGGTTTTTTTTGTCCCCTTACAACTTTGTTTTTTTAATTCAATCTCACAAGGGTTCCTCTATTTCAATATTTGATATTATATCAATATTATTCGTGATGACTAAATCCAAGATGGCCTCAGTTCTTATATAGTCTGGTCAAATAATGATACCTGAGTGTACTCAAGAACCTGCTCCCCTTAGCGGAACTGCTGGCCTCATTCACCCAGTTTATTCCAGGATAGTTAAAATCTCTCATTATTAAAACTTGACCATGTTTAACTGCATTTTCAATCTGTTGCAATAATTGCAATTCCTCCCTTTCAATTATATTTGGGGGTTTATAACATATTCCTACCAATAGTCATGTAGAATTTGTTCCTCAACTATTTAACTCATCCCACAAGGATTCCAAATTATTGCCAGTTCCACCATAAATATTTTATCTCACCATAGGCTTAAAATCAGACTTTAAATACAGCCAAATGCCTCCTCCCCTTCTACCATTATCCGTATCTTTCCAAAATAGGTCATAACCATCCAGATTAACAGTCCAGTCATGAGATTCATCCCACCATGTTTCAGTAATACCTATCAATTCCCTTTTTTCATGTACAGCCAATAATTATAGCTCACCCATTTTCTGTGACAAGCTTCTGGCATTATCAAGCATGCACCTTATGTTGCTATGACTCTGTAGTGTTTGCCACTGTATTCCCTATTGTCTACAGTAACCCTCCACCATTCTCCTCCTCATAGGTAATTAATTCATCCGTTTCCCCTCTACACTTTCTACCCATTTACTTTTATCTGGTCCCTCCGCTCACCTACTAGTTTAAAAATTCCCCCAGCCTTTCTACCATCCGTTCTCCTAGCACATCAGCTCCCTCTTCATTAAGGTAAAATGCATCACTGCTATAGAGATTGTTCCAGTACTCTAAAAACCCAAACCCCTCCTTAGTGCACCACTTTTTTAGCCACGCATTAACCTCCCTACGCTCCTTCTGTCTCCCTGGGTTAGCATGTGGCACTGGAAGTATCTCGGAAAAAACTACCTTGGAGGCCCTTGCCTTAAGCTTATTTACCAGTTCTCTAAAATCATTCTTTAGGACACTCCATCTTCCACTTCCTTTGCCATTGGTACCAGTATGTACCAAGACCACTGGTTCGTTTCCAGCCCCTCCCAACAATTTATCAACCTGATCCACAACATGCCCGGACCCGATCTCTCGGGAGACAACAAACTGTTTGATTGCTGGGATCTGGGTGACAAATTACACTGTCTACCTTCCTAATAATAGAGTCCCTTACCACAAAAAAAAAACTGTCTGTTGCTCTGCCTATGCTGCCCTTACTCTCCTCCAGTAGAACTGTTCTCCCGGGAGCTTATTTTACAAAGAAAGGGATAATGGAATTGCAGTAAATATCAGTGTTCAATATTAGGTTATATGCTTTTTAACATATATATTAATAATTTAGCCGTAGGACTGGAAAGTAATGTCTCCATGTTTGCTGATGACAGCAAGTTGTTCAAGGTAGCTAAATCAGAAAAAAATATGTGCAAATTGGATTTAATACAAATAAAGGTAAAGTTTTGAATTTGGAAAAGAAAAATTAGCATACAATTTATAAACTTAATTGAACAAATCTAGGAGTATAGGAGATAGATAGGGATTTAGGAATGCTTTTGTATAACCACCTAGGTAACAGTACTCAATGCCAAGCAGCGTCTGCAAAGGAAAATAAAATATTAGCATGCATTAGGAGGAGTGTAGAAGCAAGAGAAGCAGCTATAATTCTGCAACTATATAGCCCTCATTTGGAATATGGTGTACAGTTTTGGGCAGCATTTTAACAAAGGGCATTTTAGAGCTGGAAAAAGTACAGAGAAAATGAATAAGGGGAATGGAGGAACTACGCTATGAAGAATAACTAACCAAATGAAACATATTTTCTTTAGGAAAAAGGCACTTAAAGGGATATGATTACCTTATATAAATGTGTCCAGGTCAACATAAAGCATTATCAGGGGAATGTTGTGTGCCAAGGGATGTTTAACTAACAAGAGCACATGCCTTGGCATTAGAGGAAGAAAAGCTTAGACCTTAGGGAAATAAAAGGGCTCTACACAGTAAGGTCAGTCAGACTGTGAAACTCTCTACCAAAAAACTCTGTGACAGTGAATTCAATAGTAAACTTTAAAAAGGGGTGGATATTCTCTGACAGAGACATCATTAAAATACCTTCAAGTCGCTTTCTATAAAATGAAAGCTGATGTCTTGCATTTGTTTCAGAGGTCGTAATCAAAGAGGTACACTGATACATGTAGTATGGAAATGCCCAGTTGTTAAAGATATTTGGGACAGAATCAGTCAAATCTTGTCTTAAGTCCTTGACATGAACATTATTCCAGAACCTCCTAGATTTGCCACTTCTCATAAAATTATTACATATGACTACTAGATGGCTAAAACATGTTCTACATCATAAATAAATCATACTTTAATAATGAAAAAGCTGTCTAGTACCTATAAAGACTACAATTGGCATTATTGGCCTAATCAGTCATGGAGGTCCTTGCCCCGGAGGTCCTTAAAGGCATCTCAACATTAAACACACATGTTCTGTTTGGAAAATTGAATAATGATATTTTTGTGAGTTTCTAGTCTCAAATTGAATGAGGTTCAATATCATTATGTTTGAATTATATATTTGAGAAAGAGTTGTATTATGATCTTTTTGTGCCTTTAAAACTGATTATTAAGAAATACAAATGCCTAATTGTAAAATGTTGATTTTTACCTGTATGCAAATAACATTGTTAGCTTCAGTTAATATGATCAGTGTTTTGAAGTACTGAATAGAAATGGAGTGTCTCTTCCCCCCTCTCTCACCCCTGTGTCTCTTCCCCCCTCCCCTGTGTCTCTTCCCCCCTCTCTCACCCCTGTGTCCAATGACATTTGTCTTAGATACTGTATATACTGCCATCCAACAGATGCTGGTCACAAGACACTGCCCATGAACGCTGTGTGTCTCAAAAATCTGCTCCTGACTCTCTCCGGATCATTGGCCATAAAGTTATCCAGAATGTCATACAAACTTTTGGTGAGGAACTCAGTGAGAAGTTCTTTTGGTTCCTCAGTGTCAGAGTCACTGCTTTCCTGTGCTTCCTGAATGCCCTGTTCTGTCGGTTGTTGGTTCTCATTTGTCAGACTCTCGTTTGAAGCTTGCACCAACTCCTCAGTGTCCTGGGTGTCGGCATCTCCCAATACAGCCGTATTGACCAGGTCTACTATCTCTGCAATGATGGGCTGTTCTGGTTCTTCATTCACAAACAGCTCTAGCCATACCTTCCTCCACACTGCTTTCTGTCATTGCTATGTCACTTCCTTCCAGGGCAAATCAATGTTAGTTATGCTCTGCATGATGGTATATTTTTTTCCAAAAATCCATCATGGATTATTTGTCCTTGCTGCCTGTTTGGTCAATGAGCTCCAAATGGATTTATATATTGCAAACTAAGAAGCCAATGGGCCTTAATGAAGGTTTCACTTATCTACCATGGGCCTCATTCTATTATCGGCCGCAGCCGCTGCGGGGCCGCAAGGACCGGCCGCAAGTTTTCGGGCTATTGTATTCCCCTCCGGCTGGGGCTTCCGGCAGGCTTGCGGCCGGTGCCTTGCTATCTCTTGCGGCCGATCGCGCCGTAAGAAAAGCCTGGTTGCAATTCTATTGCTCCAGGAACCCTCTCTGCAAGGCTAAAAACGAGCCGCAGCTTACTTGCAGCAAACAGGTCCCACTAGCACCAATTAAGCACATAAAATAGCTCAAATAAAGCCATCCTGCACTTTGCGGAGTCTATAAAGTGATATTCGGTGTTAGCAAAAATAGCACATAATTACCCTATACTCAAATCCGTAAAATAATTTTTTTTGAATATACGTAAAATATCCATGTAAAAAGTCCAGAGTGCTTGGAGCACCTCAGACACGCCCACGCCGCAGCCGGAAAATAAACAGTTAATTTGAACTCGGGTTTGGGCTGATGTGCAAGCTTGAGAGGGGGTTACTTTTAATCCTCATGTCCCCCAATATGATCCCTAGTATTTACAGAGCTGTACAGTGCAGGCTTGAATTTATTTTTGCGTTTTTAGATTTCTGAGCTTACGGCCGGTTCCAAGATATGCGGCCGGCCGTAAGGGGAGATCCTTGCGGGGCCGTATAATAGAATCGCGAGTTAACAGAACCCCCGCCGATTTACGGCCGGTAATAGAATGAGGCCCCATTTGTTTAATTGTTAGGTATGTATTCATCTAAACTGCTTTTGTCTGGCTTGATATATGATGTTTAACAAAAAATACAACATAAAGCTTTGTAAATATAAGATATGATATTTATTGTCAAAATATTTTCAAAAAGATAATTGATAATAACTTAAAAAATATTTTAAAATCTGAAATTAATATAAATCATATTTTTCCTATCATGAAAGTCATAATGTGTGATTAACCTTAAAAAAAGTAAACCTGTATATAAAAAAAAACTCATAAAATATATAAACAAGATTTTTTTCATCTGAAATATATTTTTTGATAAAGATCCAAATAATAGAGGGTTTTATGAAAGATAGGATAAATTATAATAAATCGGCATTAATAACAGCATATTAAAAAAATGTTTTTAAATAAATATTATTGATTATAGGTTATAAATAAAAAGTTCAATCTATGAATAGAATAGAATAATCGTTATTGATTTCATTTTATACAAAAATGAACAGTGATACAGAATATCAAGAAATAATAATCCATACATCAATCAAAAGCAAGTGATACTGAGACATTCATACTGAATAGTTGTACGTTAAAAATATAAATACTTTAGGTAATAATGAGAAATACCTACGCTAATATTTTCCTTGCCATTGCTTTTATCACCATTTAAAGTAATCTATTAGAAGAGAGATGTTTTTTTTTTTTTTTTTATGCATTGTTTTTAAGAATTTGCCGTTTGGTTGTTATGACAACGAGAAATCTTTAAATAGTGGCCAAAACGAGAGTACATTTTGGGAAACGCGCTTTGGGTTGTCTTAGAGGCGCAGAGCCAATGACGTCCTTAAGACGCATTGGTGTGTAGCGAGTGAGGGTAGGAGGGCACTTAGAAGAAACCTGAGAAATGACACAAAGCTTGTAACTAAAAGTACAATAAGTTAAGAAGTATTACCTATAAATAAATCAACTCGGAGCATACAAAGCTACATAGAAACTTGGTTTTAAATTAAATAAGTATGAGAGCTGTGAGTTACAATAAATTTGATTAAAAATATAAAATTGCATAGAAACTAACTGGTCCATTGAACATTTGTATGTACAAATTTCCACATTTAAAATGACTTTGTGGGCTAAAGCACAAGAATGAATATGGAATGTTAGCAGCAGTATGTAGATGTTTGAAACCCATGAACAAAAGCAATGAATTACTCTGTAATAATGTTAGCCCTATACAAATTAAGTAAAAAGCTGCTACCAAAAATGTAACATCTATTGATAAATGCTACAAAGTAACCACCTGAGAGTCCCATTATTATTCAAGGAGAACTAAATGCTATAATAGTCATAGAAATATAAATACTGTATAGCTCTTTACAAAATGTGGGATATATATTTTGTTTATCTAGAGCTATCAGAATTCAGATGTAATATAGCTACTCCTTGAATAAGTTACTTATGTATATAAAGATACTATATAAAAGGAGACAAAGAGCTAAACATTTATTCTTGCATCTAAAAGACACTTTATAAAAAGGAATGTTTACATATGTTTCAGAAATTATAAAAAAGATATCATTCATATGGACAAAAAGTATGTTATATGAAAACAAGTATCTGCAAATGTTGTGAAATAATTTATAAATCTTCTTTGTTGAAAAAGGAAAATCTATGCAGTCTATGTGTTATTACATATGTATTATATTCCAACACAGTATAATATCATATAAGAGAGTCCTAACACTTCACTTATATTCATAGATATTTTTATTAGTGAGCTTAAACACTGTATTTGTGATTATATAAATCGGCACTTCCATAGAGCACATTATTATGATTGTGTATATTCACCTATATTATTATTATTTACTAGGAAATTGCCTGTCAAAAATTCGAGGATGTGGCCCCTCTGTGCCCCTTTGGTGCTCATTGCGAGCCCTGCGTGGTCGGCGAGGCTCGCAAAGCGTGACCAACATCGTAAGCGTTACGAACAGCCCCGCAGCTCCACAACTATTATAGTGATCACTTCTTTTCTGACTGTATTAGATATAATAATACCTCTTAAAATGTTTGTTTGGATTGTTTGCTCCAACACCTCAGTGTTATAAAAAAATTTAAAAGTTTTTTAAATATTTTTTGGGTCTCTCATGAGATCTGAATGAGTTGTGCAAAAACAGAATTATTTCTTCTTGTTTGTCTTACATTTTAAAAAAACAAGAATGCAGGATGAGCCTGAAGCTTCCACATCTGTAATTTAAAGTGGACTGTTTAGTTTGTGTGCTGTTTCTTTAAATTGTATTTAAAAAAAAGATTATTTTTGTGTTTGTTTATTTGCAGTTTCTTAAAAGCTAATATAAAGCCAAACATCTTGAACATTAATTTGCTTTTGTGTATTTTTCCATGTGTTCCCTTAAACCTATCTACCCTATGTTAGAATGACCCAGTTTAGTGCTGTTTCACTAAACTCTCCTGTTGCTTGGGACATATCTACAGCATTAAACAGGGTATTGATGCACTATTTGAAATGTAAACTGCTTATATATATTTCAAAGCTTGTCATAGAAATAAATGTCAAAAATTAATAAGGAAAAAAGGGTTATATATATTTGAATAAAAAGGGCATACAGGGTTATGTAGAATAACTAGATAACAAGGGTTATTGATAAATGTAGTAATTCAAATTTTGTGAACATGAAGAAAAAAAGGTTAATTTTATGAGACAATTGGCAATATTTAAATGGGGTTCCTTTGTTTGCCTTCCTGTGGGTCAATTACCAATTCTCTAGTTACAAGGGTCAGAGGAGATCTAAAAAGGTTTCTATGTTAACATTTATTGTCAGAACAGCAATTAAAATTTTAACACCTTGGTAGAAAATTAAAGTAATTTTCAATAAATAATATACAGAGGAGGAAAGGTTTGCTATTTTACCCATTCCCTAAAAAACACTGCATATTTAAAAAAAATATGTCTGAAAACTTTAAGCATAATTAGGCAAGATAAAGTTGTACAGATGTTGTGTAATTAGAAAAGAAAACATTTTGATGCCTCTGTTGGACCCTGGAATGATACATTGATTTAAGTTGTGTGTTAAATGGGCATTTACATTTCTGGAGAACTATGTTTACATTGAATCATGCAAGATGGCTTCTTGTGTGGTGAGGGATGGAAAGAGGTGTGGTGTTGATTTCAATCAAATCCAGCTATGTAATGATTTTAGAGAAACTCTTATATTTACTGACTCTACTTGTTTCATGGGGACTTCCATCTTAAAGTGCTAGTCCGCCTTTAGCTTGAGAGGGAAGGACATCCTATTTAGGTATACTATTCCATATAATTCCGTTGTCAAGTGTGCTATATAGAAAGCACTTTTTAACAGAATGAATGCACAGTTCTTCCCATTCCTCCCATGTGTGTAATTATTTTAGTAACAAAGACAAACTGAATACAGTAGTTTAATAATAAAGCCTGTATTTATTTATTTCAATTATTGTAAAAAAATATTTGCATGTTATCAAGTTAAGTTCTTCAAGAGAGAATAATATAAATATATCTTACAATGGCACATACTTGTACATTCACACATTAGTTCTTCCTTTAATTCCGTTACAAACGTATCTACTTTTCCGTTCTGTTTCATCATATTTACATTCTATCTCTTGTCACAAACCCCAGGAACTACTGAGCCTCAGGACCTGGCACCCCAACCTCGACCTACCCTAGCCACGTTGACCATATGGACTGAGGTTATTGTAATAGCCACAAAGACATTCCTATTAAAATATTATAACACTTTGTTATTGGTATAAAACCAAAAATGCAAATGTTTCCGCAAGCCCCTTGTTAAATGCCTGGCCCATTTCCATTAAGTTACTCGAGCCTAAAGTGCTCTGGGTCATTTTTGCTAATTTTGAACATTCGCAATATGTGTAAAATGTGTTTAAGAGTGTACACAATGCATAGGGTCAATACAAATAGTTTTGGGGTAATATCACCCAGTTCGTTATGAGCTAGGTTCCTGGGTGAATTCATATGGTAAGCGTTAAAAAGGGCTCCATAGACTTTCACTTAGCCATTAATTATAGTTAACTAGGTTGTCAGACAATGATTGAAACCCTTTGTTTCAAAAGACAAGGGTCAAGTGATATCAAGTGCTTTGCAAGTTGTATCCCTTTGACCCATTGTCTCGAGTTTAACCACTAATTGATACATACTTGACCTTAGCCATTGTTGCTGACCCAATGCAATCAAATAGGGAGGCCAAATTGTTAGAAAGATTATGGAAGTCCTTGTCGGTCCCCAAAAGTTAATACACCCTGGAGCCACCTCAACTCTCCTTGCCGACTCCTATTAGATTTAATAAAGGTATCTCTACCCAAGAGCCGCTCAGCTAGGGGGCTTAAACACCTACCCTATATCCCCCCACAGACTTTGGGCACTAGTGACATCCCCTCCCTGCTTACAGGGCACCGGCTATAGTGAGTTCTTCTCTCCGGCCAAGAAATCTGTCTAGCCTGGATCCATGGTTCCCCACTCAGAGTAATCCCTGACCAATCACCCAGACACTCTATTTCCAGTGCTCACAAAATCCTGGCAACCTTCTGTTGTGCCCAGACCGTGACCAGAGATTTCTAACAGTTGGGGCCATAGACTTTTCTGCACCTAGACGGAGAGATAGACAGGTTGGTGCTTGCCCTGTTGGAAGTCCCTATCTCACATGGGGCAATTCCATTATATGTTAATTGTTTTTATGGGAATAACTGTATAAAAAAGTGAACCAAAAATAAAGATTGTGCTCTGTTTGGGACATATATACATGATGTGTTTCATTTAGAGGGAAGGATTTTATTTTTTAATCTACAAATTATTTCTGCAACTTGTCCTGAGACCTGGTAGCTTGGCCTGAGAATCTGCAACTTGCCCGTGAATCCTGCTAAGCTGTCATGTGTGAGGGGATACAGACCTTAGACAACCTGTAGATAGGATCGGTCTAGCAACCTTTTCAAGCTCAACGAAGAGCAGGTTGTGACACCACTAATCTAATTACCTATTCAATTAAATTCCTCGAACATTTTTCATACTCTCTGTTTTTTCACTAATTTCATCCACAGTTCTTTTTACATTTCCACAAACCTACATTCTATTAACCCTGGTAATTTTTTAACCTTTCTCTCCTCTTGACGCACCCTACTTTAATTCATTTCACCCTTCTTTACATTTCCTATATCCTACATATTGGTACCAGAGTGGTGTGGTTATTACAATCCCTCCACATGAAATCTGAATGTAAGGTTAAGCAGATGAGGCCACAGAACACTTGTTAAAACCCTTAGTGTTAGGCTATACATTATCTCTTTAAGTTTTAGTGGTTAGGAGTAGTGATGTCGCAAACATCAAATTTTGGGTTCGCGAGTAGCGAACGCGAACTTCATTAAATGTTCGTGAATGGACGAACATCGGCGGACCGCCATAGACTTCAATGGGCAGGCGAATTTCAAAACCCACAGGAACTCTTTCTGGCCACAATAGTGATGGGAAAGTTGTTTCAAGGGGACTAACACCTGGACTGTGGCATGCTGGAGGGGGATCCATGGCAAAACTCCCACAGAAAATTGCATAGTTGATGCAGAGTCTGGTTTTAAGCCATAAAGGGCATAAATCACCTTACATTCCTAAATTGTTTGGAATAACATGCTTTAAAACATAAGGTATGATGTTGTATCGATCAGGTAGTGTAAAGGTTACACCCGCTTCACAGTAACAGACCAATCTCCTTGTTTAATGGACCGCAAACAACCGCAAACAGTCCCTTTGCACAACCGCAAACTCCCCATTTGCACAAGGTTGGATACCAAGCTAGCCATGTCCCGTTCCTTGTCCTCACTGATGTCATTAAAGGTCTCTTCCTCCACCCAGCCACAAGGGTCCCCGAAAGGTGACAACAAGCCCCCTGGGATGCCTGCTGTTTTTGGTCTTACACCTCCTCAAAGCCACCTTCCTCCTCTGACTCCTCTTCTTCAGACTCCCAGAGTCTGGGGGCTTCCACTGCCCAGCATGGAATATTATACACCGGTCAGAGTCTGGGGGCTTCCACTGCACAGCATGGAATATTATACACAGGTCAGAGTCTGGGGGCTTCCACTGCACAGCTTGGAATATTATACACAGGTCAGAGTCTGGGGGCTTCCACTGCACAGCATGGAATATTATACACAGGTCAGAGTCTGGGGGCTTCCACTGCACAGCATGGAATATTATACACAGGTCAGAGTCTGGGGGCTTCCACTGCACAGCATGGAATATTATACACAGGTCAGAGTCTGGGGGCTTCCACTGCACAGCATGGAAGATTATACGCGTTGCCTCTGTCTGCGTTATTATAAGGTGTGTACTGTTAAGTAGTACTATTCCTAGCGGTTTAATCCCTGTTACGTCCACTATCAGGGGACGTGTATATGGCATAGTTTTTTGGAAGCGGGAGATGGAAAAAGATGCTTGGTCGGTCCTCCCACTTCAAATTTGGGGCACTGCGCATGCAATCTAAGGTGCCACAAGATATGAGTGTCACTGTGCAGAGTAGGCGCTGAAGGCCTCACACACACGCCTGTAGGCAGGCAACTGATATGCAATCGATTACAGTCAAAAAAGTGTTGTTTTATGTCACTGTACACTACGGTTGCACCAGATATGACGTATCACTGTGCACTGGCAAAAGTTGGCAGAGTAGATGCAATAGGCTTCACACACACGCCTGTAGGCAGGCAATTGCTATTCAATCTATTACAGTCAAAAAAGTGTTGTTTTATGTCACTGTACACTACAGTTGCACCAGATATGACGTATCACTGTGCACTGGCAAACGTTGGCAGAGTAGATGCAATAGGCTTCACACACACGCCTGTAGGCAGGCAACTGATATTCAATCTATTAAAGGTCAAAAAAGTGTTGTTTTATTTCACTGAGCACAATATAAGCTGTTAGGTGTTAACCTGTCACACACACACGCTGGCAGGCAGGCATATGCAATTAGATTACACAGAAAAAAATTATAAAATAAAATAAATGATGTTCTAGCCCTAAAAAGGGCTTTTTGGGTTGCTGTCCTTCAGATGGAAGGCTCTGGAAGGGAGTGTATGCTGCTGATTGGCTGGAATGTGTCTGCTGACTGTGAGGTGCAGGGTCAAAGTTTCCTCAATGATAAAGAATAGGGGGCGAACCCAAAAGCGCATGTGTTCGCCGTTTGCTGTGAACATGCAAAAATCGCCGCAAATAGTCCGCCAGCAAACTGTTCGGGACATCACTAGTTAGGAGACATTTTATGACCCTTGAGACTGGGCACATGTTCAACATCTCTTTAGGAATAACTCCTTTGAAAAAAAATATTTGAAGAAATAAGAGTATACAAACCCACAGTCATTTCATAGTCACTTGTTGCCTCAGGGTGCATGAGCAGTAGGATTATGATGTTTATGAGTTTGTTTATAGATTGATGGTTGTGTGAAGAGAGTCATACATATTATTACATGGTGAAATTAATGGTGTTACTTGAAGTGAATTATTTTGTACGCTGTCATCTTGACCCCTATTTCACCTAGAGTTAACTCATATACCATGGGGGTCCTTATTATAATTGGTTAAACTTTTAATTGATAAGTTATGCTGCAGGAATAATTCAAATATTTGATTATGATTGGCTGAAATATGATTGACACATATTTCAGCCAATCGCAACCCCCAAAATTAGTATATAAGGTGTAGGTGTGGTAAAAAAAAACGTTATTATTTGCATTTATTTTTATAGAGCAGTGGGTTGTTTATGTGTAGGTTAATTTCCACTGGTTGAAGATATGGAACAAGGTCTTCTATCAAGGAAGAGGAGGGCACACATTTCAATGAAATGGAAGTGCCTTATCCAATGCTGAAGAATGAGGACATCGAGGATCATCACTGGAAGGCATCAAAGGATAGGTATTGTATTGTTCTCCACCTTACAGGTTTAATTTAGCTTTTATTTTGAGTAGGCCATTTTATGTACTTAGTGCTAGGGACTATGGGGGTCCACATTAACCCCCATGTGGTGGTTAGGGTCCATGGTGATCCAATATGGACCCCTGTGAGGGTAAGAAGGGTACTATTGTTAATTTTAATTGCCATTGGGGTCCATGGCCTCAAAGAATGCACCGGGACACACCCGCTATACCTGCTATAAACCAGAAATCAAAATTAGTAAACACTATGGGCCTCATTCTATTATCGGCCGTAGGAGATGCGAGGCCGCAAGGACCAGCCGCAAGCTATTCTGCTATTCTATTCCCCTCCGGCCGGGGATTCCGGCAGGCTTGCGGCCGGCGCCTTGCTATCCCTTGCGGCCGCACGCGCCGCAGGAAAGCCTTTGATCTAAAACGTCCGCAAGAGTTTCGGCCGCAAGAAAAGCCCGGTTGCTATTCTATTGCTCCGGGAACCATCTCTGCAAGGCTAAAAGCGAGCCGCAGCTTACTTGCAGGAAAAAGGTCCCGCTAGCACCAATTAAGCACATTATAAAGCCAAAATAAAGCCATCCTGCACTCTGAAGAGACTAAAAAGTGATTGTAGGTGTTAGCAAAAATAGCACAACATTCCCCTACACTCAAATCCATAAAAAACATATTTTTTAATTTATGTCAAAAATCCATGTAAAAAGTCCAGAGTGCTTGGAGCACCTCAGACCCGCCCACGCTGCGGCCGGAAAATAAACAGTTAATGTAAACTCGGATTTGGGCTGATGTGCAAGCTTGAGAGTGGGTTACTATTAATCCTCATGTCCCCCAATATGATCCCTAGCATTTACAGAGCTTTACAGTGCTGTCTTGAATTTATTTTTGACTTTAAAGATTTCTGAGCTTACGGCCCGGTTGCAAGATATACGGCCGGCCATAAGAGGAGTTCCTTGCGGCCATTTTACGGCCGTTAATAGAATGAGGCCCTATATCAGTTGGGTATCCCCAAACTATAGGATAACCATGGGAGTCCATATGGATCCCCATGGCACAAAATATTAACCCATTACCATGGGAGATCCTTTAGAACACCATGGTAAATCTAAAGTAAAAACATCCCAGTTGACCCACATCCCAGTTTACCCACATGGCACCTAATATCAACCCTTATATCACAGGAGTCATTAGAAATCCATGTGTTACCTAATATTAAACCCTATACCATGGGGATCAAGATGGGCCCTAGCAAATAAAATTCTGCCACTATACAAATCTCTAGTACACCCTCATTTGGAATATGGAGTACAGTTTTGGGCATCACTTCATAAAAAGGACATTTTAGAACTGGAAAAAGTACAGAGAAGGACAACAAAACTAATAAGGGGAATGGAGGGGCTAAGTTATGAAGAAAGACTAACCAAATTAAACTTATTTTCTCTAGAAAAAAACCTTAATTACTATGTATATTAAGCATTAACCATAGGGGTGTTCATGGACCCCCAATGCACCTAAAGTGAATCCCTATATCCTCATCGAAATGAGTAATTAAGCCTCAAATCCAACACAATTAACTTGCTAGCGTCCTCATACCAACATATTTGAAACATTCAGATTTCTCAGAGGCTTGCCTTTACATGTGTAAAGTACCCATAGGCTTTTTTCCGCTAAAATGTCAGGCACTCTGAAAGACTTCCGAGTAAACTTCAGCAAAATCAGATATCCTTATGGGAGGCATATGATTGTTGTTGTTTAGTCATTCTGTCATGTCCGACTCCCTGTGACCCTATGGACAGCAGCACTCCAGGCACATCCCCTCTGAGTTCCATCAAGCTCATGTTCGTTGCTTCAATTAACTCTTTCATCCATCTCCGCCTCTGTCTCTCCTATCTTCAAGTGCCTGCAATCTTTTCCAACATCAGAGACTCATCTCATGATATGGCCAAAATATAGGAGCTTCTGCTTCCTGACCATACCTTCCAGTGAATAGTTTGTCTTGATTTCATGTAATACTGATCTATTGGCTCTTATTGCAGTCCATGATGCTCAGCCTTCATTATGGTCCAGCTCTCACATGTGTATGTTATCACTAGGAATACAATACTTGTTACTATTAGGACCTTGTCGATAATGTAATATCTACTTTTTATTAGCTTGTCCAAGCTTGTCATAGGTTTCCTCCCTAGAAATAAATATATTTTCATTTAATGGCCACAATAACCATCTGTAGAGATCTTGAATCCCAGTATAAAATCAAATCTGTCACTTCCCCATCTATTTGCCAGGAAGTGAGATTGAACTTTGCCATGATCTTGTTCTTTTTAATGTTGAGCAGCATGCCAGCTTTTGCACTCTCTTCTTTTACAGACAAAAGTGTCGTAGATCTATGTTTCAGTGCTTTACACTATTCAAATGTGTAATAAATGGATAAAAAATTGGGGAACTTTAATATAATTATAAAAATGAAAACTATGCCGCATTAAATCACCTTCACTATGGATTAAATGCAGGTTATGACAATCAATGGTTACTACTGCAGTCTTGCCATATTTATTGGGGCTTGTAAACAACCCTCAAATGGACAAATGGGGCCTCATTCTATTATCGGCCGTAAATCGGCCGTAAGGCTGCGATTCCTTGCGAGGGTTCAGTTAACTCGCGATTCTATTATACGGCCCCGCAAGGATCTCCTTTTACGGCCGGCCGCATATCTTGGAACCGGCCGTAATCTGTGAAATATAAAAACTGAAAAATAAATTCAAGCCTGCACTGTACAGCTCTGTAAATGCTAAGGATCATATTGGTGGACATGAGGATTAAAAGGAACCCACTCTCAAGCTTGCACATCTGCCCAAACCCGAGTTCAAATTAACTGTTTATTTTCCGGCTGCGGCGTGGGTGTGTCTGAGGTGCTCCAAGCACTCTGGACTTTTTACATGGATATTTTACGGATATTAAAAATAAAATATTTTACGGATTTAAGTACAGGATAATTATGTGCTATTTTTTCTAACACCTAAAATCCCTTTATAGTCTTCTCAAAGTGCAGGATGGCTTTATTTGAGCTATTTTATGTGCTTAATTGGTGCTAGCGAGACCTCTTTCCTGCAAGTAAGCTGCGGCTCGTTTTTAGCCTTGCAGAGAGGTTTCCCGGAGCAATTGAATTGCAAATCTCTTGCGGCCGTTTTAGATCAAAGGCTTTCCTCCGGCGCGAGCGGCCGCAAGAGATAGCAAGGCACCGGCCGCAAGCCTGCCGGAATCCCCGGCCGTAAGGGAATAGAATAGCAGAATAGCTTGCGGCCGGTCCTTGCGGCCCCGCAACGGCTGCGGCCGATAATAGAATGAGGCCCATGGACTTTAACTTACAATAGGCAGACTGTGACAAAAAGTCACATTGAACTACTGAATAGCTAATAACAATACACAATCCTATGTCCTATTTCAGAGACCTCCTATCTCCAGGGCTATGGTGTGCCCCACAAGCTGGCTAAATAGCCTGCAGTAATGCACAAATAGTGTCAGAAAAATAAACCCATAACCAGTTCAATCAATCCATGGAATGGCACTTATACTTTAAAATTGCAAAACACGTTCACACAGCTGGCAATGCAATTGATTTCACATAAATATTACACTGTATAGATCAATATAGTTTTTTTAAAATATTACAGTGTATAGATTGATTAAGTTCAAAGATCAACAGCCTTATTAAATTGCAATTCTGCAAATCTAAAGGGCTCTATATAAGCACAGAGCATATTTTTTTGCAGAAGTTTTTTGTTTAGTGAACTTCTATCCAAAAGCAAGGTCTTCACTAATTAAAGACGTCTGTAAAAAAAATATGCTCTGTGATTATATAGAGCCCTTTGGATTTGCCGAATTGCAATTTAATAAGTCTGCAAGGTTATCGACAAGTATTCGCTGTGTGCAGAAATTGCTTTTATTGGAATAGTAGTAAATATTAAAGATAAACAATTAGAAGTGTTTACACTTGTAAGATTTGATATTTAGTTAGAATTTTACTAATCTCTGATCTGCTTAATTTTGTACTCCAAGGCCAAATTTGCCAGTTATTCCAGGTGTCCTTTGGTTCCCTACTTTAGCATTCCAATCTCCTATGATGATAGTAACATCTTTTCTTGGTGTTATATCTATGACGTGTTGAATTTCTTCACAGAACTGGACAATTTCAGCCTCTTCAGCATCCATGGTTGGAGCATAGACTTGTATCACTGTGATGTTAAATGGCTTGCCTTGAATTCAGATTTAATCATTCTGTCATTTACTGGGTTGTAACCGAGCACTGCTTTGGCCACCCTTTCATTGACTATGAGGGCTACTCCATTTCTTTTGCAGGATTCTTGACCACAGTAAAAGATGTGGTGGTTGTAATATGCAAAATGTCCCATTCTAGTCCATTTAAGTTCATTAATTCCTATGATATCAATGTTTAACCTTATCATCTCAATCTTGACCATGTCTAGTTTGCTTTGGTTCATAGATCTAACATTCTAGGTTCCTATGCTGAATTGTTCTTTGCGGCAGCGGACTTTCCTTTCCTCTACAGATATATCCAGAGCTGAGTGCCCGTTCGGCTTTGGCCCTACCGCTTCATTAGATCTGGTGTTATTTGTACTTGCCCTCTGCTCTTCCTCAGTAATGTGGTAAGCACCTTCTGACCTGAGGGGTTCATCTTCCAGTACCATATCATTATGTCTCTGGTTGTGCCTGTCCATAAAGTTATCTTAGCAAAGTTACTGAAGTGGATTGCAGGTTCCTTCTCTGGGGACTGTGATTTGTCTGACCTCTATGCCATGACCTGTCCATCTTGGGTGACCCTACATGGTATAGCTCACAGCTTCATTGAAGCATACAAGCCCCTTCAAGGTAGCAATCCAGAAAGGGAGGCATATGATTCCAATTTGTAAAATAGTTATGGGACAGTTAGCTAAGGCTTCAGATATTAGGGACATTTGGAGCACTTTCTCAGAGGTTAGATTTAAGTATATGATGTTATAGCTCAGTGGCGATTAAAGAGTGAACCTCACTCAGTTCATTTCTTACTGGATCCATGGAAAGGAGGCCATATTCATCAACTTTTATTTTAAAAAAGAATAATTGAATTTTGCTTTATCTTCCATAATGCAGTATCATAAACAATGTTTGTAAATGACAATATAAATATTTCAGTTCTCTGGTTAGCAAATTGTAAATTACTTACAACAAACAACAAAGTTCTCTAAAAATAACCTGAAAACTGACTTTGCAAACTTTCGTAATGAAGAACTACCTCATATTATCTTGGAGACTTACCATCTTCAGGATCAGAACATATTGTTGCCCTGACCCATCTCTTTCCCTTACATCACTGATGTATGAGATATTACCTTTTTTTTTTCAAACCAAATATGTACTCAAAAGTTTACATAACCTTGGCAAACTGGTAAGATATGTACCATTTTAAAGAAAACATGAGTGAGCAGGCAAAACACATTTCTTGTATTTCTTATGGAATACATATGCAACTGTAGGTTATAACAGAATGGCACAATCATAAAACAAAACATGGCAACAAAGAAAAAAAATGAAACAACCCTGTCCAAATGTTTGCATACCCTTAGTTCTTAATAGCGTGTATTGCCCCCTTTAGCATCAATGACAGCGTGCCATTTTTGTAATAGGTGTCTATGAGGCCCTAATTCTTGCAAGTGGTATAGCTGCCCATTCGTCTTGGCAAAATGCCTCCAGGTCATGCAAAGTCTTTTTTCGTCTTGCATAAACCGCACGTTTGAGATCTTCCCAGAGTGGCTCGATGATATTAAGGTCAGGAGACTGTGATGGCCACTCCACAACCTTCACCTTTTTCTTCTGTAACTACTGGAGGGTCAACTTGGCCTTGTGCTTAGGGTCATTGTCATGCTAAAAAAGTCCAAATGAGTCCCATGAGCAGTCTTCATGCAGAAGAATGCCAGTATTTGCCAGTATTTACTAATAACATGCTGCATTCATCTTGCCATCAATTTTCACAAGTTTCCCTGTGCCCTTTAGAGTTCACCCCCCCCCCCCAAAAAAAAAACATCAGTGAGCCACCACCATGCTTCACAGTGGGGATGGCATTCTTTTCACTATATGCCTTGTTGACTCCTCTCCAAACATAGCGCTTATGGATGTGATCATAAAGCTCTATTTTGGTCTCATCACTCCAAATGACAGTGTGCCAGAAGCTGTGAGGTGTGTCAAGATGTTGTTGGGCATATTGTAACCGGGGGGTGTTTGTATTCCGAACAATTCTTCTGGCAGTTGTGGCTGAAATTTTTCTAGGTCTACCTGACCTTGGCTTGGTATCAAGAGATCCCTAAAATTGCCACTTCTTTATAAGTGATTGAACAGTACTGACTGGCATTTTCAAGGCTTTGGCTATCTTTTTATATCCTTTTCCATCCTTATGAAATTCCATTACCTTGTTACGCAGGTCTTTTGACAATTCTGTTCTGCTCCCCGTTGCTCAGTATCTAGCCTGCTCAGTGCATCCAAGTAAGAGTTAATAAACTCATTGACTGTTTATACACAGACACTAATTGCAATTTAAAAAGCCACAGATGTGGGAAATTAACCTTTAATTGCAATTTTAACCTATGTGTGTGTCACCTTGTGTGTGTGTGTGTTTAACAAGGCCAAACATTCAAGAGTATGTAAACTTTTGGTTCTTTATGATTTAAAAAGAATCCAAACAACAATGCGATAATAAATGGCTTTATATGATCACTATCCTTCAATAAAAAACTTTTTTTTTTTATGCATGTTCACAATTTCTGCCAGGGTTTGCAAACTTTTAAGCACAACTGTATATGTTATATGTTAATATATATTTTTATATATATTTTATATGTGTACTGGGTGAATTGATGTTGGAGGGGGTTCGGGAAGTGCAAAAGGGAGGGGGGTTCCAAATTTTTCTTTTAGCACTAACCCCCCCCCCCCCCCCATTCACTAGCTCTGCTACTGTACAGAACTCTACACACTACCAAACATAAACACCATACACTAGCCCTAACATAACCAAGCAGAAAAAGGAAGGTAGCTTTCTATGATTAGTTAATGAGTAACCAAAGTGCCTAATATTCAAATACTCAATTTGCATTGAAGGAACAAAAATAACAGTAACAGTAATACTCAGTTTTTCCTAACAGTCCTCTGAAAGGTAGACTGAGCTGAGAGGAAGCGCTATACAATACAATATCTGGTGTTACACAATTCTTGGCTAAAGATTAATATCAGAAGCATCCAAGAAACATAAAATGATATAGTAAAAAAATCAGTAAAAGAGCATACATCCAATTTTTCACAAATGCCAGATGTGATATGAGAGAAAGTCATACACATATAGACCTGTATATTGTATCAGTCTGTATCTTTAAATCAATAAAGTCCCACCTTAAATGTGTGTGATACAGTCCTTTAGAGTCCTAAACGAAGTCTATAGTGCAGTCTCTTTATAGCTGTAAATATTCACGGTTCTTGTGAGGCATTTTTCAGGTGGCATGCAGCTTCCCCAAAATATGGAACCATCCACAAATGTGCCCATCAATTCCTTCCTAACTCTCCTATCTTCCTGTACTGTCTGACCCAATCCATTCTCTCTCTCTCTTTCTTTCAGAGCAAATTTACTCTGGTTTTAAGGCCTACTTCATCTGTGACACACTCAGAACTGCATTCAGAACACCTCAGCAGTGCAAATTTACTCTGGTTTTAAGGCCTACTTCATCTGTGACACACTCAGAACTGCATTCAGAACACCTCAGCAGTGCAAATTGACTCTGGTTTTAAGGCCTACTTCATCTGTGACACACTCAGAACTGCATTCAGAACACCTCAGCAGTGCAAATTTAGGGCCCTATTAAATTCCAGCCTCGTAAATAAGAGGCTTCTACTTAAGCCCTACGTACTGCAAAGTTTCTCTAACTTACAATGCTATTAAATTAGCCCTGCTGCGAGCAACGTGTGAGCTACGCAGCAGGGCCGTACGTATCTACACTGCGTAAATGTACATGAGGAGTGACAGCCTGCGAGATGATATCGCAGGCTCCCACTCCTCATCAAGTGCTGCGGGGGTCCTAAAAGGGACCTCCGCGGCAGTCCCCCACATAAGCATTGCCGTGGGGGGTACTCCAAACCCCCCCCAGGCACCTAAAATGAACCCCCCCTCAATGCGGGGGTCCCTGTCGGGACCCCCGAAGTGTCCTCACATGAACACCTTGCTGCAGGGGTCCATAGGAACCCCCGCAGCCCCCACACATTAACCCCTTGCAGCGGGGGTCCCCGATCGGCACTGATCAGGCCCCCGCTGCATTTAAAACTTTTAAATTCCCCGCCGCGGCTCCTTAAAGGGGCCGCGGCACACTATTAGCCAATCCCGGCCGCGGCACTTAAAATTAACCCCCCTCTATGCTGGGGGTCCCCATCGGGACCCCCGAAGTGTCCCCACATAAACCCATTGCAGGGGGGGTCCCCGATCTGCATAGATCAGGCCCCCCGCTGCATTTAAAACTTTTAAATTCCCCGCCGCGGCTCCTTAAAGGGACCGCGGCACACTATTAGCCAATCCCGGCCGCGGCACTTAAAATTAACCCCCCTCTATGCTGGGGGTCCCCATCGGGACCCCCGAAGTGTCCCCATATAAACCCCCTGCAGCGGGGGGCCCCGATCGGCACCGATCGTGACCCTGCTGCAATTCAATTTTAAATTTCCCGCCTCGCGGGTCCTCAAAGGACCGTAAAGGTCCTGAAAGGACTCGCACTAAAAATAATAACCCCAGGCAACTATAATTACCCCATTAACTCATGATGGTCAATCCAGACCACCATAAGGCCTAAATTAACCCATTAACTCATGGTGGTCAATCCAGACCACCATAAGACCTAAATTAACCCATTAACTCATGATGGTCAATACAGACCACCATAAGGCCTAAATTAACCCATTAACTCATGGTGGTCAATACAGACCACCATAAGACCTAAATTAACCCATTAACTCATGATGGTCAATCCAGACCACCATAAGGCCTAAATTAACCCATTAACTCATGGTGGTCAATACAGACCACCATAAGACCTAAATTAACCCATTAACTCATGATGGTCAATACAGACCACCATAAGGCCTAAATTAACCCATTAACTCATGGTGGTCAATCCAGACCACCATAAGGCCTAAATTAACCCATTAACTCATGGTGGTCAATACAGACCACCATAAGACCTAAATTAACCCATTAACTCATGGTGGTCAATCCAGACCACCATAAGGCCTAAATTAACCCATTAACTCATGGTGGTCAATACAGACCACCATAAGACCTAAATTAACCCATTAACTCATGGTGGTCAATACAGACCAGCATAAGGCCTAAATTAACCCATTAACTCATGGTGGTCAATACAGACCAGCATAAGGCCTAAATTAACCCATTAACTCATGGTGGTCAATACAGACCACCATAAGGCTCTATTTAACCCCATCAGTCCCATAAGGGTATATTATTACCATTATGGGCCTGTTACAACCCAACATTAACCACATAAGTGCCATGATGGTCCTCAAGGACCATCATGACACTAACTACAAACACTACACTATAACCCCCAATAAACCATTTAATCTAAACTAACCCCCCTCTACACTAATCTATTAACACTTACACTACCTACCTACACTACCTACCCCCTAATAAACCTCCCCAACACTCTAATTACAAAAAACAAAAAACCTACAGTACAAAAAACAAAAAAACCTACAGTACAGAAAACAAAAAAAAATTACACACCTGAAAAGGAAAGACAGATAAACACAATACAATAATACATATAATACATTACATACATTACATACAATACATGACATTACATATAATATATTAAATATAATATATTAAATATAATATATTACATATAATACATTACATACATTACATACAATACATGACATTACATATAATATATTAAATATAATATATTAAATATAATATATTACATATAATACATTACATACATTACATACAATACATGACATTACATATAATATATTAAATATAATATATTACATATAATATATTACATATAATACATTACATACATTACATACAATACATGACATTACATATAATATATTACATATAATATATTACATATAGTCCTAATCAAATACCCCCTATCTATCTAACATACAATCTATTTAATTTAAAATAAATCCTAACTATATCAAATACATCCCCCTATCTATCTAATATACAAAAAATCCTAACTACATACACAGACCCTTATTCTAAAATAAAATAAAATAATTACAGTCCTAACTACATACACAGACCCTAATTCTAAGCTAAAATCAATAAATTAAGACCACTTACCTTTAAGATGTTGCTTCAGATCACTAACCTATGGGTCAAACAAAAAAAAAAATTAGTACAAAACATTAACATCAAATAAATAAACATTATATACATTCTACATATTCAACTCACCTTTACAGCATGTCCAGTCACTGTTAAGCTCTTCCGGCGCGGCCCTGTTAAAAAAAAAAAACACAATACATGAATACATGAATACAATATATAAACAATAAATAAAATACACAAATAAACATCTAAATATACATTTAACTTACCTCCCCGCGATGTCCCCGGCCTTCTCTCCTTCAGCCCCGGCTGGGCCGCGGAACCATCCGCGCTCTAAAAAAAAATAAAAAAAAAACTAACGGAGGTCTGCACTGGCAGACCTCCCCGACGCTACTGAACCTCCCGGAGTCGTTTCCGGGAGGAAATTGGCATTGGCGGCTTGTGATTGGCTGAAAAAGCTGTCAGCCAATCAAAAGTCGTCAATGTAGGAGCCAATCAGGATGCGCAGATGTCTTCTACCAATCACTCCGTGGGGGTGTATCCCATAGTGATTGGCTGAAGGCATCTGAGCGTTGTGATTGGTTCCCATAAAGATAGACAAGTGTTTTAGCCAATCAGGGTGGGATATTGGGGTGTATCCCATCCTGATTGGCTCACACATTGACGACTTTTGATTGGCTGAAATTGATAGACAGCTTTTTCAGCCAATCACAAGCCGCCAATGCCAATTTCCTCCCGGAAACGACTCCGGGAGGTTCAGTAGCGTCGGGGAGGTCTGCCAGTGCAGACCTCCGTTAGTTTTTTTTCTTTTTTTTTTTTAGAGCGCGGATGGTTCCGCGGCCCAGCCGGGGCTGAAGGAGAGAAGGCCGGGGACATCGCGGGGAGGTAAGTTAAATGTATATTTAGATGTTTATTTGTGTATTTTATTTATTGTTTATATATTGTATTCATGTATTGATGTATTGTGTTTTTTTTTTTTTAACAGGGCCGCGCCGGAAGAGCTTAACAGTGACTGGACATGCTGTAAAGGTGAGTTGAATATGTAGAATGTATATAATGTTTATTTATTTGATGTTAATGTTTTGTACTAATTTTTTTTTTTGTTTGACCCATAGGTTAGTGATCTGAAGCAACATCTTAAAGGTAAGTGGTCTTAATTTATTGATTTTAGCTTAGAATTAGGGTCTGTGTATGTAGTTAGGACTGTAATTATTTTATTTTATTTTAGAATAAGGGTCTGTGTATGTAGTTAGGATTTTTTGTATATTAGATAGATAGGGGGATGTATTTGATATAGTTAGGATTTATTTTAAATTAAATAGATTGTATGTTAGATAGATAGGGGGTATTTGATTAGGACTATATGTAATGTATTATATGTAATATATTATATTTAATATATTATATGTAATGTCATGTATTGTATGTAATGTATGTAATGTATTATATGTAATATATTATATTTAATATATTATATTTAATATATTATATGTAATGTCATGTATTGTATGTAATGTATTATATGTAATATATTATATTTAATATATTATATTTAATATATTATATGTAATGTCATGTATTGTATGTAATGTATGTAATGTATTATATGTAATATATTATATTTAATATATTATATTTAATATATTATATGTAATGTCATGTATTGTATGTAATGTATGTAATGTATTATATGTAATATATTATATTTAATATATTATATTTAATATATTATATGTAATGTCATGTATTGTATGTAATGTATGTAATGTATTATATGTAATATATTATATTTAATATATTATATTTAATATATTATATGTAATGTCATGTATTGTATGTAATGTATGTAATGTATTATATGTAATATATTATATTTAATATATTATATTTAATATATTATATGTAATGTCATGTATTGTATGTAATGTATGTAATGTATTATATGTATTATTGTATTGTGTTTATCTGTCTTTCCTTTTCAGGTGTGTAATTTTTTTTTGTTTTCTGTAATGTAGGTTTTTTTGTTTTTTGTACTGTAGGTTTTTTGTTTTTTGTAATTAGAGTGTTGGGGAGGTTTATTAGGGGGTAGGTAGTGTAGGTAGGTAGTGTAAGTGTTAATAGATTAGTGTAGAGGGGGGTTAGTTTAGATTAAATGGTTTATTGGGGGTTATAGTGTAGTGTTTGTAGTTAGTGTCATGATGGTCCTTGAGGACCATCATGGCACTTATGTGGTTAATGTTGGGTTGTAACAGGCCCATAATGGTAATAATATACCCTTATGGGACTGATGGGGTTAAATAGAGCCTTATGGTGGTCTGGATTGACCATCATGAGTTAATGGGTTAATTTAGGCCTTATGGTGGTCTGGATTGACCATCATGAGTTAATGGGTTAATTTAGGCCTTATGGTCGTCTGGATTGACCATCATGAGTTAATGGGGTAATTATAGTTGCCTGGGGTTATTATTTTTAGTGCGAGTCCTTTCAGGACCTTTACGGTCCTTTGAGGACCCGCGAGGCGGGAAATTTAAAATTGAATTGCAGCAGGGTCACGATCGGTGCCGATCGGGGCCCCCCGCTGCAGGGGGTTTATATGGGGACACTTCGGGGGTCCCGATGGGGACCCCCAGCATAGAGGGGGGTTAATTTTAAGTGCCGCGGCCGGGATTGGCTAATAGTGTGCCGCGGTCCCTTTAAGGAGCCGCGGCGGGGAATTTAAAAGTTTTAAATGCAGCGGGGGGCCTGATCTATGCAGATCGGGGCCCCCCGCTGCAGGGGGTTTATATGGGGACACTTCGGGGGTCCCGATGGGGACCCCCAGCATAGAGGGGGGTTAATTTTAAGTGCCGCGGCCGGGATTGGCTAATAGTGTGCCGCGGTCCCTTTAAGGAGCCGCGGCGGGGAATTTAAAAGTTTTAAATGCAGCGGGGGGCCTGATCTATGCAGATCGGGGCCCCCCGCTGCAGGGGGTTTATATGGGGACACTTCGGGGGTCCCGATGGGGACCCCCAGCATAGAGGGGGGTTAATTTTAAGTGCCGCGGCCGGGATTGGCTAATAGTGTGCCGCGGTCCCTTTAAGGAGCCGCGGCGGGGAATTTAAAAGTTTTAAATGCAGCGGGGGGCCTGATCTATGCAGATCGGGGACCCCCGCTGCAAGGGGTTAATGTGGGGGTGCTGCAGGGGTCCTGATAGAGACCCCTGCAGCATGGGGATGTGTATAGGGTGCAGGGGGGAGCCTCACGCTGCTGTCTCGGGCTGTTCCGAGGCAGCACGTAGAGGCTTTCGGATCCCTTGCGTGGACTTTTTGTCCACGTAGGGATTCTTACGATATGCGAGACTCGTGCATAGATTTAAGGCTACGTAGCTCTCTCGGAGCCTATTCTCGGCCATTTTCTCGCAGTCATATCGTAAAGCAGGCTGCGAGAGATTCGGTTCTCGCAAACAGCAGGAAAACTGCCTTTTGCGAGCACCGAGAGAACTACGAGGGAGAATTTAATAGGGCCCTTACTCTGGTTTTAAGGCCTACTTCATCTGTGACACACTCAGAACTGCATTCAGAACACCTCAGCAGTGCAAATTTAATCTGGTTTTAAGGCCTACTTCATCTGTGACACACTCAGAACTGCATTCAGAACACCTCAGCAGTGCAAATTTACTCTGGTTTTAAGGCCTACTTCATCTGTGACACACTCAGAACTGCATTCAGAACACCTCAGCAGGTATGGAGAAGACTATGGAAACTGTGCCATCCCTGGAGCCAATATGCTTATTAATATCACTACTGTATGCATGTTATTATATCTTGGCAGATAGAAATATTCTGACTTTTTGTTTTCAATTTTTAACTGTTTCCTATACCCTGCTCTGCTGTCACCACCTTCCCCCATTTATGGCTGGCATAATTACCTCAAATCTCCTCCCCCCTCCTCAAATAACTTTTATTCTATGGTGTCTCTCTCATTCCTTCCTAACTCTCCTATCTTCCTGTACTGTCTGACCCCAATCCATTCTCTCTCTCTCTTTCTTTCAGTGCAAATTTACTCTGGTTTTAAGGCCTACTTCATCTGTGACACACTCAGAACTGCATTCAGAACACCTCAGCAGGTATGGAGAAGACTATGGAAACTGTGCCATCCCTGGAGCCAATATGCTTATTAATATCACTACTGTATGCATGTTATTATATCTTGGCAGATAGAAATATTCTGACTTTTTGTTTTCAATTTTTAACTGTTTCCTATACCCTGCTCTGCTGTCCCCACCTTCCCCCATTTATGGCTGGCATAATTACCTCAAATCTCCTCCCCCCTCCTCAAATAACTTTTATTCTATGGTGTCTCTCTCGTTCCTTCCTAACTCTCCTATCTTCCTGTACTGTCTGACCCCAATCCATTCTCTCTCTCTCTTTCTTTCAGTGCAAATTTACTCTGGTTTTAAGGCCTACTTCATCTGTGACACACTCAGAACTGCATTCAGAACACCTCAGCAGGTATGGAGAAGACTATGGAAACTGTGCCATCCCTGGAGCCAATATGCTTATTAATATCACTACTGTATGCATGTTATTATATCTTGGCAGATAGAAATATTCTGACTTTTTGTTTTCAATTTTTAACTGTTTCCTATACCCTGCTCTGCTGTCCCCACCTTCCTCCATTTATGGCTGGCATAATTACCTCAAATCTCCTCCCCCCTCCTCAAATAACTTTTATTCTATGGTGTCTCTCTCATTCCTTCCTAACTCTCCTATCTTCCTGTACTGTCTGACCCCAATCCATTCTCTCTCTCTCTCTTTCTTTCAGTGCAAATTTACTCTGGTTTTAAGGCCTACTTCATCTGTGACACACTCAGAACTGCATTCAGAACACCTCAGCAGGTATGGAGAAGACTATGGAAACTGTGCCATCCCTGGAGCCAATATGCTTATTAATATCACTACTGTATGCATGTTATTATATCTTGGCAGATAGAAATATTCTGACTTTTTGCTTTCAATTTTTAACTGTTTCCTATACCCTGCTCTGCTGTCCCCACCTTCCCCCATTTATGGCTGGCATAATTACCTCAAATCTCCTCCCCCCTCCTCAAATAACTTTTATTCTATGGTGTCTCTCTCATTCCTTCCTAACTCTCCTATCTTCCTGTACTGTCTGACCCCAATCCATTCTCTCTCTCTCTTTCTTTCAGTGCAAATTTACTCTGGTTTTAAGGCCTACTTCATCTGTGACACACTCAGAACTGCATTCAGAACACCTCAGCAGGTATGGAGAAGACTATGGAAACTGTGCCATCCCTGGAGCCAATATGCTTATTAATATCACTACTGTATGCATGTTATTATATCTTGGCAGATAGAAATATTCTGACTTTTTGTTTTCAATTTTTACCTGTTTCCTATACCCTGCTCTGCTGTCCCCACCTTCCCCCATTTATGGCTGGCATAATTACCTCAAATCTCCTCCCCCCTCCTCAAATAACTTTTATTCTATGGTGTCTCTCTCATTCCTTCCTAACTCTCCTATCTTCCTGTACTGTCTGACCCCAATCCATTCTCTCTCTCTCTTTCTTTCAGTGCAAATTTACTCTGGTTTTAAGGCCTACTTCATCTGTGACACACTCAGAACTGCATTCAGAACACCTCAGCAGGTATGGAGAAGACTATGGAAACTGTGCCATCCCTGGAGCCAATATGCTTATTAATATCACTACTGTATGCATGTTATTATATCTTGGCAGATAGAAATATTCTGACTTTTTGTTTTCAATTTTTAACTGTTTCCTATACCCTGCTCTGCTGTCCCCACCTTCCCCCATTTATGGCTGGCATATTTACCTCAAATCTCCTCCCCCCTCCTCAAATAACTTTTATTCTATGGTGTCTCTCTCATTCCTTCCTAACTCTCCTATCTTCCTGTACTGTCTGACCCCAATCCATTCTCTCTCTCTCTCTCTCTTTCTTTCAGTGCAAATTTACTCTGGTTTTAAGGCCTACTTCATCTGTGACACACTCAGAACTGCATTCAGAACACCTCAGCAGGTATGGAGAAGACTATGGAAACTGTGCCATCCCTGGAGCCAATATGCTTATTAATATCACTACTGTATGCATGTTATTATATCTTGGCAGATAGAAATATTCTGACTTTTTGTTTTCAATTTTTAACTGTTTCCTATACCCTGCTCTGCTGTCCCCACCTTCCCCCATTTATGGCTGGCATAATTACCTCAAATCTCCTCCCCCCTCCTCAAATAACTTTTATTCTATGGTGTCTCTCTCATTCCTTCCTAACTCTCCTATCTTCCTGTACTGTCTGACCCCAATCCATTCTCTCTCTCTCTCTCTCTCTCTTTCTTTCAGTGCAAATTTACTCTGGTTTTAAGGCCTACTTCATCTGTGACACACTCAGAACTGCCCTCCCTCCCTTCCCCTCACTCACCCTCCCTCCCTCCCTTCCCCTCACTCACCCTCCCTCCCTCCCTTCCCCTCACTCACCCTCCCTCCCTCCCTTCCCCTCACTCACCCACCCTCCCTCCCTTCCCCTCACTCACCCACCCTCCCTCCCTTCCCCTCACTCACCCACCCTCCCTTCCCCTCACTCACCCACCCTCCCTCCCTTCCCCTCACTCACCCACCCTCCCTCCCTTCCCCTCACTCACCCTCCCTCCCTCCCTTCCCCTCACTCACCCTCCCTCCCTTCCCCTCACTCACCCACCCCAACTCAGATTAAATTTATAGAGCCATAGAAAACACCTGACTTCCTACTTGCAGATATATCATCTCAACACTAGGGGTCAGCCAACATACTACTCTTTCACCTCAGATCCATCCCCTCTCCCTCTAAAATAAAACTCTTTCTATCTTTCACTTACTTCCTTGCCCTTGCTATTCCTTATTTGTTACTCTTCCCCAGTTCTCTGCCCTTTAATTCTCTTTAGATTGTAAGTAGCGAGTTTCTAGTCTTGTAGGGTGCTTTGGGATAAAGCACTTTCTGCTAAGATTCTAAGCTCAAAACAGGGCTCTTCAACTTTTTTAATTTTGTTAAACGTGTATTTCCCTTGTTCTTATCCCCTGTACAGCGCTACGGAATATGTTGGCGCAATACAAATAAAAGATAATAATAATAATAATAATAATAATAGAAGAATTGGATAAGGGAGATAGAAACTAAAAAAACACCCAGTAGTGTAGTAAAACAATATTTATTAATAATCAAATAAAAGAAAAAAAGAATACACTTTTATTTTGTGTTCTCAATGCTAGTGAGGTACACATATACAGTAACTCCAGAGGGATATCACATTGGTTCTTCTGTTGACTCCAGCTCCCACACTGTGTTTTCCGTATAGGATTCTATTGGGTGCAGTTTGTTGTCCAAGAGTCCACTGCTAAGGTCTGGCTAGACCCTTTGGCTCCAACACTTCAATTGTAAGCTGGACCATGTAATGTGTAATATCATATGCAGTGCATCTACTCCACTATTTATGTTCCTTCATACAGGTAAGTGGCGGATTACCCTTAATAGGACTTGAATTACTATAGTAAAATATCAAATAACAGATCCTATTATCACTGTACGGTCTCTGCGATAGCATAGATAACAGAACCTGCATACATAGGCCCTCATTCAATTGCAATTTGCCCAATTGAATAGGGGTCTAAATAAGCTCATACCATATATTTTTTAAAGAAGTTTTTAGTTAGTGAAAACCTTGCTTTTGGATAGATGCTTACTAACTAAAAACTTCTTTAAAAAATGTCATTTGATACAAGAAAAAAATAGATAGTTCTTTCCCATGTGTCCACATTGAGTTAACATCTCACCTTGCAGAATGGGTAACACTTTGGCCCTCATTCAATTGCATTTTGGCCAATTGAATAGGGGTCTAAATAAGCACATAACATATTTTTTTAAAGAAGTTTTTAGTTAGTAAGCATCTATCCAAAAACAAGGTTTTCACTAACTAAAAACGTATTTAAAAAAAATATGTTATGTGCTTATTTAGAGCCTTATTCAATTGGCCAAATTGCAATTGAATGAGGGCCATAGTCAGCTGATGCAGCTAGATCTGCAGTGTAGCTAGTAGATCTATGCTGCAGCAGGCATCTACAATTAAAATAACTACATTTGCATTGGCTGGCATATACCTGACAATTAGAAAAGCTTAGAAAAACAGAAGAGAGTCTCCATTACTTTGTGTTATTTTTGTCTGCGCGAGTGCGCGTATGTATGTGCGCCTGCGTGAGGGCGGGTCTGCATGCGCATGTGTCTATGTGAATGTGTGTGAGCATGTGTCTGTGTGTCTGTGTGAGAGTGTGTGTCTGTGTGAGTGAGTGTGTTTGTCCGTGAGTTAGTGTGAGTGTGTCTATGAGTGAGTGTGTGTATCTGTGAGTGTGTAAGTCTGTGTGTGTGCGCTTTTGCCACCCGGGGATGTGTTTGTCTGTAAGTGAGTGTGAGTAAGTGTGTCTGTGAGTGAGTGTGTGGATCTGTGAGTAAGTGAATGTGTGTGTCTATGAGTGAGTGAGTGTCTGTTTGTCTGTGATTGAGTGTAAGTCTGTATGTGTCTGTGAGGGTGTGTGCGTGCTTGTGCCGCCCAGGGCTGTGTGTGTGTCTGTGTGAGTGAGTGTCTGTGAGTGAGTGTCCTAGTGAGTGAGTGTGTCAGTGAGTGAGTGTTTCTGTGAGTGAGTGTGTGTGTCTGTAAGTCTGTGTGTCTGTGTGTGTGGTTTTGCTGCCCGGTGTTGCCCCTAAGTTTGACGGGAGAGGGGGGGCATCAAACTCTGGGGTAGCCCCGGGTGGCAAAAATTCTAGCTACGCCACTGTGAAGAGGTAATTAACCTTTTTTTTTTTTGTACAGGGGTTAAGCTGGTGCTGTGGGTGGTTAAGATTACACAGAAGGCCTGATTCAATTGCCCAGTTCATAAATGTATACATACATTTATACACACTTAAAATCACTCTTAATATTGCTACATATTCTGCAAATATTACTTATTGGCACTAATGAATTCTTAAGTCAATAGAATGCATATAAACATTTATAAAAAAAAACACCCGAAACCAAATTTATGAGTTCAAGGCATTTGCAAGTAACTAATTGAATCGGGCCCATTGGGTTTAGGCTCACTGCAAACATTAGCAGGACTTTAACTCAAATGAGAAAAACTTCTTATTGGAGCTATATAATTGCACTTAGGTAAAATATCTTGTAGCATCAGGGAATACTTCATAATTAGCGATCACTCATAATGGTTTACTCATAAGGGTTTGCTGCAGGAGGGATGTAATAATAAAGGGCCCAATTCTATTGCCAAATTCATAAAATTATACGCACTTAAAACTGCTCTTAATATTGCCACATATTCTATTAGCTACTCGCAATCTGATTTCTAAAGGCCAACCAAAGATGCAAATTTGGCCTTAGAACTCCATTGGTATTAGCACAAGCTCTAAATAATTAAAGTTACATAAAATGGATATTCTATTAGAGAACCCATAACAGAGAAAGTATCAAGTTTCTGTCAAAAATATTGCGAGCAATAAATAGGACTCGCAAGGGCTTTTTCAAACATTATGCTGTAACAGCAATTAAAACACACAATACTGTATTTTAAAAGCATGTGAAGGCATAGAAAAACATTAGAATTAATTGCACAACAGTCTCAAACCCACAAACATACAATAAGAAAATATTATTTTTAAATGTTATTTATGATGAATATTGATCCCAAGACTCAATGGGTTAATGCATATCAAACCCCACATGGACTAAAACACATGATCTAATGCATTTTATAGATTGCTAGCTTGCTTGATTGCCAGCCCGATCAGCAAATATTACCTACAAGCGATTTGTGAAGCCATGAAGCCATGGCAATGCTGTTTGCCACACAATGCGAGGCTATGGCCCCTCTGAGCACCTTCGGTGCTCATTGCGAGCCTCTCCCCCTGTGTACTAATGCTATTTGCCACACAATGCAAGGCTCTGCCCCCTCTAAGCACCTTCGGCGTTCATCGTGAGCCCTGAGATAAGTGCCTTTGGTGCTCATTGTGAGCCTCCGCCCCCCCCCCCCCCCGCCTCTGTGTAGTTTAGGGGCCTCACAATCAGTGTTACTGACTTTGGTTAAGTGTTACTGCCTTGGGTTAAGTGTTACTGCCTTGGGTTATATGTTACTGGCTTGGGTTAAGTGTTACTGACTTGCGTTAAATGTTACTGGCTTCATCTCTTTTTTACTGCCTTCGGCCATGTTTTCATCCTGTTACGTTTTTTCAGCCGCCATTTTTTTTCTCGTTTAGGCGATTTTCGATTGTGTAAAAATGCCAAATATTGCTCAAATTAACTTGCAACCTCACTCACAGTCCTGCGGGCTTCAGTGCTCATCCACCCCTGCAGTGAGCGCCTTTGGCGCTCACTGCAGCTAAGTCCTGTGGGCCTCCACCCCCGCAACTGCATCCTTCGCTTTGCAACAGGACGACATCTCGCAGAACGGCAACTATATTAGATTTGCACTCATTAATGTGTTGCCTCCGATTGCAGATTGCGTATAACTTTCATGTTTTATTGACATCACAATGACAGTCTCATTTACTATTGTGTCTAAAACGTCAATTAGGGGCTTGCTTAAATATTGTCAGATCATATGATCATTATCATGCCCCCTGAAATCCTACTTAAAAAGGCAGGGTTTACGAGTTTAGGCTTAAGGAGGTAAATTGTGAGCTTGAATCAATAGAATACATCTAAACATTTAGAGGGAAAAAAAGCACCTGCATTCAAATTTACTAGTTTGAGACATTTGCGAGCAGCTAATAGAATAGGATGAAAAGTGTCTCTCTAAGTCAAAAGATTACTTACAAGGCTACTTTGCAGCCGCAGTAGCTCTACCCCTGGATATGCCAATTTCAAAAAAGGTAATGTGGGCTGTGGAAGCAGTACATGATGACCTTCAGAGAGAAAAGAATGGGAAGCCCTTTTGCCTTCCACTGCTTTAATGTAATATTAATATATTCTCAGATTCTATCACCAAAATATATTTATGAGATAAATGAATCAATGTGCTGAAGTGTGATACGTTTCACTGTTTCTTATGTTTTTAAAAGGTGTGCAGTGATTTTCTCTAACTTTGTGAAGGAGACCTCACATAATAACACAAGAACTCAGAGAGGTCTCACTTTAATAGTAAAAAACTCTCATTTGATATGCACAACTTTGTATTAATGTCCACATGTTGCCAGCACTTGCCCCTACAGAGCCAGCATTCTGCTTGGCTGTATCTTGGCAAGTATACTTTTTTTTTTTTAACGTTTAACTCATTTGAAATATTACCTTGAAGACCAATTCTACTATACAAATGAATACTATTCAATAATAATATTAGATCCTGGGAGATTAGCTACCAAATTACAGCAACATAGGAGAGAAAGAGTAATGTTTATTAATAGCACTGAAAGCTGTGAATTACTCCAGTTAGTACAGCTTTGGACTTTTAAATACTGATTAAGAATTTTTGCCTCATCCTGGCACATGGCTCCTGCAAACTGCCTGGTTTTCTCAAAGTCTTAATATGCTATATTTAGATCTTGTGTTTTGAGGATTAAATAAACAATGAGCCACATTGGGGAGCTGGATGAAACAAGCCTTGGCACATGCCCTCAGATTCTCGGTGCCCTGCATCAGTACACCACTCAGGAAGTAGAATATGATTTGTCTTACAGGATAACCAAATCAGCCTTCAGCTAAATTCAGTGCTAATTTACATTTGCTGATTTTGTTTTGGTATATGGATTTCGAACAGAGCAGGTTCTGATAATCAATCACAAGTGAATGCATACTGAACCTCTCCATATATTATTTTCAAAAGACTTCCAAACCTCAGTACACTTTTTGGAATAAGTATATTACTTATTTTAAATCAATATTATAATTTATTATAATTGAGTAATAACACCAACTTAATTTTTTCTTTTATTTTTATTGCTGATCTGCATTACTGGCAGAAATAGAAAAGTTCTAGCATGATCACTAATGTGTAAATTAGTTGTCCCATAATTAAGGATCCCTAACACATATCAGGCTCTGATTTTATGGGTACATTTGGATTATTTTTTTCAAATTTATATTTTTCTCTCACTCATTACACAGTAATGTGTACTTATGTGGTTCCATCAATAATAAATTTAATAAAGTGTTTTTTTTTTACATAATTACCTGTTCCACTATGACTTTTTGGCCACTGTATCTGTTTTTACCTGGGTGCTTTTCCCGGCCTTTTTTAATTTTCCCCATTTCTACTTCGATAACTCTACACATTTGATGTTCTTTACTATTTTGCTCCGTTGGTGCCAATGATCGTGTTGCTCTTTCTTTTCTTGCGTTTCTTAGGATTGTTTCTTCCAGTGGATCATTGTCCTTTACTGAATTTGTAAACTTTGTAGTCTAAAGTATCCTACAAAATTACAAAATGGCATCTCACTACTTGGCTCTATGAAAACTTGATTGCTCTTGAGGCATGCTGACAAAGGGTTTGATTACATTAACTACTTTGGTATGGTAGCTAACAAAACAACATCTCTGTACTTTTTCCTAACAGTCCTATTAAATTAGAAGCCAGTAAGTGCAACATGAGACCCGCAATGGCTGTAGGTTTGAAATTTGGCCGAGTTACATAGCTAATAAATTAAAACAGGCTGTGAGTTATGGGCTTGAGATGCAAACCCGTAAACCATTTGTCGACTGTTGGATGTGCGGCCTTGAACGTGATCAATTAGTCAAATCTGTAGTTACGGGTTTAGATGAAGCCATTGGAAACAGAGATCGTCATCTTTGCATCACAGAAAAATTGAGGTTGGATTTCAAAGTCTTACAGGGGTTCAATTACGATTGGACCCACATTCCAGATATAATGCAATATTAATAAAGCCGTAAATATAATATTCTATTACATACAAATTCCATTATATTGATTGCTGGGATCGATATAACACAGAAATCAAACATGAAATAAAGTGTTTTTTGGGCCGATTTTTTTCAATTGAACAAGGGCGCAAGTTACGGCACGAAGCCTCAAGCCTGTAAACCCCTCCCGCGGCCGCTGGCTGTTAATGGGCTGGAATAAAAGTGGTCCGCAGTTACGATCCAATCACAGTATAACGAAGTGCGATGCAGGCCTCTCAGCCAATAGAAAGTGGTCTAGAGAGAGATTATAAATTTGCGTTCGACCCGCCCATGCATTGACTGTGTTGTTGCCTCTGACAAAGTAGTACGCAGGTCCCGGATTTGGTGGTTTGAGCAGAGTGAGTGTGAGTAATAGAGTTTTCAGAGCAGTATATTGCGGTTTTGTTCTTTTAATTACACTTAATCCTTGAATACACATATTTACAGATTACACATAATACCAATACCCAAAAATTTAATTACACACATGGATACACATAGAGCTGGGTCACTCCATACATACACCCCCATCCCATACACCACATCCCATAACCCACCAGTTTATAAATACACATAAAATACACCTTTTTTTTCATCATATGTATACAGTAAAACTTATCTTATTGTTCTTATTTTTTGGATTGTAATGGAGGGAGGAGAGAGGAGGAGAGAGAAGTGACGAGGTGGGGAGGAGGGGAAGAGAAGAGGAGGAGAGGGAAGAGAGAGAGGTGGCCCTGGGGAGTGGTGGAGGAGAGGAGGAAGAGGTGAGAAGTGGCAGAGAGGAGGAGGTGGATGAGTTGGAGGAGGAGTTGGAGGAGGAGGTGGAGGAATAGGAGAGTGGTGGAGGAGAGGAGGAGGTGAAGAGTGGAGGAGAGTGGCAGAGGAGTGGAGGAGGTGGAGAGCAGAGAACAGGAGAGTAGCAGAGGAGTGCAGGAGGTGGAGAGGGGATTAGAGGAGGCTAGTTGAGTGGAGGAGGTGGGTGGTGGCAGGGTGCCCCTAGAAATAGGCATATCCAGTCCAGGGACCTTCCGGGGAGGGACGGGTCTCAGGGACAGTTCAGGGAGCTAAGGATCCCGTCCACAGTCAGAGGGGAAGAGGCTAAAGGGAAACAAAGGGCCCTGAACTACACACACCAGGAGAATGTGGTTCACCTTGGTGCCATCCGTGGATGCCCCGTTATCTTTGTTTGTGGAGGGAAGTTAGGCCCGGCACTAGGGCCCAGGCATGGAAGGAGGTAGCACCCGCTGTAACAGCAGTGGGAACAGAGGAAAGGGATGTGAGGTCTGTGACGACATCAGGGCCAAGGTGAGGAGGCTGATGGTCAAGGAGGCCAGTCAAGCTGCAGCACCAAGTTGTGGCCCAAAAGGACTGTGCGATACAATGAGTGGGACAGGGTGTCCAAGGACCTTCTGAGCCAGGTGCCCACCGCTGGAGCTTCAGGCCTGGTGGCCCAGCAGGATCCAGCCTACATGTCACTTACACCAACATGCCACCACATGTAAGTCACACACACTACACATGTACATGATGACCAACAAGGACACTCACATGTCAGCTCTATGAAATTAACAAGGGATACATGGATGCATCATTAAATCCATGAAGCTGACAAATCACTGTAATTTGCGGGCATAACAACAGTAATCAACCAATAGAGAGTCCTTGTATTGGTGTGCCCACTGCAGCCTATGCAGTTACAGACCGAAGCAAGGAATTAAGATAGCGTTAGGAGACAAAAAAAATCAAGATGAAGAACCAAAGAATAGATCACATCTAGCAAATGATAGCTACCCCAACACTCCACTGAGACAGCTCTCACTAAAGTCACCAATGACCAGCTTACCGCCAAGTCAAAAGGTCACTTTTCAATTCTTCTTCTTCTAGATCTCTCTGCTGCCTTTGACACTGTCAATCATCCACTTCTACTGCATATCCTCTTCTCCGTTGGTATTTGAGACACTGCTCTCTCGTGGTTCTCATCATACCTACAAAATTGGTCATTCAGTATTTCCTTCCCCGACACCTCTTCTTCTCCTCACCTCCTGTCTGTTGGCGTACCCCAAGGATTAGTCCTAGGCCCCCTCCTCTTCTCCATCTACACTTTCTCACTTGGTACCTTCATAAACTCTTTTGGGCTTCATTATCATCTCTATACTTATGACACCCAAATCTACCTCTCTGCACCAGATCTATCCCCCTCTCTTCTAACACACGTCTCCAACTGCCTCTCTAGTATATCCTCTTGGATGTTCACCCACCATCTCAAACTCAACATGTCTAAAACTGAACTCCTAATCTTCCCTCCCTCTCCCACAGGGTAATTTCCTCACGTCTCTCTCACTGTCAACAACAACATCATCACCCCCTCCTCCCAAGCCCATTGTCTTGGAGTTCTACTGGACTCGATCTATCTTCCGTACACAACGTTCAGTGTCGGCATCACCTCTCTGTCAATCACTCCACTGACTTCCCTTAATCTCAAAAATACAATTTAAAATTATGACCCTAACTTACAAAGCCCTCAACAATAACGCTCCCCCTTACATCTCTGCTCTCATCTCCAAATACTCCCCCACCCACCCTCTTCGTTCTGCTAATGACCTTCTTCTTTCTACAACTCTTGTCACCGCCTCCAGGACATTTCTCGTGCTGCCCCTATTCTCTGGAAATCCTTGCCTCGCTCCACAAGATTATCCTCTTGCCTCAAAACATTTAAAACCTCACTTAAAACGCATATTTTTAAAGAAGTGTATCACCTTCCACCCTAACACGCTTATCACCTCTCTCTCCCTCTTTTATCACTCACTATACCTGAGATTGTAAGTCTGCGAGTTTCTATCCTAAGTACTTCGGGAATTCACCATGGACATTCAATTCCTAGCTCAAAGCCTCCTTGCTTTGCTATATGTTAATTTGTATTTATCTTTGTCTGAACTTAATTTATGTACAGCGCTACGGAATATGTTGGTGCGTTATAAATGAACTATAATAATAAAAAGTGAATCATCCAGGTTCAAGCCAAAATGTCAGATAGTTAGGAACATATATCTTTCTTTTCTCTCTTTCAGCATCAAGGGGGTCTGGGTCCTTTGGTGAGCCAGAGGCGGGGCATCAACTCCATTAAAGCAGGGATTTGGCGAGCGAGCCCCCGAACCAGCAGGAACTGACGCAGGGGGAGAAGAAAATAAGTTTTGCCGAGGGCCCTGTTTCAGAGGAGGAGGATATCATCTGGGCAGTGCGGTCACCAGAAGGACCATCAGCCGCACTGGCGGCATTTGACCCCACTGTCCCCCTCCTCGAGAGACTGAGCATCTCATCAGGGTCCTCCTACTGGCCACCCATGGGGGGGTTGGGGCCCTGATGCTAGGCGGAGGAGGATGTAGGGGCTGTACATATGTTTTGTGCCTTCTCAACAGCACTCCTCAGTGACAATCTATTGGTCCAAATGTTAACATAATCTAGCCTTGCTACAGAGTCTTGGATCTTGGCCTATGTGATGGTTATATGTTGTTCGCAGATGGCTACCTCCCATCACATGGTCCACTCTCCTCTTCTCTGTAGACATGTAGGTTTCTGTGTAACATTTCGCCAATTGATGGTCTTATTTTGCAGGTGTTATGTTTTTTGCTTTGTTTTGTTTTGATTTAGGTACAATTCAGGTCCATGAAGGCATCTTCTGCATCTGCAAGCATTGTGAAGGAAATGTATGAGGTGTAAGGTTTTCCCAGTGCCTCTCAGGTAAACATTCCTGCAATGACATACCCTTTTCAAAATATAGCTCCCACAATCTTAAAGCTATCATATATCCAGATATCTAAGATATGATTGTTGTTGGCTTAAATGTAGACTAGTACGGAGGACTTGCAAAGTCTCTCAATGGCATGTTAATCACCGCCAGCATTAATATTTGCACTAGAGAAGCATGTGGTCCTGAACTCAAAATCAGTCTGAGAACAGATCCTTGGGTCTAATGTAAGTAACATTGAATCTGGCTGCTGACCTTTGTGTCCTCTCCGTATTAATGGGTATTTCCCCTATTGCTGATAACATGTGCTCACAGCTGTATAGCTGATGGATGTGATATCAATGTTGATGAACAATATCATATGGAGAAGTTGATAGTACACCTTGACCACTGATGCTGGTCACAGCTAAGCATTTATTGTGAGATGACACATCATTATTAATGGTCATGGCCAGTGAGATATCCTGAGAACTAGCTAATAGTTAGTAATGCTTGCAGATGGGAATCAGTTGGTATATTGTTACAGTTACAGTATTTAGCACTGTACTGTACATGCATGTTTTTTTCTTTTTTATCCTCCTCCACCTTTTTTTTTTTTTACCACTTTTTTCAGATATTTGTTTTGGGAACACACTGTATATGTGAAACTGGATTGGATAACACAGTCCAGAGGTTTAAGCATCTGTTTCATTGAGCAGATCTAAACAAATTGTAAGTGCTATGCACATTTATGGTTTCTTCAATTAAATGAAGTGATTTCTGATGATCCTTTTGTTCAATATAATTACCTAAACAACCAGATTCCGGTTGCAGTGGTGTAGTGACCACATGTGACCCTGGTAGGTGCTATGCATCATGCTTATTCTAGACTATGACATTATCCCATTAGGATACCCTTTTTTTGCCAAAACAAGCCTCTTGCCCTTACGGGATCCGTCTACACCACACCCATGATATTAATGCACAGTCTTGTACATTTCTGAATGTGCTCTGTGTATGAAATAAAGCTTTGTTATACCGTTCTCACCATGTCAGTGTGTTGTCAATGGTTGGGGTTTTGAGACATCCACATACATCACATTTGTATCACATTCCTATATTTGTATACTAATGAGCCATAGTTACTATGCAATAGATTAATACATAAAATACCAATAATAATAATAATAATAATATCATAAGATATCATATAAGAATATATATCATATATAATAATAAAGGGTTAATACACATGCAAAGTCCAATTTTTGATACTGTGGAGTATCAACATTCCCCTGAAGGCCTGATAACAATATGACAGGGGATAATGTAAATTGATTGATAGCAAAATACTTAATGGGATGTCACCAAATGATAATGGGTATACATCTTGGCACATGGCCACCAGCAATGGCGTGGGACTTTCCAGAATAGGCTTAGCGGAATTTGTCTCTGATGGAGGTGAGTTGGCTGTTGCTCCACGTGCCTCTGCACAGCCTCCATGTGTGTTTGTGGCACTTCCTGATGGTTTAGAGTAGATTAGTAGGGTGTGTGTAACCCAGGTCCCCTTCTGGATTGCTAACTGGTGGTGGTGAAGGGGCTTGTGTACCTCAATGAAGCTGTGAGCTATACCATGTATGGCCACTCTAGGTGGGAAGGTCATAGTAGAGCGGTCAGACAAATCACAGTTTACTGGAGAAGGAACTGGCAACCCACTCCAGTATATTTGACATGCAAACCTTTTCTTGTGGAAAAGCACAATCAGAGACCTAGCTAAATGTGCTTCAATCCATAGGGTCACAGAAAGTCAGACACAACTGAGGGACTGAACAACCAAATCTAAAATGCTCCCCTGATACTTGATATATGGGATGTGGTGGTGTAATTTGGACACTATCTGTTTTCCCAATGTAAATGTGATGAGTGTGATGTATATAAGATGGTCTTTGTATTTTAAAGGTCCACATTAGAGCCTCTGTGAGTGAGAAAGGGTTAATATGGCAGCCATTTTCATGTATTTGTATAGCAATTTAATCAGGTAGTGTGTCTTTAACTGCTTTCAGCATCTTGCCGCATGACCTTTCATATTGGCATTTGCATGACCATTACAAAATATGACCCAAAAAAAAAAAATGTAAGCTAATTGTGGATTGTTGCCCAATGAATTATAATGCCTTCCATTGCTTTGGTCATATTTTAAAGTCCATTGGTGGGTTTTTATTTTGTTTTGCAGTGGTACAAACTAGTCGGTAACCCCTTTGCGGGTCCTATTTGGAACCCATAAGATTTTGGCCGACATTTTGGCTTGACTGCGTTTGCGGTCTTGAGCTATTTTAGCAATAGAATAGCGATTTGCGATTTTTGCAGACATGAGAGATCAAAGGCTTTGATGGGTTGTAAGTTCTGGTTTTAACAAATGCAAGGATTTCAAGCCCATAACACATAGGCCATTTGCGCCTCGCAAAAAAAAAAAATGAAATAGCAAAATAACTTATGGCCTCCATTACGGCCTACTGTAACTTACAATTGCTCAATTGAATGAAGCTCTAAGTCTTAAAATGTAGTGAGTAAGTATTTCACACTGCCTTATTTTATGGAAATAAATCATGAAAAGAATGCATTTATTTCAGAGGGGATCTTGGCTCAGTCCACTATGTCTACACCATAAGAAACCCATGAGTGATAAAAGATCCCAGTTATCATGGTGGATCAGACAAAATATAACAGAAAAAAATATAATGCAGAAAATATATTAACAAAAACCCCAAACTGGTCACCTACAGAGTTTAGGGATAAATTCCACTTACCAAAAAGAGAATGGACAACAAACCGGCCATTAAATCATCTTTTGAGAAATGCTGCATCTTTAAGTCCAATGGAAAGAAAGATGTATTCATTCAATATAATTACCTAAACGACCAGGTTACAACAGTCAAATTACCCTACAAAATGTGGGGGAAAGAACAGAAAAAAAACCTTGAGGAAGCGCAATGGGATAAAAGTTTTAAAAACGCAGTTCCTCTGTAATTATAGTTTTAAGAGAGAATGACTTTAATAATCTTTTAAGATTGTATCTCACTCTAGCGAGACTACAAATCTCAAATCAGTCCCTGGATGGTAAACATGTTAAAGGTTACAGGTACACTGAGAAACAGGTACAGTGAGACATGCATTATGGGAACGCCGTAAAATCAATCATGTATGGGAAGAAACATACTCTATCAGAAAAAAAACTGTGGGGATTTTATATTCCCCCAAAAAACAACATAAGAAGAATTACTAGGACTTCCCATTCCAAAACTCCTGAAGGAATCACAATTCATAACAAATCCGATTTTCTTAGCCTCCAGAAGCTTCATAGCAAAAAAAATTGGAAAACAAACATTCCCATATTTCAAGAAGTTAAGAGAAAAATACAATGCATACACACGCTGATTACAATTTCACGGAAACTAAATGAAACATATAAAAAATGGGCATTTAGAAGGACAAATGGATGTATTCACTTCCTAAATAAATATAGCAGAATCAAGGTAGGAGGGAGTGAAGAAGAGGGAGAAACCATGTTTTGGTTATTAAATAGGGGAAAGTGAAATAGTAAAGAGGGTAATATTGAAAGAAAAAAAATAACAACTAAAGAGTCCTCTTGGCTTCTGTTCCTTTGATTTCCTGGTACCATAGACCAAGGACTTTTTGGTCTTTTGGAAGTCTGGCACTTGGAAAAACAAGAAGAGCATCTATGCACCCACCACTCTTCACAGAATCGTAACATTGCTTATAAGGGAATAGAACAGAATGTGAAGGATGTTGCAAAATTCCTACAGCAAAATTGTAAAATAGTTGAAGTTCAGAGTAATTCAATTAATGGCAAAAATAAATATATTTTCTGGACTTATAAAACCATTTTTAAAATAGAAAACTTTCACCTTTAAATACATGACTTGAAACTGTCTAGTTTTGTTTTATTTAAGCATAATTCCTGTCTCTTCCAATCAATTTAATTAGCCTCTATTATTTCTGCTAGGTGACTATTTCATGTATCCAACACACAATAATATATAAGTCTACGGAGAGCCTAATGGTGGTTTTCCTTATTCACACATGGTTCTACTTACTACTGACTACAACTTGCAACTTTGAATGAAAGCGGTTTCCTTGCTCACGGTTGTTTAGGACAGGACTAGTTATCTGTTAGTATCACACTGTAGCTTGGGTATTAAGAGAACTGTAGAATTTACAGACTGTTATTAAAAAGTGCCAGGAGTAATTATTTTCAGTCACTCATCCTTGGACAAATTTAGACTGTGCCATGACTGACATCTATTTTTGCTAAAAAAAATGTAATGTAGGGGTTTATTAAGGTGCCAGAGCAAAATTATTTTATATAGGAAAAGAAGCAAGAGACAAGCACTGGATAGCCATATCCCTATAACTAATTCACTTCTCTTACTGCAATAACAAAGTTAAAACATAATGGTAGATGGTCTTATAAATTAGGCACATTGTTTTATGGAACTTTATATAATGTCTATATTTTTTTTTTCTGGTATAGCCTGTTAGACGCACATATTTTAATTAGAGATCTCAATATTAAATGTTTTTTTACTTTCTGTTTGTATCTTGCATATCCCTATAATGTAGAATGTTTAAAGAGATTTTGACTCCAGAGTTTTGATGAATTGTTTTTTTTAAACACCCAAAGCATGGCATCTGTATCTGTTATGTAGCTCATAAATGTTACAGATATTCAATTGACTACATTTAGTAACTCACATTCCAACTGCGAGTTACCTGCACCAAATCACTGTGGACCAGCCAAAGACGTAACTCAGTTCTATCTCCTCCATTGATTTTTCAAGCCCGTAAAAGTGAACGGTGCTAAAGAAGCAAAATCCATATTCGATTACAAAAGTTCAAGTAGTTTGCAATTTAAATCTGCTATTAAAAATACTCTACTGTGCTTTAAAATACTGGGAAAGCATGGAAAGACATTAGAATTAATTGAACAACAGTCTCAAGCTCGCCAATCTGCACTCAAAAATAATAATTTTTACTTTTATTTTCGGGTTATATTGATCCCGGGAATCAAGGGGTTAATACATATCATGGAACCCGCATGGACTAGAACAGCTGCTTTAATGATTTTTATTGATTTCTACATTGCTAGATTGTGAGTCCAATCACAAATTTTACTTCTAAACACTAATTAATTGTACTATAAACTCCATGTTTTACTGATGTCATGATGACACGCCCTTTTATTATTGTCTATGTCTAAAAAGTATTGCGAGTGTTTAAGAAGTGAATTACATACTTGCTTAAATTTTGTCAGATCATATGATCATGCCCCTTGAAATCTTATTTACAAGTGCATGGTTTGCGTGTGGAGGCTTTGAGAGGGCAGTTGCAAGTTAAGAGACAATTGAATGAGTTTAAATGTTTAGAAAAAATGTAACCCGCACCCAAAATTTAGGGTTACAAGCAATTACCAGCTTGCAATTGAATGGGTTTTTAATGATTCTTAGATGACAGAAGTAAATGGTGGGTGGCAGTACACATGGGAGTAAAGAAGAAAAAAGGGCATGGTTTTAGAAATTGACAGGCTGTTTGAATCTTAATTTCTTAAAAATTGCATTCAGAAGAATAAAACAAATTAAATTAACCAAGTTAAAGCATTTACAGTATATACTTGAGTATAAGCCTACCCGAGTATAAGCTGAGGCACCTATTTTACCACAAAAAACTGGGAAAACTTATTAACTTGAGTATAAGCTGAGGGTAGGAAATTTGCCCTCTTGTGCCCTCTGTGCCCCCTTCTTGTGTGACCTATTTCCCGCCCAGTGTCCCTTCCTTGTGACATCTGTGTCCCCCTTCTTGCGTGCCCCTTTCTTGTGTCCCCCCTCTATAAAGAACTCATCTGTCTCTGCTCCCCCCCCCCCTCCCCCTCCCTTTCCCCTTATCATCCTTCTCATCCTCCCTCCTCATCCATTTCCCCCTCTCCAATTACCCCCCCTCCCCGTCTCCATTTCCCCATCTTACCTGCATATGCTAATGACGTGATGTCACATGCGCATCATGTCATTAGCATATGCCGGGCAGACAAAGCCGGAAGACGCGATGGAGAGCAGTGAGCAGGGAGCAGGGTGACTCGAGAATAAGCCAAGGGGGGCTTTATCAGCATAAAAAATTTGCTGAAAAAGTTGGCTTACACTCGAGTATATACAGTATATACAAACAAGCAATATTCTGGCATCCGGTACCCACCAGCTAAGATAAGATAGTGTTAAAGTGCTCCTGAAGACCTTCTGACACAAGGTTCAGAGGAAGTCTAAAGAGGATAAACTTCATGGACTAAAAGTCCTTTTTCCATCCTCAATTACTACGGGCCTCATTAAATTCCCTATATTGCAAAGTTACACAGGCAAAAAGTGCCCAGTAACTTTCCTTAGCTAATCTATTCACCCATCACAGCATGATTGCGAATGAGCTACCCCTGATGACAATGGACAAGCCAGACCCACAAATTACAACAAGCTTTCCCATTCATTTTTTTCCATTCAAAATATTACGAGTGACTCCTTCTTAGTTTCACACTAAATCCATATTCAATTCAGACTTTAATGAGCACTCTCAAATTACGGCAGATTCATAAATAGGAAAAGTATAACATTTCTCAACGAAAAGCTACGAGTACTAAAAACCACTCGCAAATTTGCCGTCAATTTGCAGGAGGGGTGTGGCTTATGGTCCAGCAAGGTGCCCACTGACCACATAAAACTGGAGTCCTCCTCTGCTCACATACCCTCTGTTCCTCTCTTTGCCTCCCCTTCCTGTGATGGATTCTGGTGGACTGGGGCACTGACACCAACATCCGGTTCAGACTGAACCGAAGCCCCCAACTCTGGCACTGTAGTGGATCCAGACCTCGCGAAAGCTGAAAAGAGAGAAGAATGGTATATGAGTTAAAAACATTGTATGGCTGTGTGTTCCCATCTATCTGACATCATGTTGTCTTCAACTTGCATGATTCACTTATTTGCTATTGTGTGGAGCTATCATTTGCTAGATGTAACTATTGCTTTGTATTATTTGGTTATTATTGGCTCATAACAATATCTTGATTCCTGCTGCAGTCTGTAAGCAATCAGTGAACAACCCTCAGCAATAGTTAACAAGCCTATGCAATGTGTTCCCTGATAGGCTAGTACATACACTGCACATCCCTCCCTAGAAAGTCTGTATATGCATATAATGCAGAGGGGACAGCCATGCATTGGATGTACTCATTATATATATTTTAGCGACTTGCCCATCAAAAATGACAGGGCAATACAATTCTAATGCTATTAAAAGTGTTTTCCATACAAGGTGAGTGTCTGACATTCTTAAAAAAAAATTAATCTACAAATAAATACCAAATTTTGAATAAAACTTTTTATTTTTTGAACTTTCAACTTGTATTTCACCAACAGTTATGGAATATATTTTTTTCAATATTAACTCTTTTAATTGTCATATATGGAATAACAATATAACAATGGCTAAAGTTTTCATGAATACATATTGTAAACCATAACATAAAAGTTTGTAACATGCAACTTGTATTTGAAACAATCTGTAACCATTTTCTTTTATCAATACTAACATTTAGAATTGATAGTTATGCATGAATAACAGAAGACTATGTAAAATTTCTGTGAATAACTATTTTAAACAATTACATGCTTTGTAACATTCAATATTTGTTTTAAGTTCTTGTTAAACTAAATAGGCATTGAATCCAGAGGAAGGCAAACAATAAAAAACCCCATTGAAACTTGGCCAATTGTATCAAAGAGGGGGAAAAATAAATTCCTTCCTGACCCCATTAACTGGCGATCGGATTACTCCCTGAATCAATACTCTGTATTTAATTATACATTTCAATGTATTAAGAAATGGTGAAACTTCTAGTAACATAAATCCTTGACTTTATACAATATACAATAAAATAACTTTTCACAATTTTTTAAATACAATATTAACATGTGAAATAGTAACATAAAACAATAACATATAACCTTAAATGTAATGAAAATGCCTCCCAATTGTTTTGTGGGTCCAATCATGTAAAAAGGTAAGTTCTAACACATTCCAATATGTTCATTTTTCTTTTTGTTTTTATTGTTGTAGTTGTTGAAAATGGTACATAGAGTTTCCTAAGTGAAATAGTGGTCCTCTAAAAAGAGACTGCCAGATATAAAAGTTCATCTGCAGGGTATAACCACTGTTCTCTATGTTTTTTGCCTTTTTATAGAGTTTCTTCGTGAAATAGTGGTCCAATAAAAAGAGTCCGAGTGACATAAAAATGTGTCCTCGAAATAAAACCACTGTTCTCTATATTTGGTGTGGTATAACTTATTTGAAATAAGAGAAGTTTTCCTTTTTCAATGTTGTTATATATGCATTTTTTTTTTATATGTCCAAGTGGTTCCCTTTCAAAGAATCCAGCAGACTTCATTTTGTCTATGGGATATACCCACTGTTTATTGTTGTTTTTGTTTTTTTGGAACTTTTTGTTGTTCTTGTTGTAGTTTGTGCACATGGCACATAGAGTTTCCATAGAGTCCTCTATAAAGAGTCCCAGTGAGCTAAAAGTTTGTCCTGGAAGTAAAACCACTATTCTTTATGTTTTCTTTGCCATTGTATAGAGTTTCTTATTGAAATAGTGGTCCTCTAAAATAAGTCAGAGGGACATAAAATGTTTTCATCGAAATGAAACCACTGTTCTTGATGTTTACAGCACCTCATAGTACACAATGTTTTTGGTAAAAATGCGTCCATCTTCCAATAAATCATTCTGACTTGGGTTTTCTTCAATATGAACTTTAATTTCCTCTGGATTATTTGCATCTTGAAAATGTAACATAGAGTTGTCCATGTGCAAACACAAGTTCCTTCATAAAAATACCCACAGACTTAAAAGTTTGTCCTTGGGATTTATTGATGGTCATGGCAAATGCCATGATACTGGGAAATTGTCTCCTTTGAAGGATAAAAGGCAAATCACTCTCACTTGGAGCCAAATCAATTCTTGATATAAGAACTGGGTCGCCTTTATGGGTACCATTCATAATTTCTGCATGTATGTAATGATCCTTTAAATCCTTCACAATTAATCTGGTCCCATTACAAAGTCCTTTTTTGGGATTCATATTTCTCAGTAACATGACAATTCCCTCTTTTTTAAGTTGCAAAATATGTGGTGGCATTCTAGAGGGAGTTAAAGAATTAATAAATTCCATTGTAAAGTTAGCTTCACTATCTTTGTCATCAGCCAGAAAATAATCTGCACTGTAATAGTTTTTTTGGGGTGCATTGATTAATTTCAAAATTTTGTTATTTAGATTCAAGGCATCTATATTTTTTGATGTCAATATGACTTTGTAATTGAGGAAGATTGTCAATATTAGTGGTTCTTTGGAAATAATTTCTGATGAAATTTCCACAGCATCATCAGGTAATTCATTTATTTTTGGCTGTTTTCCTTCTCCAGTCTGAATGAGCCAATCATTGAATTGATTTTGGCCTTCAGATCTCATATTTATTCCTAATTTAAGGTGTGCAAATATTTTCCAGAGCTTACTTCTCTTTATAGACGTTTCGACAATGTCAGTCCTAATGCCATGTGGCACCACAGGTAATGTTTGCCTGAAATCTCCTCCTAACATCACCTTTCCACCAAATGGCAAATCATTAGCCATAACTTCTTTTAATAATCGATCAATACATTGCAGGGCATGACATGACATCATAGTTGCCTCATCTATTATAATTAATTTATTCTTGTGCCATTTTTTGGCTTGTAATGAATTAATTTGAATATCCGACACTGATGTTTCCAGAATGGGAACTGGCAGTTTAAATCCACTATGCACAGTTCTACCACCTTCTAACAAAAGTGCGGCAATTCCAGTGTTTGCAAATGGCAGTGCTATTTGACCCTGCGCTCGAATGCAACTCATCAACAAATTATATAGATACGTTTTTCCTGATCCACCAGGGCCATCCAGATAGAAATAACGCTCTTTGAGCATGTCATCATCTATTGCGTTTGTGATGGCGTTAAATGCTTCCAATTGTAATGCATTTAAAGTTCCAATTTTTTCTTGTGCTTTTTGGTATTCAATCTATAATTTCTGGATCAGGCAGATTAAAATTGGCACAATTTAATCCATGACAAAGAAAGATTTCCTGTATTTCCATTAATGCTTCCAATAGTGCAATGGTCTCATTGTATCATTTCAAGAAATCTTCAAAAAAATGTCATTTAAATGTTTCCCACAAAGTTAATGCAAAAGATGCAAATGAAAGCAAATTATTCTCTCAGTTGATTTGGCATTTGACATAGTGCTGCTGCCTCGAGACATCTCTCCCATTCTGTATCATCTGCCAGGAAGTTTTGATGTCTTGCAGCTAACTGGAAAGTATCATAAACTATGTCATTGACTGTGCATAAATGTTCATAACTTTGTGCACCGGGAACATGTAAAAAAAGTAATCTTAAATTGAAACGTTCAATGTCTCGTGGACTGACGGTATCAATTCTTGGGATAATTTTATTATTATGTTTTTTTCATTGTCGCCATTCACCATTTACGAATACATAGTGATTTGGAATGTCAATGTATAACAATTGTCTGGCCTCAGTGTCCTTACAATTTAATTGAAACCAAGCAGTAAGTGTTATTGCTCTATGTTCACTTTGTGCTAAAGAATTTCTTTCATTGCCTGCAGTAAAGCAAACAAATTGACTTTGTGGCAAATGGACAGCTACAGCATGTGACCGATCATGCATCTCAAATTTGAGAAGTTGCCACATTGCTTCTGGAACACTTACATAGCGAGCATCTAAATAAGATGAAAGTTCGTCATGTAAAATTGGATTGTCTTTTTCATTTTGTGCACCTTGCACAACAATAGTTGCTGCATCATACCCTTTGTATATATATTTATACACATATTTGATGGATTTGATAGAAGTGCAAGCTTCCACATTGATATGTGCATTGTACTTCATCAGCAAATGTGGATTGTATGGAACCACATATCTATTATCAACCTTTTGGCCACGGATAATAGCGGTTTGTCCTTCTCTTCTTTTATACAAAGGGTATCCATCACAATTAGCATAAGTCTGCATTTGAAATTGTTTTGGAAACTCTTTTGTGCATTTTTTATTTATCATTCTATGAGTTACAATCTCATAAAGTTTGGAATGTTTCTTTGGATGGGGCAGTTCAGCAGTAATTACTGAATCCACTCTGTCTGCCGTGTTCAAGTTATTTTTTTCTTGCAAGATTAAAAGTATATGTGCATGTGGCAGGCCTCTTTTTTGAAATTCAATGGTATAAACAAAAGCCACACATTTGCCAAATAAGTGTGCTTTAGTTATATCATGAATTAATACATTTAGTTTTATTTTGAATACTCTTGCCACCAAATCTGGTCGATCGGAAGTATTTTGTCCAAGCTGTAAATTTTCTTTGATCTTTGGCCATTGTGGATTACATGTAAATGTAATGAATAAATCTGGTTTGCCAAATGTAATGACAATAGCCATAGTCATTTTATCTTTTTCGCATATTGCGAGGAGATCCTTGGAAAGAGGATGGCAAAATCATTGCTTGTCCAGCAGTAATGTCTCTGTTTGCAGCCAATTCAGCGACATAATCCATCAATCCACAATATTGTTCTACTCAAAGCTTGTTTTGTTGAAATTTGATAACATTTTGATTATGTGCTTTGACTTGTAGATAGGAATCAATAATCCATTGTTGTGTGAGTTTGCCCCCACATAAAAATTTATTAAAATGATCCCGAACAGCAGTTTCTGCTACTTTATATTCCAGCATAGAAATATTGTTTCTAACACGAACTTTACTATTGGGATAACTTTGCAACTGTAATTTTGGTTGCCATCCTGGCTCCCCATTTGGAAAACAAAATGGGATATGTCATTGGATCCAAATTACTACTTAAAATATTTATGTTTATAAAAGGTTGTTCTTGATTGCGTGGATATATTCTAATATCCCGCTCAAATGGTGGTTCCCCATCATCATTTTTAAATACCATGGCAACCTCATGTGCTGTTGGTAAATTATACCATCCTTGATCAGTATGGCGATCTCTTTTGAGAACCATATTTACTCTTGGCATTGGCAATTGATGTATTTGCGCATGTGCCTGTTGTTCTTTTTCAACCTGTGCTAATTTTTTGTATGCTTTACTATATGGGTTGTTGGCCATAATGTTATCAAGCTATACAAAGACTATGGGTAAGCATTGTTTTTTCAGGAAGCATCATTCGTTGTCCAACAGCTTCCATTGTATCAAGGATATATAACTGTGAAAATGTCCTTTGTTCTCCTGATTCTGGGTGTAAATGTGAAGTCTGGTGGTATATTTTCTGCTAATGTTGCACCCATTGAAGCAAATGACATTGCACTGTTATAAGACCTAATGTTTTTCTTAAAATTGGGGTAATTTGGAAATTTTGGATCACTCATTATACTTTCTAAATATTCTGGAAATGTGTGTCTTTCTGGAAGTCTTACCTTTTCTTTCTGACAGCATCTAATAAACTCTCCATCAGTTGGTCTTTCTTTAAGAAAATGATAGGCCCCACAAAACTGACAAACCACATTCATTAATTCACAATAAGAGTCAATGAGACAATGAGAGTCTACTGTTAGTGCTGTAAATAAAGGACTATCGTGAGCTTCCTCAATATAGGTCTCAGTACAACTTTCTATATCTACATTGGTGTCATTTCTATCAACATTGGTATCAGGAGGCAATATTGGGTCATTAGAGAATGTTTTACAGACATTTTTTTGTTTACTTTTTCTTTTCTTTGAAGCTCCAGCGGACTCATTTTGTGCTTTTTTAGTCATTTTTCTTTTATTTAGAAGTCTGTGTCGATTATCTTCTCTTAAACATTGTGAAGTGTCAGGGGTCTGTGCATCTCTCCCTCTCTGCTTCCGTTCCCTTGCCATTCTTTTTTTATACTCATTCCTATCTTCTGCTTTGTCCACCATTGTAATCTGTTATTGGAAATACAGGTGTAAGAATTTTATTTGTTTTATTGTACATATTTTTTAACCTGTCATGAATACCAAAGTAAATTAATTAATGAATGGTTTATTTTTATTTTGCATACCTTAAAATCTAAATAGCTAAACATATATATATATTTATTAAAAAAATCGTGGATATAAAAAGTCTTCACACCCCTGTTAAAATGTCAGGTTTCTGTGATGTATAAAAATGAGACAAAGATAAATCATTTCAGAACTTTTTCCACTGAAACAAACTGAAATCTTTTAGGTAGAGGGAAGAAAAAATATAAAAATAAAATAATATGGTTGCATAAGTCTGCACACCCTTAAACTAATACTTTGTTGAAGCACCTTTTGATTTTATTACAGCACTCACTATTTTGGGTATCAGTCTATCAGCATGGCACATTTTGACTTGGCAAGATTTGCCCACTCTTCTTTGCAAAAACACTCCAAATCTATCAGATTGCGAGGGCATCTCCTATGCACAGCCCTCTTCAGATCACCCCTCAGATTTTCAATCGGATTCAGGTCTGGGCTCTGGCTGGGTCATTCCAAAACGTTAATCTTCTTCTGGTGAAGCCATTCCTTTGTTGATTTGGATGTATGCTGAAAGATGACGTTCCTTTTCATGTTCAGCTTTCTAGCAGAAGCCTGAAGGTTTTGTGCCAATATTGACTGGTATTTGGAACTGCTCATAATTCCCTCTATCTTAACTAATGCCCCAGTTCCAGCTGAAGAAAAACAGCCCCAAAGCATGATGCTACCACCACCATGCTTCACTGTGGGTATGGTGTTCTTTTGGTGATGCGCAGTGTTGTTTTTGCGCCAAATATATATTTTGGAATTATGGTCAAAAAGTTCAACCTTGCTTTCATCAGACCATAACACCTTTTCCCACATGCTTTTGGGAGACTTCAGATGTGTTTTTGCAAAATGTAGCCTGGCTTGGATGTTTTTCTTCGTAAGAAAAGGCTTTTGTCTTGCCACTCTACCCCATAGCCCAGACATATGAAGAATATGGGAGATTGTTGTCACATGTACCACACAGCCAGTACTTGCCAGGTATTCATGCAGCTCCTTTAATGTTGCTGTAGGCCTCTTGGTAGCCTCCCAGACCAGTTTTCTTCTCGTCTTTTGATAAATTTTGGAGGGAGCGCCAGTTCTTCACTGTTGTGCCATATTTTCTCCACTTAATCAAGGCTGTCTTCGCTGTGTTCAATGGTATATCTAATGCCTTGGAAATTCTTTTGTACCCTTCTCCTAACTGATACCTTTTAACAATGAGATCCCTCGGATGCTTTGGAAGCTCTCTGTGGACCATGGTTTTTGCTGTGGGAAGCGACTAAGAACATTTCAGGACAGATCAACTAAAGCAGCTGAACTTTATTTGGAGTTAATCAGAGGCACTTTAAATGATGGCAGGTGTATGCTGACTCCTATTTAACACGATTTGGAATGTGATTGCTTGATTCTGAACACAGCTACATCCCCAGTTATAAGAGGGTGTGCAGACTTATGCAACCACAGAAACCTGACATTTTAACAGGGGTGTGTAGACTTTCTATATCCACTGTATATAGTAAATAAATAGTACATCTGTGTTCACATTTGAATGTCTAAAACAAGTTAAAAAACCTGCTTCCAGCTCAGAAATCCGAGAAAAACAGTTATTACATTGCATTCTGGGAAGCTGAGCTGAGACTTGCAAATGTGCCCACAAATGCCTCACTCTTCAATCCATAGCCATTATCAAACATGGCTTCCTTTAAGCTTATGCATGCTGCATTACACAGCTTTAATGCAAAGCCAAGGTTGGATTACACACAGGCTGAGTATCCTATCCATGTACAGCTGTTTCAAGCTTACTGGCTATCATCAGCATGGAGCGGGATCTCAACCTGTGTTGTAGACATTATATATTATGTTATAGTGAATTATGAAGTAATTAATAAATGAATATCCATTAATGGAATAATCTGAAAGTGTCATGACTGCAAAACCATAAACAGGTAAGCATGTCTTCCTAAAGAAGGGCAATGCAAAAGAGTTATTAGCAAACTGTAGATTGACATGAAAAACCTAGTAATATTTTTATGAAATTAATTATTCAATAAATAAAGTTCGGAAGTGAAATTCTCATTAATGTAAACATAAATGGCTAAGCATATATGTATTTCTAATGGGTTTTATTATTGATTCATTATTAAAATTAATTACATAAATTAATAAATGACAAACTGTCAATAATGTTGATAAAAAAACACTTACAGACTTATTAAATTGTAATTTAACCAATTGATTAGGGCTCTATATAAGCACAGAGCATATGTTTTTATAGAAGTTTTTAGTTAGTGAACTTCTATCCAAAAGCAAGGTTTTTCTCTAACTAAAAAGTTGTGTAAAAAAAATATGCTCTGTGCTTATATAGAGCCCTATTCAATTGTCCAAATTGCAATTTAATAAGGTTGTTAATCCTGTTTTTATAAAGAATGTAATCAATAATTATACCTGTCAATTAGATGTGATATCAACTGAAATACTGCAGACGTCACTCTGTGTCTTCAGGGAGGTGCAGAGATGATGGATCTGTAAAATGATATATAAAGGCTTTGTGAGTTGTTGTTTTTTATGAATTTCTGAGTCATTGAAAGTATCCATTTTAATTGGCATACATGGCAAAGGTAAATCCTAATCATCAATATATGCCGAAGAAAATGCATCGTAAAAAGATAAAAAGTGTCCTAATATAATAAATGTATTTAAATATTTAAGTGCTCCTAAGGTCCTATCCCTGTTAGACAATGAGCAATAACAGAATGATAAAGTAATTAATGAAAGAATACACAGGAATAAAAGAATGTAAAACTGCTATGACTGCAAAATCTAAACAGGTAATCATGTTTTCGTAATGAAGGGAAAACGGAAATAGCTATGAGCAAAGTATAGATTGGCGTGAAACTGTTTCTTTTTGGTATTAAACTAATTAATCAATAAATCAAGATATGATGTGAAAGTGTAATTAGTTAAAACATCAATGGCTAAGTATAAATGTATTCATAATGTATTATTTTATTTGTAATTATTGATTAATTTTTAAAATGAATGACTTAAATTAATTAAGCAATATCTGTCATCAATGGACTAAAAAAATACTTAATCCTGTGTTTCTAAAGAATGTCATCACGAAATCATATACCTGTGAAGTTGTTGTTATATCAGCTGAAATCGTGCAGAGGTCACTGTCTGTCTCGAAGCAGGAGCAGAAATAAAGAATCTGTTAAATAATATAAAAAGCATTTATCATTTTTGTTTGACTAAATATATGAATAATTTAAAGTATTATTATTAATTTGCATACATGCAAAATATAAACAGGTAATCATCAATATATTCCTAACTTAATGCATTTTAAAAGACAAAATATGATCATAATGTAATGAAGGGATTTAAATATTGAAGTGCTTATCAGTTGCTATCCCTGTTAGACAATGAGCATGAACAGAATTATGAAGTAATTATAAAATTAATATAGATTAATGAAATTATTTAAAACTATCATGAATGCAAAACATAAACAGGTAATCCTGTTTTCCTAAAGAAGGCCAAAGCAAAAAAGCTCTAAGCAAACTATAGATTGTGGTGAAAGTGTTTTATATATTTTTTTTTAATGAAATAATTAATAAATCAAGTTATGATGTGTAATTGTCATTCATTATTAAAGCGTAAATAGCTAAGCATATATGTATTGATATTGTTTTGTTTTTTGTTTTGATTAATGATTAATTAATAAATACGTTAAATAGTTAATCAATAAGTGTTGTGTATGTTAAAAAAAAGAATTAATCATTGTTTTCGATAGAATATTATCATTAAATCACATACCCGTGAAGTTGATGTTCTATGATGTGTAATCCTGCAGAGGTGACTCTGTGTTCAGGCAGGTGCAGATATGATAAATCTGTAAAATTATGTAAAAATCATATTTAATATTTTATTTGAATACATTTATGAATCATTTAAAGTATTCGTTTTACTTGTGATACATGCAAAAGGTAAATGTCTAAATATCAATATTTTGATAAGTAAATACATTCCAAAGTATTATAAAGTGTCATCATATACAGTAATAAAGGGAATTTCAATATGGAAGTGCTTACAATGTCCTATACATTGTAAAATAGACAATATATATTTTTGTAATGACTCCTGATAAATAATGAATTAATTAATGTTGATTAATTAATAATAACATTGACCAATGAAAAACAAAAATCCTTACAGCCTTATTAAATTGTGATTTGTGCCATTGAATAGGGCTCTATATAAGCACAGAGCATATTTATTTAGAGAAGTGTTTAGTTAGTGAAGACTTTGCTTTTGGATAGAAGTTAACTAACTGCAAACTTCTGTAAACAAAATATTCTATAGAGCCCTATTGAATTGGCCGAATGGCAATTTAATAAGGCTGGTAATCATTTTCTCCTAAAAAACAGCATCATTAAATGATATACCTGTAAAGGTGATCTTATTGCAGATCAAATGCTGCAAATGTCACTCTGTGTATTCAGGTGCACAGATGATCAAACTTTGAAATATAATGAAAAGCTTTGTTAATGTTTGTATGATGTTTAATTGACATACATGCAAAATATAAGCATGGATATATTAATAAATGCACTATAAAATGTAATAAAGTGATTTAAATATTTAAGCGGTTTGAGGATCCTATACCTATGAGACAATGAGCAGCAACACATAAATATTATTACAATGTAAAATCTACCTATTTTATGAGGCATTTTAACACTTTTTATTTTATATTCTTAGATATGAATGACTAATTAATTAATCATGAAGAGGGGATGGGGGCGGTACCGGATGTGCATACGTGAGCTGACGCTCCTCTAGTCCGATGGAGAAGCCCACGCTGACAACGGGATAGCTGCTGTGCCTAACCCCTCAATCTACCTCAACTTCCCGCGACTTACCCCTTCAATGTCTCAATTGAATCCCTTTTAATCATTTATCATGTATCCCCTCCCTTCCCCCGATTTTTGCACCTAAATCTCCTGGACCTTCTCTGCGGAGTCCACCTTATGCTAGACTCGCGGAAGAGCGTAGATTCCCGTGGCGGTTCAGGCGGGGGTTGGTTGTGGAATGGCGGAGTGGAAGCAGCGCGGGATGTTTGACCAGCAACGATGCTAATGGCGCGGTAGGCTTCCGAAACACCCCTGGGCACTCCTGAATAACCCCAAAATCACCCTTCCACACCTCCCTTCTATATACCCCTGGTTCCTAAAACCTCTTTTTTGAGCTGAGAGGCCGGCAAAGCCGATAAAAGCTGCACGGGGGTGAAGCTATCTGGAATTCCAGAGAGGTCACAAAGAGGCCTTAAAATTTACATTCCAACCCTGCACCAATCTACACGCATTGATGCTTCAGAGGCAGAATAAGGTTCCAGAGGCAAGTCATTAGCCGGCTGGAGGAAACGGAGCAATCGAGGGGCAAAGGAGAATCTCTGGGGAGTTCGCCGGGGAGTAAAGGATGCCCAGGGCCCACGCTTCTGCATTCCCTATTTTGAAGCAGACCACAAAATCACAAAATTCTATTAAAATTACCCCCTCGCCTGCCGTCGACGCTGCAGGGACGTTGTTGGGAGCAGATATCATCATCTGATGCAGGGTAAGGCTCTGGAAGAGCACCCTTATACATACTTAAACTGTAACATTGACGTGCACTTGGGAACAAATTAAGTATAAGTGTATAAGTGGAGTATAAGTTACACAGAGTCTCCCTGTATGCCTAACTATGCAATCAGTTGAGCCAGTCTGGACTATCACTTCAATGGTTTTAAGTCCCTATAAACCATAACGGGGTTCTTGGCCCAAGGGGGAAGGGTTATTGACTAATAGGGGAGAGGAAAAAATAAAACAATAATAAAAAAATTAAAAAAAAAGGGGATAAAAGGGAAGGACGACAGAAAAGTTTTTGTCCAGATACAATCTGGCTTGGCTATCTCTCCTTCTATATAATTCCAGCAAACCTGAGCCATAGAATTTACTGGAAGCTTGAAATAAAGATCAATATGCCTCCTAAGAACAAAAATAAAGACAAAGTAAGATCACCGCCGAAATCCAAATTATTTTTTTCGCCCAAAATGGCATCCAAAACCACGGAGGTGTCCTTACTAGCTTCCCCAATAAGTGATAAATCGATAGAGGCTACTGGAGGAAACATGGGGGACACTCTGTTGGATATAAACACGGCAAATGCAGAAGATGAAATCTTGACTGTGGGCAAATTGGAAAAAATTCTTGAGTCATTTCAAAATACATTTCTTGATGAATTTAAAAATCATATTCTACTAAATTTAAAGATAACTCAAGAAAACTCTGCAAAAATAACAGAACTAGAAAATACGTGTGAACTTATCAAAAAAGAATTAGTCATCTCTAAAGAAACTATTAGAACAATGGACACTAAAATAAATCTTCTGGAAAATAGGGTGGACTCATTTGAAGATCGATCTAGAATGAACAATTTGAAAATACGAGGCATTGATGAGCAAGTTTCCAAGGATCAACTGAATCAATATCTTACAAAAAAATTTGCCTACCTAGTACCGGACTCAGTGGACACTAAATTTAAATTTGATACGATGCATAGGATTCCTAAGCCTAAAAACATCGATGCAAATTCTCCCAGAGATATACTGGTAAGAATCCATCATCTTCCACTAAAAAATCAAATAATCAGAGCTAGTTATGGGACAACAGGTTACGACCCCCCATATTCTCACATCAAAATATTTTACGATATCTCCCCTTCTACAAGAAATAAAAGAAAATTATTTCTTCTGATTACACAGAAATTGAGGGATAAAGAAATCCCATATAAATGGGTGTTTCCTATAGGTCTCCTCATACTTAGAGATAATAGATGGGTTAAAATTACCTCACCTAAAGATGGCGAGGATACTCTTAGCAAATGGGGTTGGTGAATGGATACCCCCAATCTATTTTTTGGTGGTCAGCGGATGGATTCTTATAGTAAAAAAAAAAAAAAAAGTCTCTTTATTATCTCCTCCACTTGGTTTTCTCTCTATTATTATTCTTAATTTCTTTGTGCTAGCCTCCTCTGCTTATAAGTCATAAGGGAAATAACAGACTTATACCATACCATATGATATATCTTAAATGTGTTTATTAATGTATTGGCCCCTCCTGGGTAAGAATTCGACTACAAGAGAAATTTAATGTATTAGAAGTAGATTACACGGGATATTAATGCACCCTACAATGTAAATATGAAACACAAGGACTTAAGGAAAATAATTCTTAATATTAGGTTAACTCAAGACTTGATAAATCTTTTCTGATCTTCCTTTTAAACACAAGCACAACACTTTGAAAGGTTTGCACTTTTAATTATTGTTTTTTATTTCTCTCTCTTCTCTAGGAAAAGAAAGATTTTTTACTTTTAACACTGCACAGCACTTTATAAGAATTGCACTTTAAAATGTTGTTATCTACTTTGCTTTTATTAGGAAAGAAAGCAGTGAATATATGGGTTTAAATAATGTACAATTTAATATTAGATAAGCACAGCACTTTATTAAAGAATGCACTTTAAGACTGTTTTGCACAAGAATGATATAACGAGAAAAGTGGTTTAAAATATAGCCATTTTTTTTTTTTTTCTAAATAATAAGAGTTCGCGCATTACTAGATGCCTTCTAATAATTATATAGATTTTACTTTTGAACACAATTATTGCACTTTGAATACACTGCAGTTTAAAAGCCGCTATATCCTAAAATGCGTTAACCACCTTACTAACTCCTTTGAGAAGGCAAAGTAGCATATATAATACTACACTGTATAAATTATTATAAGATTTATACTACACTTAACAAAGTATACATGCTAAGCAGGTAAAGCAATATATAGACATAAAGAGAAAATCAGATGTATAAACATTTATCTCACTTTTAAAAGTAAGGGCAGAGAAGTATGAAAATCTTACAATGCTAAATAGAACAATCTGCATTGGACAGAGTCATAAATTCATCGTTGATAGCTAATTCTTCAAAACTGCTTGAATGATGATCTGAATCAATAGGCTAAGAAGGAAGGGGAACAAGGAAAGGAAATATAGGGAAATGTAAGGCTAAGGGCGTAGAAAAGAGAAGGAAAAGGGAAAGCAAGAAGAAGTATAGTACGAAAAGTAAGGGGAAAACTAAGAGGGGTACTTAGACACAATAAGATTTAAATGCGTGGGAACAACCTCCATGGAGGACTGTACACATCTTACACTGTGAACGCCCATTGTGTGAGACTGAAGCTCATCCCACTGCCAGGGGGTGAGGCCTGAATGGAAGTAATGGACTCACAAGTTTTTTTGTATGGATGTAGTACGTGTGGTAGGACGACTGTAGCCGGAAGGTATGGGGAGATGGGGTCAGGGGAGACCTCCGGGAGAGGAGGGGCTCGAGGGGGTTGAAAATAGTGAGCTACAATGTTAGGGGTTTAAATTCTCCATCGAAAAGAGCCTCAATTTCTAGAATGTTAGACAAAACCAACCCAGACATTGTGTTAATTCAAGAATCCCATTGGGATAAAAGCTACACTCCACAGCTGGCTAAATATAAATTTCCATATGCATTAAACACATGCCAAAAAAAAAAACTCGGGAGGAGTGGTAATGATGTTCAATAAAAATCTAATACTTGAAGAAGAATTAGTGGTCACGGACGACAATGGGAGATATATTATCTGGGTAGGGAAGATAAATAGCCAACAACTTTCAATAGCAAATGTATACGCCCCCAACTGTAAACAAAACTCCTTCCTCAATGGCGTACTTAAAAAACGAGATAAAATAGCTCTAGGAGGTCTAATTGTGGGAGGTGACTTCAATATGACTCCGGACCCCCAGATAGATAGAAATTATAAAAAATTACCAAAAAATTATAAGCACATAGAAAAAACATCTCACGACTTTTCCAAATTGTTGGCGAGGCACCATTTGTACGATACATGGCGTCTACTAAATACAACTGAGCGAGACTTTACATACTATTCGGGTTCGCATAAGATGTACTCAAGAATTGACAATATCCTAGTGAGCGAATCTCTGTTAAATACAATTAAATCAGCAAAAATTGGTTTAATAACCATCTCAGACCATGCTCCAATTTCCCTCCAATTACAGGTACTAAGAACTACTCATTCTGGAAGGACCTGGAGAATAGATGATAAAATCTTGGAAGACAAGGTTAGATTAAACACTCTTAGAGAGGAAATTAAACTATTCTTAGATAGTAATTTGGGCTCAGTATCCTCGGATATAACAATTTGGAATGCACTGAAAGCATACATAAGAGGCACTCTTATTAAGATTAAAAGTATCTGGGTTAAACAGAGAGGATTATCTTTAAGATCATTATATGTAAAGCTGTATGGACTGGAACAAGTCAATAAAAAAAAAATAAACGATACTCTAATTCAAGAGATAAATTCAATAAGAAAGGAAATTAACAAAATAAACCAAAAACGGTCAGACAATTGCTTGTGGAGCTTACAACAGAGAGCCTTTCATTTTGACAATCGAATAGGGAGGGACCTTGCCAATAAGATTAAAAAACAATATCATCAAAATCAAAAAATCTCTATTTAGAAAGTCAGGGCAAAAAAATCTTTAAGCCCAAAGAAATCACATACTCATTTGCCAGATTTTATCAATCTCTGTATGATTTAAGCTCGGGAGACAACTTCACAACGCCTAATTCAAAAGATATAAAGGCTTTTTTAGATTTAATCCACTTTCCAGCTATATCAGAAGTAGATAAAGAGGCATTAAACAGTCCATTAACAGAGGTGGAAATTAGACGAGTTATTAAGAACTTAAAAAATTATACAGCACCAGGCCCAGATGGCTTCTCTACTGCATTTTACAAAAATTTAATGGAAGGCTTAATGCCAATTATATTATCATCATTTAACGAAATTAAAAATATAGGAAAGTTCCCCCCCCAGAGATGCTTAGGGCAAATATTATAACTATCCCTAAACAAAATAAGGAAGCCCATACCTGTAAAGATTTTAGACCAATCTCGCTTATGAACATAGACACCAAAATATACGCAAAAATTCTGGCCCTAAGACTTACAGAAATTTCCAAAAAATTTATAAACTCTGACCAAACAGGCTTTGTCCCAGAGAGGCAGGGCTCCGACAACTCTCATAAAATGATTCATCTAATCAACTTAGCGAAGAATAAAGGCACTCCCACTCTATTCCTATCAATGGATGCCGAAAAAGCATTTGATAGGGTAGGGTGGGACTTTATGATGCAGACCCTTCTTAGATATGGATTTGACGCCTTTGCCTCTAAGGCAATAGCGGCCTTATATAATGCTCCATCAGCAACTGTATTGGGCAAGGGGATACAGTCGGACTACTTTGGGATATCAAACGGCACCCGTCAAGGGTGTCCGCTGTCTCCCATCTTATTTGCCTTGATTCTAGAACCCTTGGCTATAGCAATTAGGACTTCTCCAAATTTTAAAGGGATTAAAATAGGCAAAAATGAATATAACATTTCTCTCTTTGCCGACGATGTAGTGGTGTATATGGAGCATCCACTCAAATCTATGAAGGTATTAATGGAAATAATCGCTAACTACAGCAAAGTGTCGAACTTCAAATTAAATATAAGTAAATCAGAAGCTTTGAGTATTAATATGGCAAGAAAGGATGAAGAATTCCTCCTAGATAAATATCAGCTAGCCCAAACAAAAGGATTTACACACTTAGGTATCAAGTTTAGTTTGGATTTTAAAAGTATGCTAGACTTAAACTTGAATAATTTATACAAAACATCCAAAGACCTTATTGAGAACTGGCCGAGAAATTATATCTCCTTCTCTGGTAGAATTGCTTCTGTAAAAATGTCCTTCTTACCCAAAATCAACTATGTGTTAAGATCACTCCCATTCCCAATTAACAGCCAATGGCTGAGTAAATTTCAGAAGCTGAATAACCCTAACGCAACTGTCTTGATTGACATGGTAAAGGATTGGATAAAAATGAATAAGAAATTTAAACTCTTAGAGAGCCTCAACGACCTTACCCCTCTGTCAACTATAACATGTCTAAATCATTTCACTCTGGAACCAGAATGGAAAGAGAAGGGGATATATCTGCTGGGCCACATTGTAGACAAACATAATGAAAAAATATTAGACTATGACACTTTAAAAAAGAAATATAACATCTCAAATAAAATATGGTTTACCTTTTACAAATTAACACAAGTTCTGAAACAAAGAATTAAAGCTAACAATTTAACCAGTTCAAACTACTTGAACACTTTGATAGAGTCTCAAAATTTTAAACACCTGATATCAAAATGCAACAAAATCATCTACAGTCAAACTCAACGGGGGATAACTAAGCCGATGGAAATTTGGGCAAAAGACATGCATAAACGGGTGCCCAAGGACTCATGGCAACAAGCCTTAAATTCTTTAAATAGGTTTGTGAAAAATGTAAACCAAAGAGAAATTCAATTTAAAATTTTAAATAGATGGTACTGGGTCCCCGTCAAAATATACTCTATATCTTTTAACCCAGAAACTAAACTTTGTTGGAGAAATTGCGGGAACCTAGCAGATATGTTTCACATATGGTGGAACTGCCCTACATCTCTTCTACTCTGGGAAAGCTGTTTTGAATTTGTATCCAAGATATTAAAAATAAACATCTCAGCTGATCCGCAAATAGCTTTGTTCAATTTGATTCCTGTAAAAATGTCAACTAAAAATATAGGATTTATGACCCAAATTTTTATAGTTGTTAAAACTGCAATTGCTAGAAATTGGAAGAAATCATCTCTCCCTACACTATCTGAAATTCTGATCATGGTAGATAAGAATCGGGAGCTAGAGAGAGATTTTAACATCGATTCTCAGATAAAACTAGACCCTTTAAAATGGTCCATTTGGGACTCTATTCCAATTAAACCTCCGGCGATGTAGTCTCACTTGTCCATCAGATTTCCCCCCCCGGGCTCAACTCCTCCCTAACTTTAACCATTTCCTCCCTCCATTTCGGCTAGAATGAATGAAGTCTGTCAGCGAGAAGTCTGGTGTTTGCACGAAGATTGGAGTAAACAAAAGCAACGCATTGTAATTTCCATAATTAGGACACTGCCAATTATGTTCTAAAGGGCGACAAAAGCAACATGCACCAGGCGACACTTTAATATGTCGCTATGATAATTCTATTTACATCTAACTCTGTTGCAATATTGGATTGGTGGTTTCTCACCATAATGAACAAATTTGCTTTTCCCAGTATCGCTTCGAACTCCTATGCAAATGATTGATGCCAATGTGATGTGTACCTTTTGTGCGATTGACCAATGTATTTCTAGATATGTCTCAGAAGAAGCAAACAAGAATATTATAAACGTTCTACAGATATTGACCAATAACTACTTTATCAGGGCTAACAAACAAGGATAAGACAAGATTTTACTTCCATAAGGAGGGGAAGATTACTGTTAGCCTTATGGTGGATATGGAAAATAGATCTAAGATTAATTGGCTATTATGGGTTAACTATTTGAAGGAATATGATTATGCAATCTTGATTATTATGGACTAAAATGTAAGAGATTATGTCTGAAAATGAATTGTAAGATCTTTTGCTGTCTTTTGAACAGAATGTATGCATTCATAGATTATTGTGACAATAGGCTGCAAACACACAACGGTATGTATGTTTTTTTTATGTTGGAAACTGAATAAAACATTATATAATAAAGCTAAAAAAAAAAAAAAAAGATTAATAATTGAGCATCAACACACCAAAATAAGTGCATTAATAATGAAGCATGACAAAAGAAATATAACTGCACTGTAATAATTAAGCACCAACACTGAAATGTAAGTGCACTGTAAAATGTACATATCTTTTGAGGCAATTGAAAAAAAATGTTTTATTCTTATTACTTATTAATGATTAATGAAGTAATAATGAACATTAATAGTTGAGCAGTAACCCTGAAATGTAAGTCCAGTGTGAAATATACATATTTTTTGATGCATTTTTTACTAAATTTGTTATTATGACTAATTAATTATTAATTAATTATTTAATGAACATTACTAATTAATCAATGACTAAATATATCATAAAGAGATAATCAATAATATAGTCATAAAGTCAGTGAAAAATGTCCATTATAAAATCATTCATCAATTAATAAATATATTTGAAATGGTTAATCATTAATATCTTGATAAAGTAGAGGCATTGCAAAATGGAGTAATGTAATTTTTTTTTGTTTATTAATATATATTTTTTCAATTAATAATTAATGAATTAATCAATTAAAATACTTTACCTATTTATAATAAATAGCCAACAATCAATATCCTGAAGAGCTAACAATCTCTTTGGATATTCCGGCAGCAGAAAATGTCCAGTCAGACTGTCATCACCTGAGGAGAAAGTGTCAGCACTGTGGCAAGTGTGCCCTATATATAGGCTGCCCTATATATAGCCAGAACCGTTAGTTTAGGTGGGAAAGTCGCCATTTGAGATGTGTAAGGTGATGTTAAGGAAGGTAGGGACATGCCCCGAGCATTAGGCACACAAAATGCTGGGGCAAAGAATGTGGAGCCTGATCCCGGGGGGCTAGTGGCAGGGAAGGATAGGCCTCAGGGAGTGATGAGGGAGGCCAGGAACCCCTCTGCACAGTTAGGAGGGCAAGCGGCTTTGGCCAGGCACATCCCAACTACTCCCATGTTGAGATGATTGTTCTCCTTGAGGAGATCAGTGCCAACTACCATATCATCAGTGGTGATAGAGATGGGAGGCCTGGGGAGATATCTCTGGCTTGTAGATGGTTGGCAGCAAAGGTGTCTGCTCCAGGGTTTGCCAATATGGATATCAAATCAGCGAAGCAAAGATTTGATGACAGTGGGGCAAAGGTAAAGAAGTAGAAGGCATAGTTGGCCAGGGCAGCCAAAGCCACCGGTGTGGTCCCAGTCAAAATACAGTACAATAAGTGAGAGAGGATGCTAAAGATGGATGCTAATGGAATGGATCTCACCTGCTGTCATCATGGGACTACCAGGCCTGCTGGACATGCACGATCAATGCACCCAACAAGGTGAATATCTTATACAACATCATACCATAACATACAGATAAATCTACACCACATACACATAAATAACACACAAAGTAGAAATATTGTACAAGTATGAAATGGATATGTAAGCTCTATGGATATTAATATGAATATATGTAAAATGTATCCACATTACAGTCAAGGATGCTCAAATATCACTCTCATAAATGGACAGATACAAATGTGTTTTAAAGAATTGGACATTACAATGAACACTGTTTATTAATGCAAAGAATAATTAAAAAAAAATGTTTTTAATTATCCAGTCCCTGTATGGGACTGGTATACTGACTCTGCATGTGCACTGTAATGTACTAGTCTATCAGGGACAACAACTCAGCAGCATGTTAACAACTATTGCTGAGAGATGTTCACTGAATGGTCAGTCTCACACACTGAACAGCAAGTTCAACTGAGCAAGTGTACACATGAGGTGCATATGGCATCTGCAGTATAATCAGTTTTGTTGTCATGATCAATCTTGCAAAATTAAGTCACAATGATCATCTTCGTAATACATTAGCTACTGACAATGAAAATAAGTAAATCAACATTCTCACATTTAAGAAATTTGTATTAATACAGGATCACACAGTGATCGCATGATGAGACAAGACCATTAACTCACTTATTTATATCGCGCCAACACACATCATTCTCTAATTTCAGGACCCAGGGAGTCAATATCACATACCTTAACACAGGTCAGGAAGAGGAGGAGGATGTGGATGATGATGAACCGAATTACACTTCAACCACTGTGGAACCTCCCAACTCTGGCAACATCACCTCCCCCAACGCCTTCTGTTTCTATTTGTGTGCTCGGCTCATCTCAGGATGTTCGGAGTCAGAAGCCATAGCAAATGTTGATGCCTCACTGGAACCCATTTTAGCATACTTGGGACCCAGCAGACATCACTCAAGGAGGAAATAAAAATTCTTAGAGTCCAGGTCACCAAATGGAGCATTTCCAGCAAATGCGGTTCAATGATATGCAGAACCAGATTGTGCTGAGGAACAAACATATAGACCTAATGTGGCGCACTCTGGATTCTGTCATTTAATTCAACCGTCATCTGCAACAACTTTCTGAAGCCAGGCCCCTCATCCTCAAACACCTGCACCTGCCCAACCAGATAACAGACCCCGCCCCCTTCCTCTTTTCCAACCCTTCCTCGTCGTGTGAGAGGGAGAAGGCGTGGTGGCACTGGGGGGCTGACAAGGACAAGAGTAGGAGATAGTCGGCAGCAACATATTTTTTTTTTATAAAATGGTTTAAAACTAACAAAAGTCAGTTTAAATATCAATATTTTTGAATACTCATGCCTGTCAACAGAGTAGATGATCATAGCGAATGAGATATAGAGAAATTGTGTTGCTATCCCCCAAAACATACTCCATAATCCTCTTTCTGTGGACATGTATGTTTATTATTAGCATATCAATCATTCATGGTCACTGTGGAATGCTTTTGACAAGAGATGGTGAATTCCACATTTTGCATTTAATTATATCTCATTATAATGTAAGTAATGTGTTTACACAGTGACTATCATCTGTTATGTAAATGAGGTAAACTTATGATATGCCTGTTGACTTGCATAGTGCAATTAACATCTGGCATGTCATCCTCCTAACATTATTATTATTATTATTATTATTATCTTTATTTTTAGCGCATATTCTGTAGCACTGTACAGGGGTTGAGTACATGGCAAAAAACAAACTTAACACCTTATAAAGAATGGAGGGCCCTGTTTTTTAGCTTAGAATCAAATGTACATAGTGCTTGTTTCCAAGGCACAGACACACGGTTGAAAATTCACAAACTTACAATCTAAGGGTTTAGGTGTGATACAAGAGGGTGACAAATGCAAGATGGCAGTGTGAAAGCAATTTGTTTAATCAAGTGGAGGTGTTTGTGTGTGGTACTGTAGATTGTGGGTGTCGGTGTTATTAAGCTGTGGAATGTTTAGTTGTACATGTTAAGGCTGAAGGTGATAAGATTTTTTAAACATGTGTGTTTTTAGTATTTTTTTAAAGGTTTTGAGGCAGGAAGATAGTCTATTGGAGCACAGCAAGGAGTTCCAAATAGTAAGGGCAGCACAAGAAAAGTCTTAAAGATGGGAGTGAGAGGAGGTGATAAGAGAGGAGGAAAGAAGTTAGTTGTTAGCAGAACGAAGGGGGCGGTTGGGAGAGTATTTTGAAACAAGAGCAGAGATATAAGGGGGTGCACTGTTGTTGAGGGCTTTATATGTTAGGGTCATGATTTTAAATTTGATTCGGGAAGCTATGGGAAGCCAGTGGAGTGATTGACAGAGAGGCGCTGCAGACACCGATCGTTGGTATTGAAGGTGAGTCTGGCGGAGGTGTTCATTATGGATTGGAGTTGAGACAGACGAGAGATGGGTAGGACAGCAAGGAGGGAATTGCAGTAGTCAAGTCGAGATATGATGACAGAGTGTATTAGAATCTTAGCTGTGTCTTCTGTAAGATAATGACAAATTTTGAAGATGTTTTTTAGGTGAAACTAACATGATTTTGTTATTGATTGTATGTGAGGAATAAAAGAGAGGGCGGGATCCAGTAGAACCCCAAGACAACGGGCCTGGGAGGTGGGAGTGATGATGGTGTTGTCAACAGTGAGAGATATTTGAGGAGTGGAAGCTGTAGTAGATGGCAGAAAGATTAGGAGTTCAGTCTTAGACATGTTGAGTTTGAGTTGACGGGCAGACATCCAGGAGAATATGCTAGAGAGGCAGTTGGAAACTGGAGCTAAAAGAGAGGGGGATAGATTGGGTGCAGAGAGGTAGATTTGAGTATCATCTGCATAGTACATTTAGTACATTTGAAAATTGTTGTGGGTTGAGTGCTTGCAGGTTTCTGCGAGTTCTGGTGGCAGGGATTGAAGAAGGGTGGTGAGCGGAAGATGAGGTGAGGTTGCAAGTTAGCAGGTGGTGGTCAGATAGGGGAAATAGGGGGATGTCAAGGTTGGAGATAGTGCAGAGACTAGTAAAAAATAAGGTCACTGGAGTGTCCACCACTGTGAGTTGCTGAATCTGCCCATTGTGAGAGGCCAAGGGAAGAGGTAAGTCCAAGTAATTTTGCAGTTGCTGGTGAGGTGGGAGTGTCAGTGGCTATGTTGAAATTGCCAAGAATGAGTGAAGGTATATTGGAGGAAAGAAAGTGAGGGAGCCAGGTGGAAAAGTTGTCCAGAAATTGAGAGGGTGATCCAGGCGGGCGATAGATCACAGCTACTCGCAGAGGGATGGGAGAGAAGATGAGGATAGTGTGGACTTCAAAAGATGAGAACTGGAGGTAGGAAACAGAGGGTATGCAGTGAAAAGTGCAGCGAGAGGATAGCAGTATGCCCACACCTCCACCTTGTTTGTTCCCAGGTCTAGGAGTGTGGCTGAAGTGTAGACCACCATAAGAGAGTGCAGCAGGGGAGACAGAGTCAGATAGAGTGAGCCAGGTTTCTGTGATAGCCAGTAAATTGAGGGAGTTGGAAATGAAGAGGTCCTGAAGGAAAGTAAGTTTATTGTAAACAGACCTTCCATTCCAGAGGGCACAGGAGAAGGGAAAAAGTAGATGGTTTGTGACAAGAGATGGGTATTAGATTGTGGGTGTTTTGGGCATTTGCTGTCCCTGGGGACTCTGCGTGGCTGACAGCAGGTGGGAATGAGTGAGGGGCCTGGGTTAGGGGATATATCTCCACAAGCCATCAGAAGAAGGAGAGAGAGTAAATAGGAGATGGGAATAGGTTTTACAGGAGCATTTCTGCTTTTCAGCTTTAACGGAGGGATGAGATAGTGACTGGAGGAAGGAGAGGAGCTCATGGGAGCAGAGAAGAGGAGATGAAAGCAGGGAAGGTGAAATAGTTATATTATTGGAGACATGATGTGTAGAGACAGTATAAGAGAGTCTGAGAAAGAGGCAGCAAGTTATAGTGAGGAAGATAGTGTGAGAAAACATTGTGACACTGTATAAGCAAGTATTCTTAAAGGGGGTGGTTAGAGGTAATAAGCAGATGTCACTGATTGAACAGGCGCAGGTAATTAGTATGCCTCAATATATTAAGTGTAAACAGGGGTGGGTGGGTAGAGGCATCGGGAAGGAGGGGATTGCTGTGTTTCTGTGGAATATGCTGAGGAGCAGGGTGTTTTACAGATATCTATGAGACAGAAAAGGAGTTATTTGAGTGGGTGGAGAGATAGGGGCAATACATAGGATGAGTGAACACAGAGCATTTCTGGTTTACAAATAAACAGTAATATATCATGACAATAGCAGTACAAATTAATGAGAGTCAATAAATAATATCTGCTGATGGGCTTGTTATCAGGCAATCTAGCACTTTATAAACTGCATTTGAGCATCTGTTCTATGCCATGTGGAATTCATGATATGTATTAAGCCCTTGAGTCCCAGGATTGATATTATTCAGAATTAACAGTTAAAAATAAAAAAATGTAATTACATATTTGTGCGTCTGAGACTGTTGTGCAATTAATTCTAAAATTCTTATGTCTTTCCATGACTTCCCATGCCAGTGCAGCAGTGTGTGTTTAATTGCTGTTACAGCTATAAAAAGCCCTTGCGAGTGCTATTTAGTAGTTGTAATACTTTTGACAGAAACTTGATATTTTTTCTATTTGTGGGAAATACTTAATTTGTGAGCTAGAGCTACGGGTCTAATGGAATATCGATTTTGTGAAACTTTAATTATGTAGCGTTCATAATGTTTGAGCTGTGCTAAGTGTGTGCAACATTATGATTTGGGCAATAGAATAGGGCCCATATTCTGTTGTGCTAAATACAGGAGAGACAAACATCACAAAAGTATACATACTGGTACAGAAGATGTAGAAGTCTCTGCTCTTATAAGTGTAATGGAGACAAAAGGGGAGTCGATTACTCTTTGGTGGTCCAGTGTGGAGGCAGGGTCAAAGTACAGAAAGTGTCCATGATCTTGTTTAGATAGCTGATATTAGGAAACAATTTCCATGCAGAACCTGCCAAGTGTAGGCAGCTCTACACAGCATTTAGTTGGAAATATTTCAAGATTATCTGGGTATAAAAACTCTTATTCAGTGAAATACGTATTCATAAAAAAATTCTAAAAGTTTATTTCACTTAGTTTTCAATGGTTTATTTGGTGATGTAGTGCAGTATTAATGAATTTCATGTCCCTTTAAGTTCAAAATGCTGACATTCACTTACAAATAATTTAACAATACTATACTCTCTTACATATCTAAATCTCAATCATTTTTGGATAGAATCTTCCTTTCACTTTCTACAATATGTCAAGAAATATTACACATTTGGTATTCAAATTATTGCTTGTTTGTATTTTCTTAAAATCTGTGTTTTAAGTTACTCAATTTTAAGAAATTCCCTGTAGAAATGTGATATCTAATATCATTTATATAAATCACATAGGAGACAGGCTGATTCATGCTTTAAACACCAAGCTTTGTTTGTCCTATATCTCCACCTACCCTCTTACTTCTGCTAAACCACTCTGTCTTGACATCCTGATTTTCTGAAAATGTATTTATTTGAGATCAGTGTGAGGAAATTTAACAAAAGTAAGCCACATACTTATGGGTAAAAAACATATGAACATGTTAAAATAGATTCTAACTTTTTGCTGTTCTATAACATGCTTTTAACATCTGTTTATGAACTTAGTGGATTGTAATTGGCTATGTCTATCATTGTCCCATAGAAAAATAAATGATAATAATAGCAGTAATAAAAATAATAGTAATGGTTTTCATCAATAAGATACGGTTATTTTCAATTTCCCAAAGGCTTCTTCTTTCAGGTTTTGGTTTTATGTTTTGAAAACATGGGGTAGGGGGCAAGGGAAATATTTGTGAGGAAGAGACTGATAAGGAAGACAATTTGTGAGACCGTACTGAGCAAGAAAGGGCTGGTGGTAGAGGCTATTTGGAAGATGGACTGGATAGATGGAAGGTGAACAGGTAGAGATCCTAAAGCAGATATGAAAGGTTGAAAGCTATACATGAACAGAAGGATCAAAGATGTATAGAGTGAGGACATGAACAAGAATGGAAGTTAAATGCCCAATGGGAGGATGAGAGCTTAATAGTCAGGTAGAGGGATAAATGCCACAAATGAGGTAAAATAATGATGGAGAGGGCTAAACATGGGGCTAACTAAACATGACAGAGATAACCAAATAATGAGAGGTTGTTAATTAGTGAGTTCAGGAGAATAGTAAGCAGAGAGGGTTGGGAAGGGAGACTCCATTTGTAATCCTTATACAAGATTACAAGTATTAAAACCATAAGATTTTTTTATGAAAATGTGAAAACTGGTTCATGGTGTTTTGCAAATAAACAAAAAAAGTCCTAATGTAGTTCTGAGAATGCGTTTCACAGAAAATAATCCAGACCAAAGAAAGATGCATGGAATCATAGTTCCTAGAAGAAATATTAAACATCATAAACAAACCACAAGCTTACTGTTACTACTCTTGAGAAGCCTCAGTTGCAATAACTTTTGGGTAAGTAATTGAAAATGAAGTATTTTTCTTCAAAACACATAAAGCAGTGTTTGTTTGCTGTAAACTGTACACACTTAGGTGCAGAGAGGTGAGAATCTTGGCTGGTGGTTGGTAACATTTTGCAGCCAATCATGGATGTATAATTATGTGTGTGTGAATAACTGCTGTATCATTCAGGGAATAACTGAACAAACAGGAGTTGTTAAAAAGTAAAATTATCCGACAGCATAGAAGTTTCTAAGATTCTGAAATCTTTGCTTGATTTCTAATTGACTGTATCTATTATCTGTTCTATCAATCTGCCCTTCTAGAACAATTCTGTTTAATGGGATCCCATGAATTAAATGAACACTATCACCACTTAAAGAGCTTGAAAATTTAGGTATACATTATGCTAGTTGTCTTTGTCTATAGTAAATCATCCCAGATTTATACAACACTAGCAACTTGCCGCCCAAAAATGCCGGGAATAAAATCTTCTGTGCATATCGCAAGCCCAGCGCTGAGAGTCTTCAGCATTCATCGCATTGCTCGCTATGAGCGCCTTTGGTGCTCATTGCAAGCCTCTCCCTCCGTCTACTGTACAGGCCTTGTTTTTGTCCTGTTAAGTTTGTTTTAGCTGACATTTTTTTCTCACTTTTCGCGATTTTGGAGTGTGAAAAAACGCCAAATATGCCTCAAATTCACTTGCAACCTCACTCACCACAGGCTCCTTGGTTCTCCCCTTGTGCTGTGTGTGACTGTGAAATATAATTTGAGGCATATTTGTTTTGTTTTTTCATTGTCTTTCCATTTCCTTTGTTCGGCTGTTAAAATGGTAATTTTGCAAAGCCGCAGTTGTATGTCTAAGTCCTACGGGGCTGGCGATGAACTATTATATGTGATTGTTTAAACAGCTCAGCATGCTAATGTGTGACTCAGAGTATTTTGATAAGGACTGGATAAGCAATTAAACTGCATCATAACACTGGAGGGAATTGTGTCATGGCTGATTTTGGGGCTCCCCTGCACCCCAACAAATAACTCTGTTATTTGGGACTCTATCACGTCTAATTGCTAGTATCAAAGACTATCAAAATGGGCATAGGATGTGTTTTAATAATTATAACAATTTGTCTTTCATTTATGTGTCATGTTTAAAGAATTATTGTGTGCATATCATAACTGTTACTATTTATTGGTTACAATGTATATGCAGTTATGGATGCAAGGGGGCAGAAATGGTTTATGTGATATTCTGAAGTATTTGGTACAGGAAAGCGATGCCCAGATGTAACTATACACACTCCATAGTCCCTCATGTCTGATCATAGGAAAAGCCGTAAAGTTTGAAGCTAGTTTATTGTCCCTCAGGGTTGTAAAAATATAGCAAGGAAATCTAACCCTCCCTCAATTGACAATCAATATGTAAAAGATCAATGATTTCTCAGAGGGGGGGGAGCTGTGATGACCCCAAATTTGGTGAACATGCGCATCCCAATTTCATCTCTCTGGGTTGTGACCTTTCAGCATCCAGGGGAAAAAAAAAAGAACATCAGTCATGAAGAAACAGGAAGGCAGACCACACCATTGTTTGGTGCATAGAAAGACTCGCTGTTTATTCCTTTTCTTTGACTTAGATATCAAAAAACACAAACCATCCCCCCAGTTCTAGTTTATGCTCTTTTGGGCAATAGTGTGTTTTGCCCCAACCCACCCACATTCTTTCCTCCCTCCTCTGATAAATCATTGATCTGGTATATATCGATTGTCAATAGAGGGGGAATTAGATTTTCCTTGCTATATTTTACAACCCAGAGGGGCAATAAACTAGCCTCAAACTTTATGTATGTTCCCTTGATCAGGCATGAGGGATTAGGAAGGGTGTAGAGTTACATCTAGGCATTGCATTCCTGCACCACATACATCAGAATATCACATAAACCATTCTGCCCCCGTGCATCAATAATAGCATATACATTGTTACCAAGAAACTGTAGCAGTAATTATATGCACACAATAATTCTTTAAACATGACACATAACTGAAAGACAAATTGTTATAATCATTAAAACACATCCCATGCCCATTTTGATAGTTTTTTTTATATTAGCAATTAGATGTGATAGATTCCCAAATAACAAAGTTATTTGTTGGAATGCAGGGGAGCCCCAAAAACAGTCATGACAAATAGCCTATAATAGGGTAAACTAATGAAGAATTCTGTAATAAGTAGCACTCTAATTTTACAAAACCATCCCTTGCTAATGATTAATCAATCTTCTATTGAACTGGATAGAATTAGAACACATATTTAGCATGTTGAATCTAGGCACATTGAGCCACTCAAATCAGACAGCTCTGCATACTGGTTGAACAAGTTACAGACTACAATTCACTCTTATTGTGATACCTTGGTCTCCTATAAGAATAATTAACTGAAACATGTGACTATTAACTGCAAAAAAATCACAAATTCTCCCTTGGGTGCAGGACCCAGAAAACTTGAAGACTCAAAATCCACAAATCTAGTTTTAATTCTAATTCTAATCTAAATCTCATATTTAATATAAAAATAATAAATCAGTTTACATTTCAAAATACTTAATAACATACATAACATAAATACCACTGGTGTGCTACATAGTCACTGCCCTGAAATGCTTATAATCTTAATATAGTGGGAAAAAACACATACCAACCTATTAAGGTAAAGGAAAGCTGGTGGTGATGAGGTCAAGATGTTTCTTTTGGACATGTTTTAGCTAAATTCAGAATTATGCCCATTGTTCACTCAAGGTGCCCAACAAGTGGAGACAATATATGTAAACCTTAACCATTAGTTTCGCTACTATGGATGTCAAACGCAATGATATGAAGTTACTGGAGCGTCCTCTACTATCCTTTATGGGAAGTGGTACTACATTAGGAATTAGTGATGTCCCAAACAGTTCGCCGGAAAACTATTCGCGGCAATGTTCGCATGGTCGCGTTCGCAGCGAACGGCGAACACATGCGCTTTTCGGTTCGCCCCCTATACTTTATCATTGAGGAAACTTTGAACATCATTTATTTTATTTTATAATTTTTTTTGTGTAATCTATGCCTGCCTGCCAGCGTGTGTGAGTGATAGGCTAACACCTAACAGCTTATATTGTGCTTATTTTCACTACTCATACTTGGTGGTGTAACATACATTGAAAACAACCATTTTTTTCCTATAATCTAATTTCAGTTGCTTGCCTGTGTCAGGCTCACAGCTTATATTGTGCTCAGTGACATAAAACAACACTTTTTTGACTGTAATAGATTGAATAGCAATTGCCTGCCTACAGGCGTGTGTGTGAAGCCTATTGCATCTACTCAGCCAACTTTTGCCAGTGCACAGTGATACATCATATCTGGTGCAACCGTAGTGTACAGTGACATAAAACAACACTTTTTTGACTGTAATCGATTGAATATCAGTTGCCTGCCTACAGGGGTGTGTGAGAGGCCTAGAGCGCCTACTCTGCCAACTTTTGACATGGCACAGTGACACTTATATCTGGTGGCACCTTAGATTGCACGCGCAGTGCTCCAAATTTGAAGTGGGAGGACCGACCAAGCATCTTTTTCCATCTCCCTGTTCCAAAAATCAATGCCATATACACGTCACCTAATAGTGGACGTAACAGGGATTAAACCGATAGGAATAGTACTACTTAACAGTACACACCTTATAATAACGCAGACAGAGGCAACGCGTATAATCTTCCATGCTGTAAAGTGGAAGCCCCCAGACTCTGACCTGTGTATAATCTTCCATGCTCTGCAGTGGAAGCCCCCAGACTCTGACCTGTGTATAATCTTCCATGCTGGGCAGTGGAAACCCCCAGACTCTGACCTGTGTATAATCTTCCATGCTGGGCAGTGGAAGCCCCCAGACTCTGGGAGTCTGAAGAAGAGAAGTCAGAGGAGGAAGGTGGCTTTGAGGAGGTGGAAGACCAAACACAGCAGGCGTGGAGGAAGAGACCTCCATTGACATCAGTGAGGACAAGGAACGGGACATGGCTAGCTTGGTATCCAACCTTGTGCAAATGGGGAGTTTGCGGTTGTGCAAAGGGACTGTTTGCGGTTGTTTGCGGTGCATTAAACGGGGAGATTGGTCTGTAACTGTGAAGCGGGTGTAACCCTTACACTACCTGATCGATACAACATCATACCTGATGTTTTAAACCATGTTATTCCAAACAATTTAGGAATGTTAGGTGATTTATGCCCTTTATTGCTTAAAACCAGACTCTGCATCAACTATGTAATTTTCCGTGTGAGTTTTGCCATGGATCCCCCTCTGGCATGCCACAGTCCAGGTGTTAGTCCCCTTGAAACAACTTTCCCATCACTATTGTGGCCAGAAAGAGTCCCTGTGGGTTTTGAAATTCGCCTCCCATTGAAGTCTATGGGGTTCGCCGATGTTCGCCCGTTCGCGAACATTTGCTAGAAATTCGCGTTCGCTGTTCGCGAACCCAAAATTTGATGTTCGCGACATCACTATTAGGAATTCTTCAGTCACCTGGAACTAGTCCTACCAATAATGTCTCATTAAAAATGTTACCTAATGGTGGTGCATGTACTGATAGATAAGGTCTGTCAGTACCATTGGATTTATATTTTCTGGACCAACTTACTTGTTTCTTTTTTAATTTTGATAATGCTAGAAAAATTTCAAGGAACCTGTGTTAGTTATACTATCACTTATTGCAGCTCCCCTCAATGAAAGTTCACCCTCCCCAGTTTCATGAGATAAAACAGAGCAGAAATATTTATTTAGGCAGTTTGCTATGTCTTTTGCCATGTATTCTATATGGCTATAATCTAGGGGATATTTGCATATCATCTAGATTAGTCACTTCTTAATAAAATAAAGTAAACCCATAAACCGTCCATGTTCCTTTAAATATTTCTGCTTGTCAGAGGAAGTGGTTAAAAAAGCGGCAAATCTCCTTAGTTTGAGTATCATTTTGTCTTTGTATCTTTCCATTTAAATGACCAAACAGGCTCTTGAAAAGTGTTGCAGGTGCCAATTCATCTTCACTGTTTATGTCTGTTTATTAAAGTTCATCAGAAGATATATAAACACCAAAAATCAAAACAGCAATCACTTTGCAAAAAATGAAACTCTGCTCAACTGATAAATTTCTAAACAGAAAATAAAATAAGTTTGTACTTTCAGGAGACTTATCTCCGACTGACATTAACACAATGCTTATCAGGCATAGTAAGTTTCCATCTTATAGTCTCTTGCAGGAAATTCACATACCAATACTGTTCACTCCATAAGCAGGAGTGGAATAAAGGCCCTGACCTAACCCAGGAGCCATTTAATATACCCTTAATCATCAAAGCTATAAATAAATCTACCGTGCGGTTTAATCTACCTGCCAGAGATTCATTTTTCAATTTGAATTTTCTAAAGCTTCCCTATTTATACCAAGACAGTTGTTGAAACATTGGCATATTCACTGAACTCAGATTCAGGTAGCTCCTAGGTAAAGTGCTGGACTGAAGTCCAATAAACTACCAATGGAGTAATGCCCTCCCTGCTCTCTTGCTACTCTACTCCAGGGAACCAAAATATATTTTGCACAAGGAACACTAAAAACATAGAGCCTCACTTAATTCAAGAAATTACAACAGTTACAGATTGATTTAATTGAACAAGCCTGCAAATACAGGTCCGAAGTCTAAAACCATAAACCATGGACCTGCATTTCAGGGCATGACCATGATCATTTCAGCAAGTAAATTAGACCGTCATCATGACATCAGTAAAACATGGAGCCTGATTTCATTACAAGCCCGCATCTCACGGGATGTAGGCCGTATGTCTGAGGGCGTACTGCAGGCTCCCATTCATCTCCGAATCCGGAGCTATTCAATAGAGCTAGGGCACAAGTTACGGGCCGAGGCCTCAAGCCTGTAAACCCTGGTTTTACCTGTAACGCTTCCGAGTATCTGATCCAATGAAGCGCGCCAAAATCAATGAAGGCAGTAAGTTGCGATCCCATCACAGGTCAATTAACCAATAGGAAGCATAGAACACCAAATAACGCCACGGGGACAGGTTTAAAAAACGTAATTCTTTGACTGTGCTGTAGCTGAGAAAGTCAACACACAGGTCTAGGCATTGGTGGGATTTTGAGAGATATATATAGAGAAAGAGAGACAGAGACTGAGAAAGATATAGAGAGTGCTAGAAAGAAATAGAAAGTCTTTATAGAGAGACTGAGAGTGTTAGAGAGAGAGATAGAGACTGTTAGATAGAGTGAGAGTGCTAGAAAAGGAAATAGAGAGTGTTAGAGCGAGTGAGAGTGCTAGAGAGAGAAATAGAGAGTGTTAGAGAGAGATAGAGAGTGCTAGAGAGAGAAACACTGGAGGAGGAGGTGAATGAGAGAGGAGGAGAGAGATGAGAGAGAGGGGAACACCAGAGGATGAGAGGGAGGTATGGAGAGAGGGAGAAGGGGAGGAGGAAGCAGGTCAGGGAGGGGACGTACAGGTGTAGGAGAGCAGGAGAGGGGGAGGGATGTACCCCCAGATGTGGGCACACAAGGTGTAGGAGCAGAGGGTCAGGGGCCTGATCCCAGCGAGGGAGGTAGTGGGGATGAGGGGAAGGCCCCAGGGAGAGAACAGGGAGGCCAGGAACCCCAGGCACAGTTGGCAGGGCAAGAGGTTGTGGCAAAGCAGAGGGCCCACAGGTATAGCCCATAGGACACAGAAACCCTCCACAAGGAAGTCCAAGCATCATCCATGGTGGGAGGGATGTGAGGTCTGCTGATAAGACACGTGCCTGGAAGGAGGGTGCTACAGCTGTTGCATCAATAGGGATTGCAAACCGTGATATCAAGTCAGTTAAACACTGATATGGTGACAGCTGGATGAAGGTGAAGAAGACGATGGCAGCAGAGGCCAGAGCAGCCTGTGGAACTGGTGGTGAACCACCACTTAACATCACCTACTGTGGATGGGAGCAGACTACCAAAAAGTCATTGGAGCCAGCAGCAGTAGTGGGCCTTCCAGGACAGTTGGACACTGGCTTTAAGGAAACTCTGCAAAGTGAGTATCATCTGCACCATCACACCTTCATATTCACACACATAAACCCCACACATAGAGAACTGACAGCTCATAGCACTGTAAGATCTCTGGTTATGACTACAGATATATGGGGAAGCAATAAACATGTAAATATTATTATACATCATATTATTATCATATTATTATCATAATTGTTGCAATTAAATGTCTGGCCAATACCTGTAGTTAAAAATGTATAACGGATTCTGAATAGCAGTTGCCTGTGCAGTTTGTGTTAGTGTTACGTGTGATGTTTGTTCAAAGTTCATGTAAAACAAAACAGTTTAAATATCAATTGCAATTGTGTATTTTTTGTCATGAGTTCAACTATCCCTATCTACCCCATGTTAAACTGCATCATTTAAAGCTGTGTCGCTAAACACTCCTACTGATTGGAACCAATACCCAGCGTTAAACTAGGTATTGCTGTATATCCACATTGATTTTATATCCAAAAGAGAGTACACAGCATATGCAGATTGAGGCCCTCATTCAATTCCAATTTGACCAATTGAATAGGGCTCTAAATAGGCACATAACATATTTTTTTAAAGAAGTTTTTAGTTAGTAAACATCTATCCAAAAGCAAGGTTTTCACAAACTAAAAAAATCTTTAAAATAAATATGCTATGTGCTTATTTAGAGCCCTATTCAATTGGCCAAATCGCAATTGAATGAGGCCCACAGGCTCTGCAGAGTCATGTACTAGCCTAACCTGGACCATGTCTCATAACCACCTCATTGCTGAGAATTGGTCACAGATTGGTCAGTCTCACATACTGCACAGCAGATTCAGATGAACATGTGTCCTAATGAACTGTAGATGGCATCAGATATATATATATATATATATATATATATATATATATATATATATATATATATATTGATATAAGCCATGATCCACAATGATCATGATACAGCTCAATGTTTATCTGCGGGAAACAATCAGCACAGCCAATTACAAGTGACCATGATGTCAGGGATATGAAAACACACAGCAAACAATTGTTCAGAGAAATCAGTACCGGGGAGGCGTACCCTGCCCAAAAATACACAGGTGGTGGCTCCACCAGAGGAACCAAAGCAGGTGGTGGTGGAGGAAGCCAAGGGCCCGGGCCCATCAAAGGAGGTTCCCAGCCCTTTCAAACGACTGAAATCTCATTGAGCCAGCAACCACCTACAAAGATGTGGAGCAGAGCGAAAGCATCAGAGCAAAATATGGTGAGGTGAGGAGGCATAATCTTCGGATGGAGAGGTATGAACAAATGGCTCATAGGGACAGACAAGCACAAACACATCACCTGGAGCGGCTGGTGCAGTTGGCGGAAGCCCACGTAAATGCACTCCAGCCTTTGGTTCCACAGGCTCCACAGGCTCCACCCCCAATGCAACCAGAGCCTGCAGCCTCCTCATCTCATCTCACCCCTTACTGCCAATGACAGCTGCTACACAGCCACCCCAGTTGGATGCACCCCTCAATCCAATACCTCCTGTCCATGGTAGAGGGAGGAAGTGCGCGGGCACAGAAGGTGTTGGCCCAGTGCTCAGAAAGAGGAAGTAGGTTAGAACATCCCCCAGGTCAGTGGTTGTCAAACATCTCCCCAGGAGCCACCACATGGACCATGATTTAGGGGAAACACTGTGTGAATAAACGTGAAGCAATTCGAGGCTCCACAACCTGTTGCCTAATTTTTGGTTTCACATAAATCATGGCCTGTCTGATGGCTCCTAAGGAGAGGATTGAGAACCACTGCCTCCTCATCCACACTCCACAATTAATATTATATTGTATTAATGTTGATATACTAATGGCTGGCTACAGAGTGTGTATGGCTATGTTGAATAATTCTGCAATTGATGTTCAATGTGGACAGCCATTGAGATGAGGTGATGCAGTCAATCCAAATCATTTTCTGATTGATAGCTTGTTCTGGTCTGTGAAGGTCTTAATAGCCAAATTTCTTGACCATGCAGGCATGTGCCTCCTCTTTCTGTGTCACAGATTCTGCTCATCAATTCTGACTATTCCTTAATATCTGACAACACACTGTGTGTGGAATAGATTTGTATGACATTATCCACGATTATGTGCATTATGCTATGCACATGACTGGTTTCTCCAATTACATTGAGTGATTTCTGATGATCCTTTTTTTCATTGGATTCCGGTTGCAGTGGTGTAGTGACCACATGTGACCCTGGTAGGTGCTATGCATCATGCTTATTCTAGACTGTGACATTACCCCCTTTAGGTATCACTTTGTTCCTAAGTACAACCTCTTGCCGTTCCGGGATCCGCCCATACCACAACCATGATATTAATGCCCAGTCTTTCCCATTTCTGATTGTGCTCTGTGTATGAAATAAAGCTTTGTTATACCGTTCTCACCATGTCAGTGTGTTTTCAATGCTTGGGGTTATGAGACATCAACATACATCCCATTTGTGTCACATCCCTATATCTGTAAAATAATGAGCCCTATTTACTAAGCAATAGATTATTACATAACATAAAAATAATAATAATAATATTTTGTAATAATATCATGAAATGTCATATAATAATATATAATATATAATAATAAAGTGTTAATACTCATGCAAAGTATAATTTGTGATACTGTGGAGTATCCACATTCCCCTGAGGGCCTGACAGGAATATCACAGGTGATAATGTAAATTGATTGATAGCAAAACACTTGATGGGAAGTCACCAAATGATAATGGGTATATATCTTAGCACATGGCCACCAGCAATAGCATTGGACTTTCCAGGATGGGCGTAGAATATCCCTGATGAAGGTGAGTTGGCTGTTGCTCCACGTGCCTCTGCACAGCCTCCATGTGTTTTTGCTGCCCTTCCTGATGAGTTAGATTAGATTAGCGTGGTTTATGTTCCCCTGGTACCCATTCAGAGACACAAGGGAGGGGGAAAGACACAGAAGAGGGAGAAGGGGGCAAAGAGCCACAGGGTAGGGGGGAAAGACACAGGGGAAGGGAGAAAGACACAGGGGAGGTCGGAGGGAGGGAAGAGAAACAGGGGAGGGGGAAACACAGGGGAGGGGGGAAGATACAGGGGAGGGAGGAGTAGGGTGGAAGGGTCACAGAGGAGGGAGGAGGGGGATAGAGACACAGGAGAGAGGAGCAGAGACACATGGGGAGACACACCGGAGAGTGGGGGAAGAGACATGGGAAAAGAGACACAGGGGAGGGGGAAGAGATACAGGGAAGAGATTGGGGGAAGAGACACAGGGGCGGGAGAGAGACACAGGAGAGGGGGGAAGACACGTAAGGGAGGACGGGGAGAGACATAGGGAATGGGGGAGAGTAACACATGATCGGGGGAAAAGAGACATTGGGGAAAGAGACACAGGGTAGGGGGGGAAGAGATACAGGGGAGAGAGTGGGGGGAAGAGACACAGGGGAGGGAGAGCAGCGGAGAGACACGGGAGCGGGTGGGAAGAGGTACAGGAAAGGAAAGAGACAGAGGGGGAAAGAGACAGGTGAGGGAGAGAGGGAGGTAAGAGTCACAAGGGGGGGAAGAATTGTAGCAATTAAATAGCGATTTGCGATTGTAGCGATTGTAACATTTGAGGGCTTGAAAGATCAAAGGCTTAGATGGGTCGGAGTGTCGTTATTTTACAACCCGGAGGAATTTTCAGCCTGTAACTCGCAAATAGATTGTGGGTAGCTAGAGGAGGCTAATTAAATATCAGTAACTTTTGAAGGCTATATTACGGGCTTCGGTAATTTAATAGGGCCCATATGCTGCAACATCTCCTTGGGAAATATTTTATGTTGAATAATGGTGCGTGTACAGAAACATGTGTCCTTAAACAACAAGGTCTTTATTCAATTGGGCAATTGTTGTTTACTGGAGCCCGTAATGTAGCCCGTAAACAAATTTGCCATTCAATTGGCGTCTTTTAACGAGCCGCAAACAATCTATGAGTTACAGGCTGAAAATCCCTTCAGTTGCCAAAATCGTAACTTCCAACCCATCTAAGCCTTTGATCTTTCAAGCCCGCAAATGTTACAATCGCTAAAGTCACTATTCAAGTGCTACAATTCCTCAAGCCCACAATTGTTTTCACACCCGTAAATGGCAAATGTAGCCCAAAATCCGATGAGTACTAGAAAGGGCTCGCAAGGACGTTAAACACCTGTCCGTAGCACTGTAAAAACAAATAACAATAAACAGGGAAAGTCTTTTCATGTTATATTGATCCCAGGATTCAAGGAGTTAATACATATTAGGCCACCCACATGGACTAGAACATTTCCTTCATTCATTTTTATTATTTTGTACATTGCCGAATTGCGAGTCTGATCTCATATAGGACCTCTAAACGCTAATTCATTGACGTTTAACCTCCATGTTTTACTGACGTAATGATGACTTTGTCATTTACTATTGCCTGTTTATAAATTGGTAGTTACAGCCTTGCTTAATTGATCATGATCACGCTCTGAAATGCTACTTATGATTGCATGGTTTACAATTTCGGCTTTTGGCTCGTAAATTGCAGGCTTGATCAATTGAATCGCTCTATAATTGTAGCAATTTTGATGCCCGCAGGCATACGGCTTGCAATTGGCCCCAAGTATAAGGATTCAGCAGCTACTTGTTTACTAAACCATAGTGACTGGGACTGCTGATCGCTAAACCCTGAACTCTCACCTACAGATGCATCTGACACTATGATACTGTTTGTGAGTTTTAAAAATAGAGTTTCCATGTGGGTAAGGCCCTTGACTGATTGTTTAAGTGATGACACCTGAAAGGAATGTAGAATATGTTTACTCCTGACTGATCCAGCAGTAGCGATTTTCCTGTATAAATCTTTTCCAGAGCACCAAAAGAAAACATAGACAATCATTTGTTAATCATCTGATTGGCCATCTTACTAATAACACTTATACTAATCTATCGTTATCAAAACCCCAAAGTCAAAATTTCATAAAACTTCTGATGTTAAGTGGAAGTCTAAAGCTTCAAAAACTCCCATAGATAGAAAACTGTAGTTCCAATAGATGGCATTATGTGCAGTGCCCAAAACTATATGGTGGGTTTAATACCCATATTGCACTCTTAACAGTGATAAGTAGTACTGAGGTTCTGCTCCTTGAGTTTTAGTTATGACCTAATAGACCACTCTTCCAATGTTTCACTCCACCTGAAAAAGCTACATTCATCCAGGCTCAAGGAGGATATAAGGAAGACCTCTCACAGAATTATGACAAGCGATGAGGAAGCCGAGGGTGTGTAGAGGGAAATGCACTGGGGCGATTTCTGAGTGTGCTGAGAGTCCCAAGGGCGAGAATGCTCACAGTGGTCTACATTTGGATTATAATGGATGGCACCACTACAGGTTAGAGACTTAATGTATTGGATAAAGCTGAAGTTGGTTTTTGCTCGGCCAGTTTCTAATTTGCTGAAATTGTCTTCTTATTTGATCCAATATTATTATATGCAACAGTTGCCCCTGTATAAGCATTTGATTGTGATTTAAACTAAGAATAAGCTACATTTTAGTATGAAGTGCAAGTAAATATGCTTTTAAATTTCATCTGAGTAAGAAGCCAACTTCAGCGAATAAGAAAATGGCCCAATAAAAAACAAATTCAGCCTCATATGGATTGGAAAGTCTGCTCTGTTCAATAACCTGGAATCACTGGGGTTGAGAACCACTGAAGTATTGATTGTACATACAAGAGATCCCTGGGATGGATATGGCTTGGACTTCAGGGGTTTTGATAAGGATTTTTAGTAAATTATTGCGAACACCATTTGAATAAGGGTTATTTTAGTAACTTATTTTATCCAGTCACATTAGCTTTTATTTATTTCAGCTCATGTATACATAGATTCCAAATATACTTACCTTTGTTTAATGCATTTATATTGAGATCTATATTGAGACTTTTATTAGTATTACGATCTCAAGTTACCCTGATGACATTTGGGAGATTGTGGCTTTGTCAGTGGCAATGTTTATTTATGCATTTCATAGGTTTTGATTTTGATTGGCTGATTGTGGCTTTGACCATAACAGAGCGTAATTTTTGCATTCTACAGCTTCTATATTGATTGGCTGATTGTTGAGGCCAAGCCTTTACTATGAACCAATGCAGTAATTTGCCCCCGACACATCATGATGCTCACATCACTCTATTTAATAAAGCGGGCTATTTAAACCTGCGATATGTCGCATAGCATCTTCCTGTTGTCAAAATTATTTTTGCCTTTGACAAAGCTGCTATAGGCAATGAAAAGGCCAGCTAGATTAAATAGGCATGAGCTTATCCCCTTATGCTACCCTAGCCACCACAGTATTGCTATTGATAGGGGCTCCCCATTTAGACAGTGGATTACTGTTGGAAGGGGTTAGTTTATGACCTGCAGCATTTCACTTGGCAGGAGTGCAAATTATTGATTATCTGGACATCCCACTTTAATGGCACAGTGTTTTTATATATTTTTAAACTTGTGGACCCTAGCATGTTGATTGGGTGTTAAATGATAAATAGTGCTCAGAGCACACTAGTTGGGGGCTCGCATTGCACAGTGAAGGGGGAGAGGGAGAGGGGAGGAGGGAAGGAGAGAGAAGGAAAGAGGGGGAGAGAGAAAGTGAGAAGGAGATGGAGGGAGAGAGAATGAGAAGAAAAGGAAGAGAGAGAGAAAAGGAGAGGGAGAGAAATAGAAGGAGGGGGAGAGAGAGAAGGACGGAGGGGGGAGAAGGATGTATAGAGGGAAAGAGAGAGAGCATTGCAAGGTTCGCATTGAGCTGTGAATGGAGAGCGAGGGAGAGAGAATGATAGGAAGAGAGAGAAGGAGAGGGAGAGATAGAGAAGGAGAGAGAAGGAGGGTAGGATAGAGAAGGAGGGAAGGAGAGAGCAGGAAAGAGGGTGAGAGAGAGTGAGAAGGAGATGGAGGGAGAGAGAGAGGGTGCACAGAGAGAGGGAAAGGGCGCTGAGAAAAGGGGTGCAGAGAGAGAGGGCGCACAAACAGACAGAAGACACAATTTTTAAGACAATGTTATGCCGTCATTTCTGACGGGCAAGTGACTAGTCACATATAATAGGTGCCAAACTACAAGACGTCGTTAACGAGGTGAGTCGTTAACTCTGAGTACTTAGGCGAGGCGAGCCGCATAGCGAGGTGAGCCGTTAAGGCTCTAAACCTCGCAGCACAAAGGCGATGAGCGCCAAAGCCAATGAAACACGCTGGACTTAGCCACCAAACACTTAGTAAACGCAGGATCGCCTTAGGCTGCAAGCAGTTGACCAGCGCGGCAACTTGATAAAAACAAAAATTACGAGACGAGGAAAGTTAAAATATGAAGATAACTGCCGAACCGTGCTAAGCAAAAAACACTAAAAACACACAAAATAAAAATACAACAAAAACATCACACACAGCACACGGAAACAGCCAGGACGTCTGGGAGCAAGGTGGAACATGAATTTAAGTCGATTTGGTTGAGTTTAGGCACTCGAAACACATAGACAAACGACGCCAGTTTACAACACTAACTTGAAACTAATAACATTCCGAATCGAAAATGGCGCTTTACACAACTAAACCAACAGTCTGACCTCGCGCACACAGCCTATTTCTGATGCACAGTTGGGACATTGATGACACTTTCTCCTCAGGACAGCAACAGTCCAACTGTACATTGTATGCTGCAGGAAAATAAAAAAAAGATTGTTAGCTCTTCAGGCTATTGATTGCTGGATATATTAATTACAATTAGATAAAGTATATTAATTTATTAAGTAACTAATTAATTAATTATTAGTTAACAAAATATAGATATAAACATCTGTCTTTGTGATGAGCACCGAATGTGCTCCAAGGAGCAAAAGTACACGAGAGGAGAGGCTCGCAAGGAGCGTTGAAGGTCCTCAGAGTAGAAAAAGCTTTACATTGTGTGTCAAACAGCATTGCCATGGCTCATCACTACCTTAAAATTATATTGTTGGTGACATCTAGTGGTCACTCCAGATAAGCTGCAATATGCTAAAATATTCACTATTGTGGGAATTCAACACTAGATGTCACTAGAAAGTCAATAATCTAATTGATAAGAAAGGGCGCAAGAAAGTGGACCTGAGTTAAGAATGTTTTGAAGATTTGTGCATAGCCTATTAATAAAAAAACATAAAATAGATTAGATATATTAGATTGAATTTTGTTTTATTGCATATTGTTTTGACACACAATAACAAGCATAATAATTAATTCCAATAATGATATACTAGTTTCAAAGTAAAGACAAATAAACAAATTTGAAGAAGAAGAAATGTTGGGCCTTGATTTAATAATTATCATTAACATTAACAGGATGTGATTTATATTGTCAGAATGTTATTGGTACAGTCAGTTGTCCTTAGCTTCATATTAAAAAAAGCCACATTAGGAAACACTCTCAGGAACAGGTCAAGGTCATGTCAAAACGTGATGTTATAGAGGTCTCACTGACTGCTCAAAATGTTCACTGTGTTTAGCAAATAATCATATAATAAACAGTTGTGCTCAAAAGTTTGCATACCCTGGCAGAAATTGTGACATTTTGGCATTTATTTTGAAAATATGACTAATAATACAAAAAAAACTAATTTTATTGAAGGATAGTGATCATATGAAGCCAATTATTATCACATTGTGTGGCTCCTTTTTAAATCATAGTGATAACAGAAATTACCCAAATGGCCCTGATCAAAAGTGTACATACCCTTAAATGTTTGGCCTTGTTATAGACACACAAGGTGACTCAAACGGGTTAAAAACCTGTGGCTTTTTAAATTGCAATTAGTGTCTGTGTATAAATAGTTAATGAGTGTATTGGCTCTTATGTGGATGCACTGAGCAGGCTAGATAATGAGCCACGGGGAGCAGAAAAGAAGGCCTGTGTTACAAGGTAATGGAACTTCATAAAGATGGAAAAGGATATAAAAAGATATCCAAAGCCTTGAAAATGCCAGTCAGTACTGTTCAATCAGTTAGGAAGTGGAACATTCGGGAATCTCTTGATACCAAGCCAAGGTCAGGTAGACCAAGAAAGTTTTCAGCCACAACTGCCAGAAGAATTGTTCAGAATACAAAAAAAAAACTCCACAGTTAACCTCAGGAGAAATACAGGCTGCTCTGGAATAAGACGGTATGCTTGTTTTAAGGAGCACAATATGACGATACTTCAACAAAAAGCAGCTGCGTGGTTGAGTTGCCAGAAAGAAGCCATTACTGCACAATGCCACAAAAACGCCCAGTTACAATACGCCTGACAACACCTTGACACGCCTCACAGCTTCTGACACACTGTAATTTGGAGTGACAAGACAGAAATAGAGCTTTATGGTTACAACCATAAGCGCTATGCCTGGAGAGGGGTCAACAAGGCCTATAATGAAAAGAATACCATCTCAACTGGGGAGCATGGTGATGGCTTGCTGATGTTTTGGTGGGGGGTGAGCTCTAAAGGCACAGGGAATCTTGTGAAAATTGATGGCAAGATGGCAAAAGACAGCACGCTGTCATTGATGCTAAAGAGGGCAATACACAGTATTAAAACTAAGGGTATGCAAACTTTTGAACAGGGTCATTTCATTTTTTTCTTTTGTTGACATGTTTTGTTTTATGATTGTGCCTTTCTGCTATAACCTACAGTTGAATATGAATCCCATAAGACATAAAAGAAATGTGTTTTGCCTGATCACTCATGTGGTCTTTAAAAATGGTACATATATTACCAATTTGCCAGGGATATGCAAACTTTTGAGCAGAACTGTATGTTTCTTACTATTTATTACCATTAAAATAATATATAAAATACTATATTGCTATAGATTGATGCACTTATTACTTTTATAGACTGTCCATATTCATTACCCATACATAGACTTTCTATATCCCATACAAATATATGCATTTATACATTTTCCACATACTTACCTGCAGAAACCTTAACAAAAAAGAAACACATAGTGCATTCATTTATGGATTTCACATAATACACTTTTATTTGTGTCTATTCCTGGGAAGCAATAGCGAATGAAGCCAAAAATTGAGAGACTATGTTTAAGATATTGTCATAGAGTCATAGATTTGAGGGAGGAAGATTAGAGAAGAGAAACAGAGGTGGTGAGAATGAGAGGAGGGAAAAAAAGAGGTAGAGAAGCAGAAGTAAGGAAGGGCAGGAGGAGTCTCAGGCCTAGGTCAAATAGAGGGAGGAGAGGCAGGAGTATTGCCCCAGATAGGCAAATGAGCTGCGTGGACATACTGTAAATGGAAAGTCAGGAATGAGGGTGAGGGGAGAGATCTCTGCTGTCAAGATTGTATTTGCCAACTGAAGGCTTGGAGCATTCTTCTCAGCAGTAGCTAACAACAAATTTAACAATAGCAAGTAGGATTCGTTGGATCCGCAAGAGTTGCCGTTGTTATGATTCCATCATCAGCACAGCATGGAAAGAAATCTACAGCAGCCTCGTCCTTTACAGTTTATCCTAAATTATTATCTGCTCCCCAATATAATCCACCATAATCAAGAACAGCCAAAGGTCAAGATGCTGTCATATCTCCAGGCGCAGCCGCAGTCCCATGAGCAGCTAAAACCCCAGGCACATTTCCATGGAAAGCCACAGCCCCACAGGAGCATCCACCGCAGCAACTACAACCACTCCATGAACCACAGATGGAGCAGAAGGCCTATAGTGCTAAATATATATATCATTTTTTTATCATTTGCTATGGGGCATTTGCTTGGAGAGCACTATTCAATAAGTCAGTACCAATGTGAAAAAAAAGGCATTTAGAGAGATAGAAAGGGGAAGGATTGTTTAATAATCTTAAGAAAAGGATTGAAGCGATATAGTATGGATTTATAGATGAGGGGAAAACTGAGAAAGAGTTACACAGATTTCCCACAGTGATCATTGTCACATGCTCTTATAAAGTGATGTAAACTAACCAAGATGGAGGGATCCGTTTTATTCCAATCACTGTTTGAAAGAGAAAGCTAAGGCCAAAACCCTTTTTAAACAATGATTTTTTTTTTAAATTAAGCAATGGGTTCAGGAGCAAATAGTGCTTTTTAAGGTACATCTTTTAAATACCCAGCAAATTAAAGATGGACCATTCCCCGGAGTAACAGGGTGCCAAGCACATCAGTCACAAGTCATGTCACTTTTCATGTTAGTGTGATTATGTGATTATCTACGAGTGACAGCATGTATGTGGATTAGAGCAATTTGAGTAAATACAAAAAGATGGAGGCATACAAATACTCATTCCTATTTCACACAACACGTAGCACTTTATATTCACTATAGTTGTTATAACATAATTTATTACTATGAGAACATTTAATAGCTTTTTAATTTACGGTATCTTCAATTTCTAATTGGGACGGATAAAAGGTTGGATAGAGGTGTAAAGCTGGGTATGAATACATTTTCTGACAGTGAAGCTGCATCTGTGTCATCATGTGTCTCCATGACTGTGTCTGTGTGAATGAGTAAGTGTAGATAAATTGGCCTCACCTATACAATTTACAATTTCAAAGTGAGTCATTTGCCTGTATTTTCCATCCCCCCGTCTGCTAATATTACCATGCATTAAGACGGCCTTTAATGCAACTGGAGCAAATATAATTAAAATAAAATACCCTGATAAGATTGCATGGGATATGGAATTTTGGGACCACTTTTTAAAAAATTACTTTGTAGAGCTAGAAAGCATACAGAGAAGGGCAGCAAAATTGGTAAGGGAAACTAAGGAATTATGCTCTAGAAAATAAGGCACCTCAGAATGGGATATGATTACCTTATATTAATATAAATTATAAAAATACTAGCGAATTGCCCATCAAAAAATGACGGGCATGAAATTGTAAAATTGTAAGCCGGGGAATGCTGTTTGAGACATAATGTAAACCATTTTTTACCCTGAGTACCTTCAGCGCTCATTGCATGCCTCGAAATGAGCGCCTTTTGGCGATCATTGCAAGGCTGTTGGATGTTGTTTTTGTTTTTGTATTAGAGATGCTTTTGCTGTCATTGTAAGGTCGGCGCTGATCTGCTTTTTGCGCTTATTGCAAGGCTGTCCCCTGGTGTAGTTTGTGTGCTATGAGGCACGCAGTGAATGTCTTTTGTGTTTATTACGATAAGTTTTTTTTTTTGTGTATATGTATTTTTGAATGGCAATTTACTAATTAATAAATTAATAAATGAATATACTTTACCTATTTGTAAGTTATATATGCAGGAAGCATTGTGCTGAAGAGCTGACAATCTGTTTCGATGTTCCTGCAGCATGCAATGTCGTTTGCACTGTTGTGGAGCTGAGGTGTAAGTGTAAGCAATGTGTGCAGTGTGTAGTGTAAATAGGCTGTGTGCGCGAGGAAAGCCGTTAGTGTAGCTGTGTACTTCCGCATTCTGAAAGGTTGGTGTTGTAAAATGGCGGCGAATGTGGATGTGGTACACGGGTGTGGCTGATTTTGCATCCTTGCTAAAAGTGCTTTTTGGAAAATCCGTCTGTGCTTGGTGTTGTTTTGCGGCTTTAGGGTCGTGTAGCCTTGTTTTTGTTTTTTTCGGCGCCCATTTTTTCTCTGGTTTAGGAGATTTTCGTGTGTCTAAACTCATGAATTTTGACTTAAATTGAAGTGTAACTTCACTTGCAGAGGTCCTGGGTGCTGCCCCTTGCTGTGGGTAAGCTTTTTTATGTCTTTTTTGTGTGTATTTATTGTATTTTTAATGTTTTCAGGTGTGTGCGGTTCGGCCGATAAGGTCAAAATGTTTTTTTTTTCCTGAATCTCATATTTTTGTCTGCTAAGTCCGTAAATTTTCCGTTCTAAGTCCCACAGTTCGTATTTTTGGTAAAGTGCCGCTTGTGTGGGTGTTTGTAACCGCGTGTGAGGCGCCTTAGAGCCTCCACCTCCGCAAATGCGGCCCCTCGCTTCGCATGGGTCCGCATTTGCGGCCTGAAATGAGCCTTCGGCTCATTGCAGCCGATGTTAGAGCCTCCACCTTCCACAAATGCGGCCCCTCGTGACGACGATTCGTAGTTTGACAACTATTATATGTGATAAAAATATTATACTAAACAAAAAATTCCACTTCTTACATTGAATTGGGATATATTGTGTATTTAATCATTTCAAACAAGGGTGTTAAGGCAAAGTTATTAATTTAATTTAAGCCAAGTGAGTGAATTATTTTTCCAGAGACACAATCCGATCTAAACAAACTTCTGGGGGTCAGAGGGGCATCATAAGTGTTCGATCACCTGACATAATAAACTTGCACCTGATATTAATAAACCTCTAACAAAGGTAAACTGGTTTGTTTTAGAGAAAAGTTGACCTGCATATAAGATGTGAGACTTCCGAATTAACGTATATACTCAAGTATAAGCCAAGCCGAGTATAAGCCGAGGCACCTATTTTACCACAAAATACAGGGAAAACTTAGTGTCTCGAGTATAAGCTGAGGATGGTGAATGTGCTGCCCCCTGTGTCCCTCTTGTGCCCTCTGTGTCCCCCTCTTGTGTGCCCTCTGTGCCCCTTTCTTGTTTCCCCCTCTCTCTCCCCTGTGTCTCTTGCCCCCTCTCCCTCCCCTGTGTCTCTCCCCCCTCTCCCTCCCCTGTGTCTCTCCCCCCTCTCCCTCCCCTGTGTCTCTCCCCCCCTCTCCCTCCGCTGTGTCTCTTCCCCTCCTCTCCCTCCCCTGTGTCTCTTCCCTCCTCTCCCTCCCCTGTGTCTCTTCCCCCTCCCTCCCCTGTGTCTCTTCCCCCTCCCTCCCCTGTGTCTCTTCCCCCTCCCTCCCCTGTGTCTCTTCCATCCTCTCCCTCTCCTGTGTCTCTTCCCCCTTCCTCCCCTGTGTCTCTTCCCCCTCTCCCTTGTGTCTCTTTCCCTCCCCCTCCCTTATCCCCCTCCTCAACCCCCCTCCTCAACTGCCCTCCTCATCCTCCCGTCTCATCCTCAACGCCCCTTCTCATCCTCCCTCCTCATCCTCTCTCCTCAACCCCCTCCTCAACCCCTCTCCTCATCCTCTCTCCTCAACCCCCCTCCTCAATCCCCCTCCTCATCCTCTCTCCTCATCCTCTCTCCTCAAGCCCCCTCCTCATCTCCCCTCCTCCTCCTCAACCCCCCTCCTCAACCCCCCTCCTCTTCCTCCCTCCTCATCCACCCTCCTCAACCTCAACTCCCCTCCTCAATCCCCCTCCTCATTCTCAACCCCCTCTCCTCATCCTCAACCCCCCTCCTCATCCTCCCTTCTCAACCACCCTCCTCATCCTTCCTCCTCAACCCCCTCCTCAACCCCCCTCCTCATCCTCAACCCCCCTCCTCAACTTCTCTCCTCAACTCCCCTCCTCATCCTCAACCCCTTCCTCAACCCCCTCCTCAGCCTCCCTCCTCCACCCCCCTCCTGAACCCCCCTCCTCATCCTCAACCCCCCTCCTCACTTTACCCCTCTCTAATTACCTCCCCCTCTCTCTTTCCCCTCACTTACCTTCCAACAGCAGCTGCTCCTCCGCTCCTCCGTGCATGTTCCAGCTGCTTCGGGACCCGGCCAATGCTAATGACGTGACGCGCATGTGAGGTCATGTCATTAGCATATGCCAGGTCCAGACGCAGCCGGAAGATGCGCGGAGGAGTGGACAAGCAGCTGCTGATGGAAGGTAAGTGAGGGGAAAGGGAGATGGGGAGGTAATTAGAGAGGGGTAAAGTGAGGAGGGGGGTTGAGGAGGGGGTTGAGTTTGAGGAGGGGGTTGAGGTTGAGAAGGGGGGTTGAGGATGAGGAGGGGGGTTGAGAATGAGGAGAGGGTTTGAGAATGAGGAGGGGGGTTGAGGAGGGGGGTTGAGGAGGGAGGATGAGGAGGATGATATGGGAGGGGGAGGGAAAGAGACATGAGGGAGAGGGGGAAAGAGACACAGGAGAGGGAGAGGGGGGAAGAGACATGGGGGTGGAGAGACATGGGGGAAAAGAGACACAGGGTGACTCGAGTATAAGCCGAGGGGGCCCTTTTCAGCCTTAAAAAAAGAGCTGAAAAACTCGGCTTATACTCAAATATATACAGTAATTCCCCAATGTTCTTATTGGCATGTTAAATCTGATATTTTATTATATAGCCACTGAAATAATTGCAGGCAGCATCCTGCTTTTATGAGTAATCGTGAAATGGTTAAATTCACATAGTTATTGTCTGGTCAAAGACCAGGTAACAAAGGAGATATTTTTTAGGAGGGAGGGTTATTTCTCACTGAGTTGCAGATCAAGGTCATAAACTCATAACTCTTTTCAGCCATACTGCATTTTAATACAAGTAGTTATTAATGCCCCTTCTGGATCACTACCTTGTCGTAGTAAAGGGGCCTGTGTACTTCAATGAAGCTGTGAGCTATACAATGTAGGGTAACCCAAGATGGGCAGGTCATAGCAGAGAGGTCAGACAAATCGAGGTCCACTAGCATAGGAACTGACAACCTACTCCAGTATCTTTGCTAAGATAACCTTATGGATAAACACAACCAGTGACATAACATGGCACTAGAAGATAAGCCTATCACAATATTGGGAAAGAGCAGAGGGCACGTACGAGTAGCAGCAGATCTAATGAAGTGGTTGGGCCAAATTTGAGAGGTGTGTATTTTTTTTGGAAAGGAAAGTCCACTACTGCAAAGAAAAATTCAGCATATGAACCCTGAATTCAAGAACTGAGAATCAAGGCAAACTGGATGTGGTCAAATATGAGATGACAAGATTAAACATTGATATCCTGGGAATTAGTGAACTCAAATGGACTGGAATAGGACAATTCACATCCAACAACCACCAGATCTTCTACTGTGGTCAAGAATCGTATCTGCCTCCTGAGGAATCATTATATGGACCAAGAAGCCACAGTTAGAACCGAACATGGAACAACCGAATGGTAAAAAGATCAAGGGCCTCATTCAAATGCGCTTTGGCCAATTGAATAGGGCCCTATATAAGCACATAGCATATTTGTTTACAGAAGTTTTTAGTTAGTGAAGACCTTGCTTATGGATAGAAGTTCACTAACTAAAAACTTATGCTATGTGCTTATATAGAGCCCTATTCAATTGGCCAAATCGCATTTGAACGAGGCCCCAGGAAAGGAGTGCAACAAGATTGTATATTGTCACCTTATACAAAATATATGTGTAATACTTCATGCGTAAGGTTGAGGTGGACTAATCCAAAGTAGTAATCAATAATGTCAACAACCTCAAATACGCAGATGATACTACCCTGATAGCTGAAAGTGCGGAGGAACTAAAGCTTGCCTGCTGCTCAATTTTAAAAAACAAATATCTTGGTAAGAAGCAATCTCAGTTTCTGGAAATTAAATAAAGAGGAAGTGGAGGCAGTGACATATTTTATTTTCCTGGGCCACAAGATCTCTTCAGTTGGTGACTGCATTCATGAAATTAAAAGACACTTGCTTCTCAGAAGGAATGCTATAGCAAGTCGGGACAAGCTATTAAAAAATAAAGATATTACCCTATAAACAAAGATCTGCATAGTTAGAACTATTATATTCCCAGTATTTAAATCTGGGTGTTAGAGCTGGACCATAAAGAAGGGTGATTACCATAGAATTACTGCCTTTGAGTTGAGGTTTTGGAGAAAACTGCTTAAAGTCCCTCGGAACTGCAAGAAGATCCAATCAATACTACAGGATATAATGCCAAGCTCTTCACTGAAATGTTTGATCATGAGGCTAAAGCTCAGATATTTTAAACATTTCATGAGGACAGGATTTTCAATAAATTAAAAAAGATTAAAGGTACACGAAGAAGGGAGTGGCAGAAGATTAGATGGATAGTTTAGGTAATTGAATCAATGAGCATGAGCTTGAGGAGCTCAGATGGGCGGTGGTTGACAGATGTGCCTGGTGATATCTTTTTTTACTTGTACAAGGATGTTTCCTCTAGGCATAGTGAGGCATCTCGTTGACTATCTTTGTAAACAAAAAAAGGCTGACAACTAAAAAAACACATAAAGATACATATTAGTAATAGTATAGAAGAAATGTTCAGGGCCATACAGCAAACATATTATAATTGGAAAAAAAATAGGTCCCTTATACAATATCCTTTCACAGTCAGACACAACTGAACAACTACACAATTATGAATGATTATTACAAAACTATCATTGATTGGGTTTTAGCATTTTAATAAACATAATTATTCATAACTGTTCTGGAAAGAAAGAATGAAATCCATTCAGGACACATAGACTAATTGCAAGAGTGATTTGAGTGGTGATTTATCTCTGCATTGTGAACTACTAATCAAAGCTAAGTAAATGTATTTAGTTTTTCCTCTCAGTACAGTTATCAATATGAATAACTAAGTCCAAGGACATGTCTACCAGTATTTGGAGAGTCTGAGCATGCAAATGAGTTCCTTTGTGCTAAATGTAGCAGGGAAATCTTAAATATTACAGTATCAGTCACCAGCTGAATGTTTGTCTCCACCCTGATAGGGTCATTAAGTGGAGGATGGGGGTTGGCTGAAAGACATGTTTAAAATTTCAGATTTGATAACAAAAGAAAGAATGATTTATAGGCTAACCAACACAGCAAACACTTTTGGCAAAGAGAAATAAGTCTCCATTAAATTAAGATAATTTTGTTGGTAAACTTTGTGTCTGAAAATTTAGTAGATTCCTGCTAGACAAAGCCGCCTACTAAACTGTCCATATAGTCTGATCTTTGAAAGTGTAAAGTTAATTGAATACCTTTTTCTGAAATGATCTGCTTGGTACTCAAGTGACAGTCTCTGGAACTGAACAATAAAATGCACCAATTTTGATGGGGCCTCATTCTATTATCGGCCGTAAACCGGCCGTAAGGCTGCGATTCCTTGCGGGGGTCCTGTTACCTCGCAATTCAATTAAACGGCCCCGCAAAGGATCTCCTCTTACGGCAGGCCGTAAATCTTGCTACCGGCCGTAAGCTCTGAAAACTAAAAACTCAAAAATAAATTCAAGCCTGCACTGTACAGCTCTGTAAATGCTAGGGATCATATTGGGGGACATGAGGATTAAAAGTAACCCACTCTCAAGCTTGCACATCAGCCCAAATCCGAGTTTACATTAACTGTTTATTTTCCGGCTGCGGCGTGGGCGGGTCTGAGGTGCTCCAAGCCCTATGGACTTTTTACATGGATATTTTACGTATATTAAAAAATATATATTTTACGGATTTGAGTATAGGGGAATTTAGTGTTATTTTTGCTAACACCGAAAATCACTTTATAGTCTTCTCAAAGTGCAGGATGGCTTTATTTGGGCTATTTTATGTGCTAAATTGGTGCTAGCGGGACCTCTTTCCTGCAAGTAAGCTGCGGCTCGCTTTTAGCCTTGCAGAGAGGGTTCCCGGAGCAATTGAATTGCAAATAGGATTTTCTTACGGCCGATTTCCTTGCGGCCGTTTTAGATCAAAGGATTTCCTCCGGCGCGAGCGGCCGCAAGAGATAGCAAATCCCCAGCCGGAGGGGAATAGAATAGCAGAATAGCTTGCGGCCGGTCCTTGCGGCCCCGCATCTCCTACGGACGATAATAGAATGAGGCCCATAATGTATAGACAACCACATTGATGGTGTTTATTGTAGAGCTACCTCCTTCAAATGTTTTAAAGTCCTAAAAACATTGTAGCAAAATCCTTCATTTAAGTCTAGTACTGTATCAACGCAAATGTTGCATAGTTGCAAAAAGACTACAAAGTTTTGTTACAATCTCACAGCCTCTCAATACACTAGATAATGTCCTTTAATTTAGGCTTTCCTTAAATTAATACAAGGGTACAATATTACTCTAATATCACAAAATATTATTTCTCAATGGATAATATCATTCACTAGAAGGAAGAAAGAAAAAAGAGTGCCCTGTTAGGATGTTTTATTTCTTCCCATAGATAGCTTGTATGTTATTTATAAAAATAACATGAATGTTTATTACACATTGTTAAAACACTTTGGTTAAAATTTGACCATCTTAAAAAGAGCTCTTAATGCTCGATGTATGCTTACAAATTTTTCCACAAAAATACAGCAGTTTATTAAAGATTTTTTTTTTTTGTCAAAAATGTTATAATAGATGTTTATCCTGCTTCCCCAAAGATTTGTTACTATATTTGACACTGTAGCTGCTGTCCTGCATGTGTTTCTTGGTATGATTCATCTTTGTCAATAATAAATAATAATAATGATGTTAATAAAGGCTTAAATGAATTATTTTGCAGCAATGCTTGTGGGACACTACATCATACTTTTGAAGGAAAATGAATGATCCTCTTCTTAATGTAATTTAAGACATTATTGTGTTTAAATCTGTACACAATAGAAGTGCAAACATGTTTGTCTGCACATCGTGTAATACACAAGATAGACACCAAGGGCCTCATTCTATTATCGGCCGCAGCCGTTGCGGGGCCGCAAAGACCGGCCGCAAGCTATTCGGCTATTCTATTCCCTTACGGCCGGGGATTCCGGCAGGCTTGCGGCCGGTGCCTTGCTATCTCTTGCGGCCGCTCGCGCCGGAGGAAAGCCTTTGATCTAAAACGGCCGCAAGAGATTTGCAACTCAATTGCTCCGGGAAACCTCTCTGCAAGGCTAAAAACGAGCCGCAGCTTACTTGCAGGAAAGAGGTCTCGCTAGCACCAATTAAGCACATAAAATAGCTCAAATAAAGCCATCCTGCACTTTGAGGAGACTATAAAGGGATTTTAGGTGTTAGAAAAAATAGCACATAATTATCCTGTACTTAAATCCGTAAAATATTTTATTTTTAATATCCGTAAAATATCCATGTAAAAAGTCCAGAGTGCTTGGAGCACATCAGACACGCCCACGCCGCAGCCGGAAAATAAACAGTTAATTTGAACTCGGGTTTGGGCAGATGTGCAAGCTTGAGAGTGGGTTCCTTTTAATCCTCATGTCCCCCAATATGATCCCTAGCATTTACAGAGCTGTACAGTGCAGGCTTGAATTTATTTTTGAGTTTTTATATTTCACAGATTACGGCCGGTTCCAAGATATGCGGCCGGCCGTAAGGGGAGATCCTTGCGGGGCCGTATAATAGAATCGCGAGTTAACTGAACCCCCGCAAGGAATCGCAGCCTTACGGCCGATTTACGGCCGATAATAGAATGAGGCCCCAAGAGCCTTATACAATTGAGCAAATGTAAGTTACAGTAGCCCGTAAGGGAGGCGGTAAGTTATGTTGCAATTCAATTGTCGGTTTTTTTGCAAGGCTTGAAATCCTTGCGGTTGTTAAAACCGGAACGTACACCCCATCGAAGCCTTTGATCTTTCACGTCCACAAGAGTTCCAAGATCTATAATCGCAAATCGCTATTCAATTGCTAAAATCCCTCAAGCCAGCAAATGTTTTCACACTCATAAACAGCAAATGTAAAAGAAAATCCTACAGGTACCAGATAGGACCCACAAAAGGGTTAAAGACGTATCTGTAGCACTTTTATATTTGGTGAAATTGCTTTCAATTGAATAGCACCAGATTTGTAGCAGATTGCGAGCCCGCAGCACCCCCAGAGACATACGGCTTATATATCGCGAGATGCAGCCTTCGAATTGAATGAGGCTCCAAGATATTTCTCTATATTATATTTTAGGAATGTTTAAGATACTAGATTGCAGGAAGGCTTGTAATGTCTAGATATTATTCACACTTTACAAACAGGGACTAGCAAGCTTTGGTATACACTTAGGCCCCTATTCAATTGCAACTTTGCCACAGTTACAGAGCGATTCAATTGATCGAGCCCGCAGCTACCTGTCCGAAAGTCTAAACCGTAAATCATGCACCCGTAAGTAGCATTTCAGAGCATGATCATGAAACAGCCAATAGTAAATGAGACCGCCATTACGACGTCAGCAAAACATGGAGGTTAAACGTCAATAAATTAGCGTTTAGAGGTATGATATGCAAACAGACTCGCAATCCAGCAATGTACAAAAAAATAAAAAGGAAGGAAGGAAATGTTATAGTCCATGTGGGTGGCCTGATATGTATTAACTCCTTGATTCCTGAGATTGATATAACACGGAAATGCAACATAAATAGGATCATTTTTGTTTGCAGATTTGCGAGCTTGAGACTGTTGTGCAATTAATTCTAATGTCTTTCATCACTTTCCCCGTCTTTTATAGTGCAGTATTGATTTTTGTTTTGCTTTTACAGTGCTACGAACAGGTGTTTAACCCCCTTGCCTGTCCTATCTGGTACTCATGTGAAAACATTTGCGGGCTTGAGGAATTGTAGCAATTGAATAGCGATTTGTGATTGTAACATTTACAGGCTTGAAAAATCAAATGCTTGGCTGGGTCGGAGTTACAACTTTGACAACCGCAGGGATTTTCAGCCTGTAACCCGGAAACCATTTGCGGGTAGCTAAAAGAGGCCAATTGAATAGCAAATTAGTTTACGGGCTACATTACGGGCTCCAGTAACTAACAATTGCTCAATTGAATAGGGGCCTTCGTGTACATGGAGGATACATTTCGATCACTTACAGTTTTGAAGTCCGAGTTGCAATTGGACCTGTATTCCAGAAATAATGTAATATGAAAAGAAATCAATAAACATAATATACTAGTCCATGCGAGTTCTATTATATGTATTAACACATTGATTGCCGGGATCCCGTAGGATTTTTGGCTACATTTGCCATTTACGTGTGTGAAAACAATTGCGGGCTTGAGGACTTGTAGCAATTTAATAGCGATTTACTGTTGTAACATTTGCAGGCTTTAAAGATCAAAGTCTTAGCTGGGTGAAGTGTTACGATTTTGGCAGCGGCAGGAATTTTCAGCCTGTAACCCGCAGATCGTTTGGGGGTAGCTAAAAGAGGCCAATTTAGTAGCCTTAACTTTTGCGGGCTCCTTTACGGGCTTCAGGAGTTATAAAATAAGTTCTTGAATCCCCACCCTATGGGTAATTGTATGTTCTTTGAATCCTTATGAAGGAATTGGAATTATTGTTTAGTCAATATTTTATACAGCTACTTTTGCCCTTTCCATTATAACTATTTGACCAATTGAGAGTACTTATCTGTACCAGTGACTGTATTCTAATCTCAGTATTTAGAAGTACTGTTATCAGTCAAAATACAACTCGGTTCTAACAAAGGATTACCATGTTTGCTTTATTTAAAAAAAAAAAAAATGTTTTTTTTATTATCATTGTTACTGTTCATACCAATAAAGGAAACTGATTTTATATATATACTAGCGAATTGCCCGTCAAAAAATGACGGCAATGAAATTGTAAAGTAGCTAATGCTGTTTAGTGTGTAATAATGAAATATATAATACATTCATAAATGAATATACTTTACGTATTTTGAAGCATTGTGTTGAAGAGCTGTCAATGTGTTTTGATGTTGCTGCAGCATTAGTGGTGTGGAGCTGCTGTGTAAGCGTGATGAACGTGTGCAGTGTAACACTGTGCGTGCGCGAGCCCAAACCGTTAGCGTAGTCGTGTACTTCCGCATTGGTGTAAAATGGTGGGTAATGTGTGGTATGCGTCTTAGCGGAATATCCGTAGGTCTTTTGTGGTGTTTTGCGAGTTTCTTGTGGTGTTTTGCGAGTTTCTTGTGGTGTTTTGCGTGTTTAGAGTGCTGTAGCCTCGTTTTCATTTTGTTTGGCGGCCATTTTTTCTGTCGCTTAGAGATTTTTTTTGTGTCTAAACTCTTTTATTTTTAGTTAAATGAAGGTGTAAGTTGCTTTTTTGAGGTCCTGGATGCTCCCTCTTGCTGTAGGTAAGCTTTTTATGTATGTATTGTGTGTATTTATTGTGTTTTTAATTTTTTCATGTTCGTGGGTTGCGGACGATTTTTGCGAGGTCGTAATGAGTGCTAACCTGTCTCGTATGTTGTTTGCGGTTGTAGCCTTGTTTTCGTTTTGTTCGACGTCCATTTTTTCTCTCGCTTAGCAAATTTTTTAGTGTTTAAACTCTTTTATTTTTAGTGAAATGCTTCCTCTTGCTGTAGGTAAGCTTTTTATGTATGTGGTGTGTGTATTGATTGTGTTTTGAATTTTGTAATGTTGCGTCCGATTGTTGCAAGGTCGTAATGTGTGGTAACGTGTCTCGTATGTTGTTTGCATTGCGAGGTAAAGTTTGCGAGGGCCATAGTTGGTGGGTCGTGTTTATTGCGTGGTCGCGGTTGTTGTGTGGTTGTTTGCATTTGAACGTAAATTTTGCGAGGTTCGCAGTTGCTTCGGCGCTCCATGCCAGCAACCGAGGCCCTCGCCCGCAGCCCTCGCTATGCGAGGGCTGCGAGCCCGCAATCGTGAGCAACGGCTCGTATGCTCACAACTATATATGTGATTATTTGCCCTCTTCAAGTACAATATTATCCAAATAAGTGTAATGCACTAAGATAAATTATTATTCCTGATACATTTTTTCTATAGGATACCACCAGAGACTGAATTTTACCCGTAAGTTTAATATTGAATATAGGAAAATGTATTAATGACCAGTGCCAAATTAAAACATTTAGTGTGTTTTGTCAGGGCACTACATTGGTTCTTTAAAAGGACATTTACTTCACTGTAAGGATACAAAGTGTATCCTGTCTACTGGCTGTTGCATGAGTAATAACATATAGCCAAGTCCAATGCATTTTATGGTGATTGTCTATACTGAAGACAATGATTGATAGCAGTTTTTCCCTGGACTCAGGACTGCACTGACCAGTTAACCCATAATGGACCTGTTTAGGTCAGTCAGCATTCCATGCCTGCACAGATAGACATGAAATGGGTTACATTTTTGCTTGCTAAGATCACTGCAAGGACTGAGCACCTATCGAACATGAGCACGGAGCACAGACCCCTGCATTGCTCAAATTACAGAGCAAGAGAGCAGAACCCTAAATTTTCAACAGTAAACCCAGTAGAACTTAAATTCCCTTAAAACATTGACTTGAAAGGGGGGTACACCTCTGCAACCTGACTGTTTGCAGTAATGAAGCAGACGTAGATGTGGCAGAGGGCAGTCAATGATACATGTAAATACAGATTGTAATTTATCTGATTTCTCAGTGAAAATGCACATATTTCAAAAACACAATAAGTATTTCAGAATGCTTTTAGAGATCTTCAAAATAAAGTGGTTTAATTGTGCTGAATTAGGTGGCCTGGCTAGCTCTTTCATGAGTAAAGTAGCAATAAATGTTCAAAACACCATTACAATCACAATTTTACCTGGAGTGGGAAATTAACTATACTAGCAGAAAAAAACTCACATAATAAAAAATAATACAAAAGAAGAATTGGCTGTGGTTACAGGCAAGCGTTTTCTCAATGATGAGGTCAGTACAAGAGGGTGAATTGGGTGCTCAATATCTCTGAAAATGAAGTCACCCTTTAACTCAAGCCTGGTTGATGGTGCTCACTGCTTGGCAACCCAGGAACTGGTGAATGGTATGGTGACGCTGATAGAAGGTACTCAGTAGCACAGGCATCAGATGGTGTAAAACAGACTTAGGCAAGCATACAGCGAGGCAAATAGCAGAAAGACCAATAGTCATTTCCTTTCTTCCTTTCTTCTCTAAGATTAACTCAAAAATCAGGAAGAGCAGGTCACCAAAATGTACCACTGCAAGGGCTCATTTCATTCTAGGGAGTCTACCTAGTGAGTCATAGATCTAATCTTTGAGCTAAAAAATGATATTTTTTTTTATGAAACTGTTCCTGATCACGTGTACAGAGAAAATTACACTGTTAATATATGGGTTTAGACCTATCCTCTGTGTGGATATTTCCATGGAGAAGGAATAAAGCATCAACATTGCTGTTTCTCTAATTAATATTCATTAGAAAATGGTAAAGCCAAATAATTTGTACACCTTTTTCCTGGATTATAGTGTAAACCATTGCAGTATCATGTTTACTTTGCAGGAATCAATCTTAACCCCTGAAAGAAATAACACAATACAATTCTACTGTCTTGACATGAAACAGACTTTCAGCCCCATTAAATTCCCTCAATGTTGAAAAACATAGCCCGTAACAAGATTTAAGGCTATTAAATTGGCCACTCAAAGCTACCCACAAATGTCTTGCGGGTTAGGTGTGAAAAAAGCCTACGGGATGTCGAAATCTGAAATCCGCGGCCGCAAATTCTTTGTTCTGTCAAGCCGGTAACTGTTACATTCCCAATTTCGATATTAAACTGCAACTAATACACTGGCGTTCAACCCCGTAACCTGCAAATGGAGACAAACAGTCAACAGATACTAGAGAGGACCCACAAGGGGGTTAAAGTCCTATCCGTAGCACTGTAAATGCCAATATACACACACTACTGTACTAATAATGAAAGGGAAAGTGATGTTAGGTATTAAAATTAACAGCACCGCATTCTCAAGCTCGCAAATCTGCAATATAAAATACTTTTTATATCGATCCCGGCAATCAATGTATTAATACATATAATGGAACTTGCATGGTCTAGAATATCATATTTACTGATTTATTAATATTGCATTATTTCTAGAATGCCTGTCCGATCGAAACTCGTAATTGAAACCTGTAAGGTTTTGAAACCTAACCTCCATTTTTCAGTGACTAATGATGATGATCTCATTTGCCATTGGCTCTGTCTAAACCTGTAACTATGAGTTTGACTAATTGATCATGTTCACGGCCGCACATCCAAGAATGATTTACGAGCTTGCGCCTCCAGCTCGCAACTCGCGGCATGGTGGAATATAATAGCTCTGTTACGCAGGCAAATTTAAAGCCTTTGCGGGTCTCATGTTGCCGTTACGGGCTTGGAATTTAATGTGCCTGTAGATCATCTGATTAGATGGGATAATAAAGAATTTGTGTGTTCCTTGCATGTCTACTGTGCTCCACTCCATATTTGAACACAATTGTTAGCCCCTCTTTGGTGATGTTTAGAATATATCTTTGCCAAGGAGAAACATTCAAAGACATTTGAAAACTTCAAAAATTAGAGGTAAACAGCATCGGTTCTTTAACTGTAACTTAAATAGATGTCAATAATCAATATAAGGCCTCATAGATCTAATTTTTGTTTTGCCAAAAAATATATATACAAGCCCCTGCAGGAGATTTGGACAGAAAGGTGAACATAAATCTAAGAGAATATTCCTCCAAACAGAGTCTTGGTTCCAGGTAATTAATCAATTAGGTCAAACTTATGGGAATGAGATCACCCTGTCCACTGCATTCTTGTATGGTCTCTCTGATAAGCTTTTTGAAGATCCACTGTATAAGAGATGTTTTTATTTTTTTTTAAAAGGCATCTTATGTATCCACTATACGAGTCACTTTAGAGACATCTATGTAAACTATAGGTGACATGTGTTAGTACACACTGCTCATCCAGGCTCTGTGATTGAGCCCAGCAACAGCTAAGAGAACAGTCACCCATGATGTCTATAGAAGACTCCTAGAGCAACTCAGCAGGAAAGGAAGACATGCTTTACTTGATCAGAGCTGTAAATGGAGTCACGTAAAATAAAAAATATTTTAAAAATAAGTTGTCGTTTTTTATATTCTGCTCAATTATCTCTCAGGATTATGAGCAAAGACTCACTTTGAGACTATGTTTATATTGTAGGATGTATTTTTGCTGAGTATAAACATTCAAGAATTAGAGGTAAAGAATGTGGATTATTTCATTCTAGTCTTACTTCAGCACAATTTGGACCAAATCATAGTAAAGATCTCCTAAAGGCATGTTGAAATACTTCTGAAATAGTGAATTTTTCAATGAGATAACAAGTCTATGTTTACATGTGTCACTGCCTGCCCCAGCCAGACCCATAGCTAGAGCTCAGTGTAGTGAAAATAAGAAAAAAATAGGTTAACCCTTAACAAATCCATCTGTGCAGAGCATGGAATGCTGGAATCAACTAAACAAATTAGTTATAGAGTAACTGGGCAGTGCATTCCTGAGTGCAGGGGAAACACATCTGTCAATCACTCTGTTCAGTAGGCAGGAGAGACTTTTATGAAAACAGACTTACAACTTTAGATTTTTTAGCTGGGATTAGTGTGATCGAAAAAAAGTAAATTTTAACATACAATCTTGTGCTCTTTCACACCATGAAGAGCATTTACATTGAGGTAAATGGCCCTTTAATTTGGTTTGTAATACTTTATAGCAGGCTCCATAGATCTAACTTTTTGTTTTGAAAAAAATAATGGATAAAACAATTATATGAGAGGTAAAATGTCTCCCTCCTTGTAAAATAAATCAGAAACCCACTGTATGTTTTATGGAGGTGTGTTTCAGAGACGTTTTCATCTGCAGATTCCATCTTGTCATTTGAAGGCCTTAGACAGTATTGTCAGCAGTACAAGGAGGAGAAAGCTACTATGCCAGAATTACAATTTGTTTGAGGATTACAATGTCATAACAAAGCAGGCTCTAGACAAGTGGAAATAAATGAGAAAATATGTTATTAAAACAGATGTTTTCCTAATGTTATTAAATTACACAGAGGAGCAATGCTGTGATCTTCATAAAAGGTTGAGATGTCTTAGGTGTGACATAAATTAACTGGATCTGCATTGGGTTGACTCATTGGCTTGACTCACATAGGTGCTTGGCTTCAAGGTGAACAGTGTTTCACTGGTATTCCTGAATCCCCAGTATTCAGCTCTAATGCCATAGATTTGCACGTTGCCGTGTACAGATGCCATTCATGAAGTTTAAATACTGTTTTGAAACTCCATGGGAGGGTTGCATTTCAGATTAATCCTGTTGTTACAGCCACAACAGAACTGAACTTCATCTAAGTTAGCCCCCCAAACACTAGTCCTATTAGAAAAGGAAGCAATTGGTTTTACCATTAAAGAAAAAATTAATATAATACTTTTCAAAATACATTTTGACCATTGTCAAGTTAACTTTTACAAAAAAAAGCATACGAAAAAGCACAATATGACTCTTGAGTCTGGTCTCTCATTTAAGAAAACAGTGCATCTATTCTACACGGATTTGTCCTCCTATGTGTTTGATCTACTTACCATAACCCCTGTTATCAGCTTGCAGTGCCTTCTGACTGTGCCTAAGTGCCATGTACCTGTGCTAGTTTTACCAAGTGACCCCTAACATTGTGTAAGTCCCATTAGCCTGTGCCAGTATTGGCTCCATTCTATATTTAACCCTTGCTCCATGCACTACTAGCCCCTCTATCAGCAAAATAAGTGCCTTCTGCTTGTTTCGGCTATTTCTGTGGACTTCTATGCTGTGCTATTATCTTGATCCTGCCTACTTGTTGCTGGACCTTTGTTTTTCTGACCATGAACAAACTCTGCCTACACCAGTCCCTGACTGTCTCACCACATTCACCCTCTGGATATTCTGCACTTCATTTCAACACTGTCACTGAAAGTCCTAATATCTACACCTTCTGCTACTGGATCTTAGTTCATTTTTCCTAGCACACTTATTATTCAGTATAATATTGAAGTAACCCCCTACGCTATGCAGATGAACTTGCACTTGATTTCTCAGTCATTGATCTCTACACCTAACTTCATGTCCCAAAATTGTTTTATATTCTCTCTGTTGACTTATAAGACATTAACCTTGATTTCCTAATGCCCTCCATCTTTTCTTCAACAAACTCAAGTTTGTCCTTGTACGCTTTATTGCACTTTAAACAATTAAATTGTTTAGTGGGGCTAAAAAATAGAATTATCACTGTTTTGCCGCGAAATCACATACATTTTATTTAATACTAGCGAATTGCCCATCAAAAAATGACGGCAATGAAATTGTAAGGTAGCTAAATTAGTAAATGAATATAGTGTACCTATTTTGAAGCATTGTGATGAAGAGCTGGCAATCTGTGTTGATGTTGCTGCAGCATTAGTGGTGTGGAGCTGCTGTGTAAGCGTGATGAACGTGTGCAGTGTAACACTGTGCGTGCGCGAGACCAAACCGTTAGCGTAGTCGTGTACTTCCGCATTGGTGTAAAATGGCGAGTAATGTGTGGTATAGGTCTGTATCGGAATATCCGTAGGTGTTTTGTGGTGTTTTGCGAGTTTAGAGTGCTGTAGCCTCGTTTTCGTTTTGTTCGGCGGCCATTTTTTCTCTCGCTTAGATTTTTTTTTAGTCTCTAAACTGTTTTATTTCGAGTAAAATCGAGGTGTAAGTTGCATTTTTGAGGTCCTGGGTGCTCCCTCTTGGTGTAGGTAATTTTTTTATGTATGTGCTGTGTGTATGTATTGTGTTTTAAATGTTTGTATGTCGGCGTGTTGCGTCCGATGTTTGCGAGGTCGGAATGTGTGGTAACGTGTTTCGTACGTTGTTTGCGTTCCTCGTAAAATTTAGCGAGTGTCGTAATTTGTGTGTCGTGTTTTTTGAGTAGCGACGTGAATTTTGCGAGGGTTTGAGGCCCTTGCCCAGTGACCTCGCCAGCAACTGAGTCCCTCGCTTCGCGAGGGGCCTCAGTTGCTGGCATGGAGCGCCTTCGGCGCTCCATGCCAGCAACTGAGGCCCTTGCCCAGTGACCTCGCCAGCAACTGAGGCACTCGCTTCGCGAGGGGCCTCAGTTGCTGACATGGAGCGCCTTCGGCGCTCCATGCCAGCAACTGAGGCCCGTGCCCAGTGACCTTGCCAGCAACTGAGGCCCTCGCTTCGCGAGGGGCCTCAGTTGCTGACATGGAGCGCCTTTGGCGCTCCATGCCAGCAACTGAGGCCCTTGCCCAGTGACCTCGCTACGCGAGGGCCGCGGCTCGCTACGCGAGGGCCGCGGCTCGCTTTGCGAGCCACGGCCCTCACTTCGCGAGGCCTGCGGGCTCGCTACGCGAGCCCGCAAGCGTGAGCAACGACTCGTACGCTCACAACTATATATGTGATCCCTGCTTAGCGCTCTTTTCCCCGTTTATCGCTGATTCACATAGTGCTTGTGCATGCAGGAACGCATACACAGCGCTAAACGGGGTATTCCTGGATCTCTTTACATAAACATGTTCCCCTGTGTATTCAGCTAGACTGAAAGGGTTATGAGAAGCAAAGATGGAAAGATAAAGACATGCAGAAAGTATCGGCTGTTGAATCCATGAGGAGACCTAAGAGACCACTAAAGATTCAAAGGCATTGGGGATGACTAATTTATCTCCTCACGAGTGTAAACTCAGCCTCACTTTTAGTCTATATTTACATTGTGGTTTCAGCAGACCTAAATACGAAGGAGGTGCTCCTAATTCTCGAGAGATTATGGTTCCTACAATACTTCACCCATAAAACCTTTGGGCACTCTGCCACAGGCCATAACTTCATTGACCATTCATCTAATCCACCAAATTGCCATTTTATGCACAATTGAGGCTAATTAACATCAAGCACACACTCAGTACTGTATAATTATAGAGGAGAATGCACCTGTGCCCATACTGAAAGCATTTAATTTAATTTTATTATTGATCCTATTATCCTCCCCCCTTCCATATTGGAATTTCTTTTGGCTCCATAATGTCTCTAATAATTGGACAAAAAAAAGAAGACAACTGCACAGAGTTTGTTAGATGACCTGTATCCAGCAACCTATCCTGGGGCCTCATTCAATTGCAATTTGGCCAATTGAATAGGGCTCTATATAAGCACATAGCATGTTTTTTTACAGAAGTTTTTAGTTAGTGAAATTCTATACAAAAGCAAGGTCTTCACTAACTAAAAATGTCTGTAAAAAAATATGCTATGTGCTTACAGAGAGACCTATTCAATTGGCCAAATCGCATTTGAATGAGGCCCCTGGAGTCTATTGATAAACCAAACATGCCACCAGCATCTCATTACTACTTATGAGCATTGCTACCTGGATGTTCTGATAAGCTCAAGATATTGTCATTCCACCAGACTTATGATTAAAGCTGATGTAAGACATGATGCCACTCAGGGTCAAACCTTCCCTATTACCTGTTCCTAAAACATAAGTTATCTTTGAATATATTTGAGAAAATGTATCTAACGGCTTTACTCAAAAACCCACTGGTCCTTCACAAGCATGTCTCTTTTTTGTTACAAAGAAGAATTGAGGCTTATGACAAAGCTGTTTTCCAGTTTCAGATAGATACACATCTGTAAGAAGAAACAAACAGAAAAACTGTTGGTGAGGGGAGAAAAGTGCATTAAAGATATAACGCACAGTCACAAACATACTGGGAAAATAATGACACTGCTCATATAAAGCATGCAGTCGACAATGCCAGTTATTCTTGAACTAGAGTATTGCCCGTCAAAAAATGACTGCAATGAAATTGTAAGTGAGCTAATGCTGTTTGGTGTATGGTAATGAAATAAATAATACATTAATAAATGAATATACTTTACCTATTGTGAAGCATTGTGTTGAAGAGCTGCAATCTGTTTTGATGTTGCTGGAGCATTAGTGGTGTGGAGCTGCTGTGTAAGCGTGATGAATGTGTGCAGTGTAATAGTGTGCGTGCGCGAGACAAATCCGTTAGCGTAGTTGTGTACTTCCGCATTGTATAAGTTATTGTTCTAAAATGGCAGCTAATGTGTGGTATGCGTCTTAGCAGAATATCCGTAGTTGTTTTGTGGTGTTTTGTGTGTTTCTGTTGGTGTTTTGCGTGTTTAGAGACCTGTAGCCTCGTTTTCGTTTTGTTTGGCGGCCATTTTAGAGAATTTTTTAGTGTCTAAACTCTTTTATTTTTAGTTAAATTGAGGTGTAACTTCAGTTTTTGAGGTCCTGGATGCTCCCTCTTGCTGTAGGTAAGCTTTTTATGTATGTGTTGTGTGTATTTATTGTGTTTTAAATTTTTTCATGTCCGCGGGTTGCGGTCGATTTTTGCGAGGTCGTAATTTGTCGTAACGTGTCTCCTAGTTTTTTGCGAGGGCCGCAGTTGTTGGCAAGGAGCGCCTTCGGCGCTCCATGCTAGCAACTGAGGCCCTCGCTTCGCAAGGGCCGCTGGCTCGCTATGCGAGCCCGCAAGCGTTAGCAACAACTCGCATGCTCACAACTATATATGTGACTAGCGAATTGCCCGTCAAAAAATGTCGGCAATGAAATTGTAAGTGAGCTAATGCTGTTTGGTGTATAATAATCAAATAAATAATACATTAATAAATTAATATACTTTACCTATTTTCAAGTAATATATGGAGGAAGCATTCTGTTGAAGAGCTGGCAATCTGTTTTGATGTTGCTGCAGCATTAGAGGTGTGGAGCTGCTGTGTAAGCGTGATGAATGTGTGCAGTGTAATAGTGTGCGTGCGCGAGGCAAATCCGTTAGCGTAGCTGTGTACTTCCGCATTGTTCTAAAATGGCGGCTAATGTGTGGTATGCGTCTGTAGCGGAATATCCGTCGGTGTTTTGTGGTGTTTTGCGTGTTTTGCGTGGTGTTTTGCGTGTTTAAAGTGCTGTAGCCTTGTTTTCGTTTTGTTCGGAGGCCATTTTTTCTCTCGCTTAAAGAATTTTGTAGTGTCTAAACTCTTTTATTTTGAGTTAAATGAAGGTGTAACTTAATTTTTTGAGGCTTTTTATGTATGTGTTGTGTGTATTTATTGTGTTTTTCATTTTTTCCTGACCGCGGGTTGCGGACGTTTTTTGCGAGGTCGTAGTGGGTGGTAACGTGTCTCGTATGTTGTTTGCGTTACAACATAAAGTTTGCGAGGGTCGCAGTTGCTGGCAAGGAGCGCCTTCGCGAGGGCCGCGGCTCGCTATGCGAGCCCGCAAACGTTAGCAACAACTCGTATGCTCACAACTACATATGTGATACTCACATCTGATGGACATAGAAGCATAATGGAGAAAGAGTTACCAATTTACTGTTTGCTCTCTTTGTTTTGAGACTCCTTATGAAGAGATAAATTTCAAAAAATGCACACCAATGAAAGCAGTGGAAGCAAACTGCACCCCATTATTCAATTACAGAATATGGAGAACTTTATTATTATTATTCTTTATTTGTAATACTTCAATATATTCTGTAGCACTACAAAGGTGTTAAGTACAAAGAAAAATGCATTATTAAAACATATGGCAAAAAGTGGAGGGCAATGTCTATGAGCTTAAAACGTGAATTCCTAAATCACAAATTAATAGACAAGTTATATACGTAGTTTAGATGATTAACATACTTAAATAATTACTTTGGTCACTACTGCATAATTCCAAGTGTTAATTCTGCTATTAATATTAAGGACAGATAGATAAGTGTAAGGATTATTGCATATTTACTTATTCACCCCTATTGTGTTTTTTCCTTCCCATCATATCATATCTAACAAATTAAGAAGGGAGAGGCAGCTCTTGGATCTGGGCATTCACTTACTGTATCATATTACTGCTAACAGTGACATAACTAGCGTGTTGCTGTTATTGCACCATTCTATAACATATTCCCATTGCCAACACTGCACTTAACAGTTGTGGTGAAAATGTGTTTGTTGTCCCCCTCTAATACATGATTGCAAGTAAACAGAGGTAGTAAGGTGATATACTGACATTAAGGGTTACTGTGACAAAATAATCTAAACCACAGCTGGCACCTGCAACATATTTGCTTGGCTTTACAATATCAAAGGTGAGCAATAAGGATTTCAGTATAGAGTTTGACCGACTATATGTTATTCCAGGTCAGGGCTGCTCAGATGGAGACCAAACAGATATGAGTGGAATGGATGGAGTTAATTTGCTTATATAGGCTGCTAGACCTAACCTACTGTTTGTAACTGGACATTTAGCACTGTAATGTAAAAAGCCCCATTGGAGGACCATAAAGGATCCCAAACCATCTGGCACCCACCTTAACATGGGTGACCTGTGACTGACCCTCTGCAGACAGGCTGGAACCGCTATTGATTACTGGGACTCATGATGGACATGGAGTGATCAATTGATTGGTGGTCTGGGGAATCTGATGTACTGGTACGCCCTCCAGGGGACAGTTGAAGGCCTGCCATCTGATTGCTGCTCCACAGATCACTATAGGTTCTGTATGACCCCCAAATGGCCTAAGTTATAGGTGTGGAGTCCAGGCCTCCAGTCCCCACAGCAGGACACCAAAGGAAGTCCAACAGAGTCAGGTGTCTGAGATAAAAGTGTAAAGTGCTAAAAATACCCATATTAGGACTGACGCGTTTCGACGTCACTGGACGTCTTCCTCAAAGGCAAACACGGGTTGCTAAGGCGCCCGTCTATTTAACTGGTTAGCGTAACCATGGAGACCTTGTGTAATATCACGTGGGGTCAGAGAAGGGAAAACGGAGCTGCTAGTACTGAAAGGCTTATGTAAAGGGGACACAGCCCACTGGTCCTGTACAGAATGGCTCAAAATGATTGCAAAAGCGGGGAGAGAGTAAAATATAAAAGAATATGGTATAATACAGGCAAGATATACAGTCAAAATAAAGATGGGAATCAATAACCATTGTAAAGGAGGTAATATTAATGAGAGGATAATATAGGTAAAAGGAATAAAGTGAACTAGAGAGGGATATAGCAAATAATCATGATAGATATACTACATGCTACTGAACAGTAACAAGTAGTGAGAGAAAGAAGGTATGCTACTAAGAGAGGAGAGAGATATACCCATGCAGAAATGAACATCCTACTAGAGTGATGTGTGAATGAAATAATGAAATATTATATATGTATAAGGCAAAGTGAATATGTGATAAGAGGAGTAAATCTAGAATGAAATACTATATATGTGTATGTGTAACATAGCAGGATAATCCTGCTAATAAGTAATAAGTGGCTATAGTGAAAAATAAGAATATTAAACAGGATCATAGGAACTATGACCCAAAAAGTCCCAACTAAGGGAGACTTCTCTATCAAAAAAGGTAAAAGTGGTGTGAAAATACTACAGAGGGGAGGAGATGGCTATCCTAATAAAGTGTGTGAGGAATATAAGAATCAAAAAGGTGCATTGATATAATGAGTGAGATTAATGATCACTAAAAAGTAATCTACTCCAAGTAGCGGCCTACTAAAAAGATAAGTAGGCTAAAGAGTAAGTAATTTCCTCTAGATTATAAACTGGACTTGTAGCTAAATGAAGGAACCCCTCTTAAATGAAGGAAGTGAAAGTAAAACCTTCATTCAGTCCTTGTGGTGATAATGCTTTAAGTTTGTAGATCCAGCGTGCTTCACACTGGAGCAATTTTCTATCCAAGTCTCCTTTTCTAGGGCCCATATGTACCCTTTCAAGTATGGTAAATGTAAGAACATCACTGTTGCCTCTATGATAACACCTCACGTGGCGTGCCAAAGGTGTGTCAAGATTATTTTTGATCGAGTAGACGTGTTCCCCTATTCTTCTGCGTACTTGGCGCCTCGTTTTGCCTACATAGATCTTAGAACAAAGGCAGGTCGCCACATAAATAACGCTTGTGGAAAAACAATTGGTAAATTCTTTAAGTTTGAATTCCTCGCCACTTACTGGATGTTGAAAAGACTTAGATGGTTTAATATATTTGCAAAATTTGCATTTGCCACACCTGAAGCAGCCAGATAATGGTCTCAGCCATGTGGGATAAAGAGTACCCCCTTATTAAAGGGTTATTACATTATAATATAACTAATTTCACTGAGAAGTGAAAGGCTCTCATTTGTCCCATATTATCTTGTCCTCTTTTATTTGTGTGTTCAATCCTGGATTTTTTAACCAGTTTTTAACTTCGCCGTTGTGACATATTTATAATAAAGATTTGTTATATAATTTTCCCAATTCTGTAGGGAGGAAATAAAAGTGTAAAGTGGCAACCAGGTTCCTTATGACAGTGACTTTATCTCCACAAGTGGACTGAAACAATGCTATTGTAGCTTTAAGAAGTGTGATGAAGCATTTGACATTAGCAGTTATGTGCTGCAGCTTCAGCACATCTAGCCAGAGATGCCTACAAGCCATTATTTGTGACCAAGTGGCGGACTACCAACAAGTGAAATAGTCCAGCTGGCACAATATGCTGACACCCCAGAGTCTTATTAATGACAGTTTTGTAACCAGCAGCAAGATGCTCGGGATACCCACCTTGAATTGCTATGGAAGCTACAACATGCTTGCCGAGGATGGTGGGTGGATAGTGCCATGCACACTGTGAAACATGTCCACCAACCTGAGTTCCGAGAAAAATACTACCCATGTTCACCCACTGCCCTATGACAGTGGATCTAGGACCTAAAGTGTATTACTGCAGAGGAGCCACTCAGTTGGCAGGTTATTCTTTTAAAACTCAAACTACCACTGCTGGGACTCTGTACTTTGCAGCATTCCCCTGGATAATGTACCCTAGTAGCTATGCACCATGAACAATGCACCGTAGCAGCTTCCCTACCGGATGCTCTTTAACCAGCCAAGGATCCAGTTACCTACACATCTGGACCCTTCTTTACCCAAGCTCAGTTTGCCTCTTCTCAGCAAAGACAACCTTTTAAAAATGAGCCAGGAAAACTTGAGGACAAGGGAGTTAGCCATAACACACACACAACAAATGCACTGAGCACAGCATATGGAGGATGTCATGTCAAACAACTTGTGGTCAAGGGGGAACCCTCTTGAACCACACTCTTCATGATCCTGCAGGGGCACAAGACAGAGCTGCTAAGGAACTGTACAAGTCTGTGTGGGACTTCTACCACAGAACTCAATGGGAAGAATTCCCCATGTAATACACCATAGACCGTAGGCCTGTCTCTGATTGGAGTTCAAAGTTCTTGAGTTGCTAGAACCTGCTGTGATTGGTTTACTTAGATTTTTACCTGGATTGGCACTCAGCCAAGCAGATGGCTGCATAGGCACAAGGGTGCCAATTGGATTATAATTCATGTTGACGGTGCAGTAAGATGGAGAAAAACACAGAGTCACTTGTGAAAGTGTCTATAACGCCTAAAGTGATGTCTACCTAGGATAAGGGGAAAGAACAGCTGCATGGACTGGCACAGATACTGCAGACCGATGTGCCCAGAATATCACCAGTTAAGCATATCACACCAGGAATCCTCACATTGAAGGTCAATTTCCTATACCTGTGGCTTTTTAAATTGCAATTAGTGTCTGTGTATAAATAGCCAATGAGTTTGTTAGCTCTAAAGTGGATGCACTGAGCAGGCTAGATACTGAGCCATGGGGTACTGTCAAAAGATCTGCGTAACAAGGTAATGGAACTTCATAAAGATGGAAAAAGATATAAAAAGATATCCAAACCTTGAAAATGCCAGTCAGTACTGTTCAATCACTTATTAAGAAGTGGAAAATGTGGGGATCTCTTGATACCAAGCCAGGGTCAGGTAGACCAAGAAAGGTTTCAGCCACAACTACCAAAAGAATTGTCTGTAATACAAAGAAAAACCTTGAACACTTGAACAACACTTGAACAAAAATGAGCTGCATGGTCAAGTTGCTAGAAAAAAGCCTTTGCACCAATGCCACACAAAAAAAACCTGGTTACAATATGCCCGACAACACCTTGACACGCCTCACAGCTTCTGACATACTGTAATTTGGAGTGACAAGACCAAAATAGAGCTTTATGGTCACAACTATAAGCGCTATGTTTGGAGACGGGTCAACAAGGCCTATAGTGAAAAGAATACCATCTCCACTGTAAAGCATGGTGGTGGCTCACTGATTTTTTTTGGGGGGGAGCTCTAAAGGCACAGGGAATCTTGTGAAAATTGATGGCAAGATGAATGCAGCATGTTATCAGAAAATACGGGCGGACAATTTGCATTCTTCTGCACGAAGGCTGCGCATGGGACGCTCTTGGACTTTCCAGCATGACAATGACCCTAAGCACAAGGCCAGGTTGACTCTCCAGTGGTTACAGCAGAAAAAGTTGAAGGCTGTGGAGTGCCCATCACAGTCTCCTGACCTAAATATTATCGAGCCACTCTGTGGAGATCTCAAACGTGCGGTTCATGCAAGACGACCAAAGACTTTGCATGACCTGGAGGCATTTTGCCAAGATGAATGGGCAGTTATACCACCTGCAAGAATTAGGGGCCTCATAGACAACTATTACAAAAGACTGCACACTGTCATTGATGCTAAAGTGAGAAAATACACAGTAATAAGATTTATTATGCAAACTTTTGAACAGGGTCATTTCATTTTTTTCTTTGTTGCCATGTTTTGTTTTATTTTTGTGCCATTCTGTTATAACCTACAGTTGAATATGAATCCCATAAGAAATAAAAACAATGTGTTTTGCCTGTTCACTCATGTTTTCTTTAAAAATGGTACATATATTACCAGTTCGCCAAGGGTATGCAAACTTTTGAGCACAACTATATTTCTTAAACTTTAGGAATTTGTCTAGAAAACCTCAATAGGCAGCTCAGGAAAACACAGACTGCCCTGCTAATACTAATGAAATGCTATGATGTAGGAGATTGGGACTGAGAGGTCTGAGAGGTACAACTAAGAGCATCATTCAATTTCTCATTTCTTAAAATGAAATGGCAAAATGTGCTAAGTAACTTCACTCCTCTCAACATGATTATGAGTGTGCTACTCGCAATATCTGCGAATAACCCCATTCATAATGTTACATCTTTCTTTCCCATTCATTTTCACACATCATTAATGTTACTTGCTTTTGCTCCATAACAACTATTCAATTACAAATGCTGCTGCTGGGGGGGGAATGGGGCTGCTGAGGGTCTGAATGGTGCTACTGGGGGTCGGGCTGAATTGGGCTCCTGAGGGGCTGAATGGTGCTACTGTGGGGTTGGGGGGTGAATGCGGCTGCTGGGGGTGAAAGGGGCTGCTGAGGGTAAGTGGTGTTGCTGGGGGTTATGGGGCAGCTGGGAGGGGATAAATGGTGCTGCTGGGGGGTTGAATTGTGCTACTGGGGGGTTTGGGGCTGAATGGGGCTGATGGGGGTGAAGGGGGGGTGAACAGGGCTGCTGAGGGGCTGGATGGTGCTACTGGGGGGGTTGGAGGCTGAATGCGGCTGCTGGGGGGGAAAGGGGCAGCTGGGGGTGAGTGGTGTTGCTGAGGGTTATAGGGATGCTGCGAGGGGATATATGGTGCTGCTGGGGACTGAGTGGTGCTGTTGGGGGTTTGGGCTGGGGGTTGAATGGGGCTGCTGAGGGGTGAATGGTGCTGCTGTGGAGTTGGTGAATGGTGCTGAAGGGGTGAATGGTGCTGCTGTGGGGTTATGGGGTTGAGTGGAGCTACTGGGGGAGCTGAATGGTGCTACTATGGGGTTGGGGGCTGAATGGTGGTGCCGGGGGGGTGAATAGTGCTTCTGGGGGGGGGGGGGGGGAGGCTGAATGGTGCTGCTGATGGGTTGTGGGGCTGAAGGGTGCTGCTGCACTACAGAAAAGGAACATGTTAGCATATTTTTTTTTGCTTAGTATAAATATAAATATATATATATATATATATATATATATATATATATATATATATATATAGTGCCTTGTAAAGGTATTCACCCCCTTGACTTCTTGACTTTTTACCTATTTTGTTACATTACAGCCTTAAGTTCAATGTTTTGTTAATCTGAATTTTATGTGATGGATCAGAACACAGTAGTCTAAGTTGGTGAAGTGAAATGAGAAAAATATATACATAAAACTATTTTTTAGAAATAGAAAACAGAAAATTGGCATGTGCGTATGTATTCACCCCCTTTATTATGAAGCCTATAAAAAGCTCTGGTGCAACCAATTACCTTTAGAAGTCACATAATTAGTGAAATGATGTCCACCTGTGTGCAATCTAAGTGTCACACGATCTGTCATTTTATATACACTCCTTTTTTGACAGGCCCCAGAGGCTGCAACACCTAAGCAAGAGGCACCACTAACCAAATAATGCCATGAAGGCCAAGGAACTTTCCAAACAAGTAAGGGACAATGTTGTTGAGAAGTACAAGTCAGGGTTAGGTTATAAAAAAATATCCAAATCTTTGATGATCCCCAGGCACACCATCAAATCTATCATAACCAAATGGAAAGAACATGGCACAACAGCAAATCTGCCAAGAGACGGCCGCCCACCAAAACTCAAGGACCGTGCAAGGAGAGTATTAATCAGAGAGGCAGCACAGAGATCTAAGATAACCCTGGAGGAGCTGCAGAGTTCCACAGCAGAGACTGGAGTATCTTTACATTGGACGACAATAAGCCGTACGCTCCATAGAGTTTTGCTTTATGGCAGAGTGTCCAGAAGAAAGCCTTTACTTTCAGCAAAAAACAAAATGGCACATTTTGAGTTTGCAAAAAGGCATGTGGGAGACTCCCAAAATGTATGGAGGAAGGTGCTCTGGACTGATGAGACTAAAATTGAACTTTTTGGCCATCAAAGAAAACGCTATGTCTGGTGGCCAGAAGAAAGCCTTTACTTTCAGCAAAAAACAAAATGGCACATTTTGAGTTTGCAAAAAGGCATGTGGGAGACTCCCAAAATGTATGGAGGAAGGTGCTCTGGACTGATGAGACTAAAATTGAACTTTTTGGCCATCAAAGAAAACGCTATGTCTGGTGCAAACCCAACACATCACATCACCCAAAGAACACCATCCCCACAGTGATACATGGTGGTGGCAGCATCATGCCTTGAGGATGTTTTTCAGCAGCCGGGACTGGAAAACTGGTCAGAGTTGAGGGAAAGATGGATGGTGCTAAATACAGGGATATTCTTGAGCAAAACCTGTGCCCCTCTGTGCGTGATTTGAGGCTAGAACGGAGGTTCACCTTCCAGCAGGACAATGACCCCAAACACACTTCTAAAGCAACACTTGAGTGGTTTAAGGGGAAACATGTAAATGTGTTGGAATGGCCTAGTCAAAGCCCAGACGTCAGTCCAATAGAAAATCTGTGGTCAGACTTAAAGATTGCTGTTCACAAGCACAAACCATCCAACTTGAAGGAGCTGGAGCAGTTTTACAAGGAGGGATGGGCAAAAATCCCAGTGGTAAGATGTGGCAAGCTCATAGAGACTTATCCAAAGCGACTTGGAGCTGTGATTGCCTCACAAAGTGGCTCTACAAAGTATTGACTTTAGGGGGGTGAATAGTTATGCACTTTGGCTTTTTCTGTTATTTTCTTATATTTGTTGTTTGCTTCACAATAAAAAAAAACATCTTCAAAGTTGTGGGCATGTTCTGTAAATAAATTAGGCAAATCCTCAAACAATCCATGTTAATACCAGTTTGTGAGGCAACAAAACACGGAAAATGCCAAGGGGGGTGTATACTTTTGAAAGGCACTATAGATATATATATATATATATATATATACATATATAAAGAAATAAATATATATATATATATATATATAAAAATATATAAATATATATATATATATATATATATAGACACAGACCTACATATTTAGATATTTATTGTTTCTATATATTTAATATATACTTTATATATGTACTGCGTTGAGGTTGGAGTGGGTTCGGGAAGTGCAAAAAAAAAATTGTGCCCTCTCCCTCCTGGGGGGGCAGTTTTTTTGGGGGGGTTTTCACCGGGCCCCCTATGCACTAGCTCCGCCACTGGAACGAACAATACTTTAGTAGGTTTGTTCTATAGGCAGCCTCTTTTAGCTCACTTGTGCCCTTCACAGGGAGAAATATCCTGTAGTATATTAGTCTGGTCTCATTCGCTGACGAGGCCCACAGAGGCCAAAATGTACGTCTGGGGTTTCTTGTTCCTGTTCAGGGAGAATTGCCTGGTATTTCTGGGCTGGATCACTCTAGTGAGTGGAACCGGACTGATATACTACCGGATATTTCTGCCTGTGAAGGGCACAAGTGAGATAAAAGAAGTTACTCTCTGAGTAGGTAACCAGACCTATAGAACAATTCTAATTAGGTATGGTTCATCTCAGATAGGCACCTCTACTCTTTTTGGTTAGGATTTAAATGACAAAGAAGTACTTGATGAACCCCCAAGGCAAGGGTTAACACTTTAGAATCCATGGGTGTCCTTGTAGGACCCCTGCAGCATCTGGGTTAATTTTAAATTCCACTGTGGCCTGATTGATTGGGATCCCTGTGGTGGAGGTTAACTTATAGGTGCAATTGGGGTCCTTTGCACAGGGTTAACATTTCTAGGTGCCATGGGGGTCTCAATGGACCCCCATATTTATTTAGATCATTGCCAGGGGGTGATCACAGAATGGGGGAATAGGTTTGGAGCAGGGAAGGGGCGATGGGTAGTGGGCTAGGAGAGAGAAATCAGAAGCAAAGGCATTTCTGCCTTTGCAAGTTCTCTAGAGTGTGAGAAAATCAATAGGAAATTGTTGTATTTTGTGTCTCTGGCTTGCCATAGTCCTCAGGGGTAGCTCTCTAGCAATCATGCTGAGAGGCGGAATAGAATAGGCAGGAAAAGTTACTTGGCACTATTTACCAGTGCAACTTTGTGATATAGGGACAAGAAAAACACCATAATGCAGATTGACTGTTTTATTAGGAGAACCACTAACAGACCACTTATGATCCAACATCAGAACACCACTTATTTGGGGGGACGATGTGACAAAATGACCTATTTGGCTGGTAGCACTTGAGCTTTGCATCATCAATTTGAACTATATAATTAACAGGACATAGAAGATTTCTTTATTTCACAAGGAATATATTATACCTAATATACATATATGTCTCTTTACTTTTATATACTTTATGTTATTAAATGTACTCGTTTGGGTCTGCCCTCTGTAGTGCAGTGTTTCTATTAGCCTGTCACTGACGTCTCTCAGGGAGCATAATTCAGAATGTTGCTAGTGAATGGTTGCTATGAGACAGGACAAGCCCTGCTCTGAGAAGAATAATGTCTTCATGAGCTGATGGAGCAGAAACTATTTATGAACTATTTGTAAGATTTTAGGAAGAAAAAAACAGAATAAATGACGCAAAAGTAAAGAGATACAGAGATATATTATATTCCTAGGGCAATTTGCTCTGATTTGCTAATATGTTGCTTGATAATAATAGGATAGATCATGTTGCCACCACAGAAACAAACCTGCCCACTTATAATTGGGACTATTTATGTGTCACTTTAACATAAACTTGGACATTCTGTGAGATTTCAGTTCAGCAAATGTAACGTAATGTTTTACACTGGCAGGATAAGGCTGCACCCTCTAGTGTTAATCTATGACAATTTAAAATGCTGAGAGGTATATAGCCATGCAAGTGAGAAAGTGCTATTAAATACAGTATAATGAGACACTAAAATTGAACAGAGAGGAGAGTAAAAGTCATTTTTAAAAAGGTTTTTTTTATATAACTAAACTAGATCATCTCCCTGGTTATTTTACAAATAAAAAAAATCACAGATTTGCAATTTTAATGTGTATATGCAATTGTTTGTTTCTTTATTGCGTTAATCTATTTTCTTTTCTCAGCTGATTATGGGCCATATTCTATTAGCTACTTGCAAATGCCTTGAACTCATAAATTGAGCTTTGGGTGTTTTTTTATAAATGTTTAAATTAATTTTATTGACTTAAGAATTAATTAGTGCCATTAAGTAATATTTGCCAAAATATGTAGCAATATTAAGAGTGATTTTAAGTGTGTATAAATTTACGAATTGGGCCCAGATCTATCCCTCTTCACCTTCGCATGTCTTCGGCAGCGCTGCAATTACAGGAGCCATCCGGCAGAGGGCGCTGTCAATTTTCGGGTGTCGTCATGTTTGATGTAAGGCAAAGAACTATTCTCCCCTCTGACGTGGCGCAACTCGACTGCGCTGAATTGATAGCGAGGCCATTGTTAGGTGCGGCGCGGGCACTCCGCCCCCCAGGGCTTCGGGCGCGCCTCTCATAGCTCAAGGCCTTTTCTGTCGGCACGCCTTATATGAAAATCGGCAGCTCCATCTGACGGTCGGCGGCGCGATTGCAGTATTTAGATTTTGCCAAGGTGAAGAGGGAAAGGACCTAGGGCCCTATATTTGTAACATTTTCCGAATGGTGTGTACTTAAAAATACTGGCAGTTCTAGATGTCAAAATCCCATTACGCATTTTTTTTTTTTCCTTCCACCTCAGTAAATTTATCAGAAAAAAACAAAATGGTAGGTTCCATGGCAATGTAATTGTGTTTAAAGGATAAAAAAATGAAAGCTGCATTATTTTTCTATTTTACTTACTAATCATTTTGCAGGTTTTTAAACATTGTTTTTCAAAAAGTATATAGTTTAAACATAGGTCTGGGATTGTCACTGTTATTTCATGGAATGGGGATATCAGTGGTTGTAGTGTATAGACTGGGGTGATTGATTTCCTATGGTATAGGTTCTAATCACTGATAAATTGTATACTAATAGCTACATATTTTTCTCTTAGAAATAATCAGATTAATGTCATGGGTGATCAGATATTGTGTTCTATCTGTATGCCTATCAACAATACCTTGTTGGGAGAGGTTATCACTAGGGACTAATGGAGGAATACATTGGTTCTGCTTCCTTCCCCATATCCTACCAGGTACCACATAATTTGACAAGGAAGCCTTACATGTAGTCATGTGATATTACCCATTAGAATGTAAGTTTTTGAGTTTTCAATCTTCTAAGGTGCTTTAGGGAAAGCACTATGCAAACTAGGTTCTAAACTCAAAGACAGGGCCCTCCAATATTTGCAATGTGTTAATTTTGTGTTGCCTTGTACTTAACCCTTGTACAGTGCTATACAATATGTTGGCACGTTTCAAATAAAGACAATAATACTATCACTAGGTCACATGACAGATGGAAGGCAAGGCGATTGGACAGGTGGGAGGTAAGGGAGCGGAAGAGGTGCTACAGTCTTTTCTCCACTTGACCACCAGATAAATAAAACAGGGGCACATAAGGGCATATAGTAAAGGGTGTGCAGTCTAAAAAAAAAGTCTGATCATCCAGGGAGGAGTGAGATCATTTTTATAATAATGGTAACAGTGCCCACTGCCAGCAATAATTAGATAAAAGTCTGGCAAATGAATGCCACTCATATGTAATGGTGCATATCATAAAATGAATTCATGGATTCTTTACATTTCATAGTGGAAAGGTTAAAAGTAACCTGTAAGATATCATATGATGACCTTAAGGCAGATGGAAGAATGGTGGGCCATATTCTATTGGTACTTGCAAATGCCTTGAATTCATAAATTTGACTTTGGGTGTTTTTTTTTTAAATAAATGTTTATATGCATTCTATTGACTTAAGAATTCATTAGTGCCAATAAGTAGAACGTGATCATCTCCCTGGTTATTTTACAAATAAAAAAAAATCACAGATTTGCAATTTTAATGTGTATATGCAATTGTTTGTTTCTTTATTGCAGTGATCTATTTTCTTTTCTCAGCTGATTATGGGCCATATTCTATTAGCTACTTGCAAATGCCTTGAACTCATAAGCTGGGCTTTGGTTGTTTTTTTTTTATAAATGTTTAAATTATTTTTATTGACTTAAGAATTAATTAGTGCCATTAAGTAATATTTGCCAAAATATGTAGCAATATTAAGAGTGATTTTAAGTGTGTATAAATTTACAAATTGGGCAATTGAATCTGGCCCTATGTTTGTAAGCACTAAACCAGATGAACAGCCTTTCAGCAGAAGTGGCAGGGACACATATAGTAAAGCAATTTAGTCATGCCCAGGATATTCATGAGGGAGTCATAAGAATGTACTAAACTAAAATATTTAGATGAATATAATAGGAACAGTAGCTATTGAGATTTGTAGTGCTAAACTACTCTCTTTGCATGTGAGTAATAATAATATTGATAGATATTTAATTATATAATGGTTGATTCTGTTGGATTATTATAGAACTAGTCAAATAATACCGGTACATCTTGATTTACATTTATTCAGGGATTCAAAAATATATACAGTATGTTGTACTTATTCTTTATTCAGATTTTTGTTATTAGCACGGTTTGATTTATTTTTGGAAAACTTATAAAAATGTTCTCTCTATGACTACATTTAACAAATAACAAAGTTAAGTCACATTGCAGTTTTGTAGCCCACAATGACTCCCTTCTAATTATCCCTTGCCATTTTAAGGTGACACAGAGGGACACTGTGCATATTTCTATGTGCAGTCTCTGTTCTAGAATGAGAAACTTGCTTTAATAATATATGTCAACAGGGGGAGAGAGTGTCACAGAGTCCACCCTTGGGCAACATTTGTTGATATTTAGTCTGTTGGCCAAAATCCCAGTTGCAAATACTTCTGTTCATATAAGGTTCATGTTTACCAGTAAAGAAAACTCTTGCTTTTAGCTTTTTTAAATAAGCTTTTTTTTTTTTTTTTTTTTTGGCAAGTAAAATCCCTGTGTGTAAAAAAAAAAAAAAAAAAAAAAAAAATAGAAAAAAAAAATCTTGGCCACAAACACAGTAGGTTTTTGCATAAATTCATATGTGATGAATGGTTGATTTTAATACTATTTGGGCATTTGTCAGAACCTAACAAATATACATAGTGATGTTAGTTCATACATCTAAATACCTGAATATAGCCTTTATTCTAGAAATAAATTAGGGGTATGTTTGCTTGCCTGGAGTCACATTAGGAATATTTTAAATGTTGAGCATCTCAAGCAGGCGCCACACAAGATTAAATGAAAAAAAAATCATAAAATGAATGGTATTTTGGTATTTAAACTTTTAATCCGTTCACAATGAACTCTCAGAGTGTTTAAAATGTTTTTTTTTTTATATAAAGAAGGATAAACGGGGATCTTCCATTAAAGCTAATGAACCCCACTACACTGCCCCCCACATATCTTACATAAATAACCCTTTACTCTGGACAATTTGAGGGCTATACATTTAATGTAAGGTAGAGAATAGAAATTAAATGTAGGCACATTTTAAATCAACAAACTTGGAATCATTGAGGTTTTGAAGAACCACAGTACAATAAATACCAAGATAAATTAAATTAAAAGAGACCTCTGCAGAGGACCATTATAGATGAACTGACAGCCAGCTAAACATTGATAGAATAGTACAGCATAGGGTGTCATTATCTGTAAAGTTATGTAGACCTCAAACTAATACACTGGACAACTCCTGGGGGCTGAAATACATTGGGTGGGTTTGTTATTGCTGCTTTTATAAATTACTGTCAAAAATGCATTGTAAAATATGTATTTAATCATGTGGGTTTAACCCATTCCCAACTGCACTTTACATTTTTCTGCAAGGTGATTTTTTTTCCTAGTGACATTTGTAATTGTGGAGCTTTGCTACTGTGATATCTCTAGATAGATAGATAGATAGATAGATAGATAGATAGATAGATAGATAGATAGATAGATAGATAGATAGATAGATAGATAGATAGATAGATAGATAGATACTAATAGTCAGAGAGGGGTGAATAGATAGATAGATAGATAGATAGATAGATAGATAGATAGATAGATAGATAGATAGATAGATAGATAGATAGATAGATAGATAGATAGATAGATAGATAGATACTAATAGTCAGAGAGGGGTGAATAGATAGATAGATAGATAGATAGATAGATAGATAGATAGATAGATAGACAGACATTAGATACTAATAGTTAGATAGATAGATAGATAGATAGATAGATAGATAGATAGATAGATAGATAGATAGATAGATAGATACTAATAGTCAGAGAGGGGTGAATAGATAGATAGATAGATAGATAGATAGATAGATAGATAGATAGATACTAATAGTTAGATAGATAGATAGATAGATAGATAGACATTAGATACTAATAGATAGATAGATAGATAGATAGATAGATAGATAGATAGATAGATAGATAGATAGATAGATAGATAGATAGATAGATAGATAGATACTAATAGTCAGAGAGGTAGAGATAGATAGATAGATAGATAGATAGATAGATAGATAGATAGATAGATAGATAGATAGATAGATAGATAGATAGATAGATAGATAGATACTAATAGTCAGAGAGGTAGAGATAGATAGATAGATAGATAGATAGATAGATAGATAGATAGATAGATAGATAGATAGATAGATAGATAGATACTAATAGTCAGAGAGGTAGAGATAGATAGATAGATAGATAGATAGATAGATAGATAGATAGATAGATAGATAGATACTAATAGTTAGATAGATAGATAGATAGATAGATAGATAGATAGATAGATAGATAGTCTCACAATTACAACACCAAGTCACCAGAAATGAACACAAATAAGACAATGTCACGTGAATAGTCTTAGCTGATACACTTGGAGCAGTATAACTAAATTGATACATTAAATGCACTTTGTTAATTCAGATTTGTAGTTTGGGGAATCTGATGAATAGCCTGTAGTTTGTTACATGTATAGACAGTGTATGCTTAATGATCATTATACATACATGTATCACTGAGCTTCCCAATACAAGGTATCACTTGATCCCCTATCATGTAGGTGCTGTTGACTTTCCACAACAACCTTACAACGAGGTGACAACTCCTCAGTGTCCCAACACAGATGACACACATGTCATTAGCCACCCATCAGATAAGATACATTTTACCAAGAAGCCAATAGCATCTTGCAAGACGACTTTGATGTAAGACTCTTCTATATGTCAGTTTGCTGAGGTGACTCCTTATCTAGCAAAGTCTTCTGATGTTTTAGAATAATTTATCTATAGCTTTGACTGTGTGTGTTTTTTTTACCAAGGGGGGAGGGAGCCATAGGATCAAGCCAGTGGCCAAGGGTCAAGTTTCAATGGTGTCAAACCACAATGGTAGGTGTGAAAGACACGTGTTCTACACCAAATGAGATGTCATCCATTACAAAGCTAAGTATGTTACCTCCTTCTCATCATCTTATAACCTTTAGCAAGCAACCCCAAACTGATTAAAGAACAGAATGCACTGAGCTGGTTAGATAAGGAACACTTAGAGTAAGCAATATAATGTTAGCACAGTTATAAGAAATAACAGCCAGTTAAAGAAGCAAAGGCAAATAAACACCCACAAAGTAGCTGGAACATAACAAGACCTGCACAGGTTTAATATTTTAGTGGTTTTACTTTAATTCTGCACTGTTTTTTTTACTACAATAAAGAATAAATAGCAGATAGTTTCCATTTACAAGATTAGTTTTTGTCTTTCAAAATGTGTTCTCTGTATTTACAATAACTGGAAAAAGAAAATAAAATCTCACTTTTCTGAGGTCCACCAAAAAAAATTCCCAAATAATGGGAACAAAAAAAAAAGCTTCTATATAAAGAAATTTTAAAAACATTTAAATTTAAAAAAATGCTCTTTGAATATAAATACAGTTACATTAGACAAAAAATAATAATATTAAAATAAAATCACAACCAGAATAATAGTCTTGGAAGTACAGTAGACGCTGGTTATTTAAAAGAATAATACTGACCTTTTAATAGTAATTTAGACTGGTACCATATATACACACATATACATTCCTACATATTACAGTGCATACAACATTAACCATAAAGCTATGTCTTCTGCAGAAGTCCATGAAAGTCCTAACATGAGCATTTGCACTCAGATATGATGGGGTATTGGATGGGTATCCATGTGCACCTTTGCAGTGCCCTTCGTTGGCACCTCCACCTTAAGATAGTCAGATGCATGGACTTGGCAGCTTTGCAGACCATGCCCTCTGGTACAGAACACGACCTCTTACTGTAGCAGCTTCCAACTTTAACATAGCGAGGCCAAAACCTGGTGCCCAGGTCGTTCCACGTGTAGAGGACAGGGCAGAAGGTCTGGGACCACAGCCACATCTGCAGCTTCCTTCTGAGTTTCTTGCTCAGTCTGTGCTTCTTACCTTGGAGTCCATCATAAAACTCCAGTCCTTTGATTTCTGCTGGCATTGCCCCTGAAGGCTTCTGCCTGAGGAGGAGATCCAGCTCCCCAAGGTCCTCCACTCCAAGTCTGTCCTCTGGCAGGTTGATGGCCATAAAGTTGGGGTCAAAGTGTCCACCCATGAGAGTCCTGAGCAAGGTTTCATTGAGATCCTTTTCCTTGGGATCAAATATTGGGTCCGGATGTTCAATAAGGTCCACCAGTGGTAGGTTTTCGCTAGGAGCTGGTCTGATGTGAAGATAATGTTGACAAACTCCTTGGTCTATTCTAAGTCCAAGGAATACCACCAGGGCATAAATAGTCACAAGGCACTGGGAATGATCCATGCTGCAAATAACCACACGAAATAAGCACAGAGGTCTCCTCTTTTGCCAAAGATCATAAATAATGCATCAGAAGGGATATGGGGGTCTCAGATACCCAGCAGTCTCTCTGATCCCCTCCTTCTCATTGCAATCACCAGTTCACAAGTTGTCTCGATCCCTCAGCAGCCCCAGCACTCACTACTTATGGCACCAGCTTGTCTGGCTTTTGGGTTCAACCTCCCCCTTCTAAATATTCTTCACTTTCAGCTCGATCACCATGGTAACCAAGGACTCGAATTTTTTTTTCTTCCCCCCCCCTCAGAATAAAGAGAGGATATTCGTGAAAGGCACAAAATAAGAAGTGAAATAATTTGAATAAGAAAAGAAAGTCCCAAGCAGGCTAATTGTGCTGCAGCTATTTCCAGGACTGCTTGTGGGTGAAAGTTGTGGCATCCATAGATGTGCGATGTGCAATCCTCACACAGGAGCTGTTGGGATAGTCCTGGTAGTCTTCTTCTCTTTCCTATTAATACTGCAGATCTCTCCCTAGTACTTCTGAGTACTTAGGATATATTAGCAGGCTTCATACGGCTGTGATGTAATTCATGTTTAAGTAGTGTAGTGGCCTGTGGCCAGGGTTGGTTGTCTGTGCTGACACCTCCCTCTCTTCTTGAGTGGTGGACCTGTGGGGGGCGCGTCCTTCCCCTTCAGAGTGCTTGGAACTTGGTAGCTGCCGCCCTCTACTGGCCTCAATTAGCTTAACTAGCACACAATACTGGCTTCACACGGATTTTCTTATCAAATGTAGATCTCATCAAGCAGCAGTAAATAAATACTAAACACTATTACACTAGTACAATAGGAATATGTGACTTGTGCTATACACAACAACAGCATCCCAGTCCCAATAATGTAATCAGCCTTATCCTTATAAATGTGTAGGAACCAGAATAATTCTGGGGGGGGATAGCTTATATGTACATACATACAAACATAGAAAAATCTGGGGGGTCCCCCATCCCCCCTAGCTCCTACACCCATGTACATGTGTATAGAGATGACAGACATGTGTTGGACCCACCACACATACATATATGTGTTTGTGTCATATAACTTGCACATTTTAATTCTCATTAAGTGCTCTTGCAGCATTACAAAAATCTGGCATTTTTCATTAAGCACAATTTGCTAAATTTAGTTCAGCAAGAATAATACACGTATAATAAAAAACAAGATCTTAATATAAGCATTTACATAAAAATGTCTCCAGCCAGACACAAGAAACTCTCAAGGAGCTAAGATAAATAGTATTTAACACCCACATTTTTTTTTCCTACAATAGGGGGGACATTTATCTTGCAGTATGTTAAATAGTCTTTTTTTTATATGCCAAGCATTTTGTAAACATTATTGCCACCCAAATGCAAAGTTCATCTTAACATTGTGTCAAATATTTTCATAAGGTATAGACTTTTGTCTTGGTTCAGGAGATCTCCATTGGCGTGCTGATAAACTGTTTATCTTGGCTTTTATGAGGGCGCCTCTGTTGAAGCCTTGTGGAGACAGGACCCTTGGTGTTTGTCTTGAGCTACCTCCTCTTTGCTCTATATATCATGCTAGGGGGAATCTATAGTCTCCAAGCAAAGTGTCCCAAAGATTTCTCATCTGCAATTAATTCTGTGCTGTCAGAAATCACTTTCTAATGCAGGAAAAATATTTTAACAATGTAAGAAGAAAAAAAAATAACAGACAGCAGATGCATACACCAATTATTTTAAGGTATTTTAATTACAATTACCAAAAACACAGTAAAAAAAAAGGTGATCCCTTTCCTAATTTCATATTAAGTGATAATACACTTAAATAAATACAATATCTGAATTGCCAGGAATAGATTTAATTTGATTTCCTTGAGATATCCCAGGCAATAATCAGAGCATTGGTCATAAAGTAAAACGAAATCCCCAGAGCAGTGATTCATTTATTCACACTACTAAATGGAGCCAGCACATACTGTCACAGGCTCTGGGCTACTAATAGCCTCCCTCTCATTATTAAGGCCAATTCAAACATTGCTAATTGTCTGATCAATTTCTAGACAACCATCAAATTCTCTCCTCTCAAATATATAGTTTTAAGGAGGGGAGATAAGCTGAATTACATAATGTGATAGGGCCTCATTCAAATTCGATTTGGCCAATTGAATAAGGCTCTATATAAGCACAGAGCATATTTTTTTACAGAAGTTAGTTAGTGAACTTCTATCCAAAAGCAAGGTCTTCACTAACTAAAAAAATCGGTTAAAAAAAATGCTGTGTGCTTATATAGAGCCCTATTCAACTGGCCAAATCGTAATTGAATGAGGCCCCTAGTTATTAAAGGGCAAAACAAATGAATTAAATGCAAAAGTTTAAAAAAACTAAGCCCCACATTTATATGATATAGCCTTACCCCAAGACTTAGGAATAGAACAAGTTAATATCATTACAATTTTAACTCAGATTTCCTTATATACAATGCCACAACACTGTATGGCTCTTATTAAATATACAATTATGATCTTATAGATCTCTAGGGCCTCATACAATTGTGATTCGGCCAAGTGAATAAGGCTCTATATAAGCACAGAGCATATTTTCTTTTACAGAAGTTTTTAGTTAGTAACTTCTATCCAAAAGCAAGGTCTTCACTAACTAAAAACTTCTGTAAAAAACATGCTCTGTGCTTATATGGAGCCATATTCAATTGGCCAAATTGCCATTGAATGAGGCCCCTAGTCTGTTATTTATATACTTTAATGGTTATGTGCAATTGTTTAAAAAAAAACATAATTTTAATGAAATATTGATTATTAAGGAGTTTCACTTAACATATTAACATTGTAGTGCCTGCTAATACTTGCTATATTCACATTTGTTTGTAATATTTAAGTCTTTGTTACATGAATTTGTATATTCTGAATTAAATAGGTGTAAAATAGTGTACAATGTTACATTTTACTACATTAAAACAGGCCAGATTAGGGTTTTCCTCTGTGGTGCTGAATAGACAATTCACACTAATCAACTTAAAAATAGCTTGTTGATTTTGTGTTGAAACTGGTTATAAATACAAGAAGCTCAAAGTGTGGCATTATTTTATCAAAGGGAGAAAGTTATATATTGGACATAATCACCTAAACTGTGTTGGCATCATTTACATTAAATGGGTGATTTAGTATGCATTTTGTCCAGATTCAATCACCTTTACTGAAACAATTAGGCTCATTTGCATCCTGCTCTTCTCTTCTTGTTCTATTGAGGTTCACAGGATCCAAACATATCAGCTAATTAGTCTTATCCAACTGGCTCATAATTACTCTGTAAACACAGATAACAACTTGGTATCACTTTCAGGAGTTGCAGAATCTTCACATACTATGTGTGTTTTAAGTGTTTTGGTACAAAAAAATAAGTTGTTATAGAGCCATTTTGGTCAGATTTACAGTAACTGAACTAATGTGTTCTGTGCAACAAGTTTATAGAAACCCAAATAACACAACCTTTACATATTTATCTTTTATATGCAATTTATCTTTCCTGCAGCTTTCCAATTTTTTTTTACTCAGCTGATTGTCTTCACCTTTCCCAAGAGACTATGTCCCTGTACGTTAATGGGGTTTCCCTTTAGTCTTAATGATAACACTGGCAGTTTTAACTGCCACATTTCCTTTGCGTAGATAGAAGTTAAGTTTGTAGTTAATTTGGGAGAGTATTTACTAAGCATCTCAGGTCATCTCTTGATTTACTATATTCTAGGAACAGCTCTACTCATCTCATCTTATCCCTTCTTAGTTATTCTCAGGTGAAAATGTTTAGTAAATTCCTCCAAAAGTCTCTTCCTACCTCAGGAAATTGATCAGTATAAAACAAAATAGTACGTTACACAGCATCAAACATGTGTATAAAAGCCAATTAATTATAGATTTTATACTTTCTATGACTATGTTGCCTATTTTCAAGTGTATTTATCCTATAGGTATATATATATATATATATATATATATATATATATATATATATATATATGTATATATACAGTAGACTCTTGGTTAACCGGAACTCTCAAGCAACCAGAAAAATAAATTAAATCCTGTACTTTAAATAAAAATCTAAATTTTACAAGGCTCAACAAATGCTGGGAGCCAGGTTATCATGCCACTAAATGCTTACAGGCACCTAGATGTTATCCACTGTATGTTTCTGCAATTCAGTGTTACCTGGAAGCAGACAGACATGAGTGACTGAGCCAGTGCAGTGTTGGGGTTATATTCCCTGGGGTCAGCACTGCACCCTTCAGCCTAATGTACCTGTGTGTAAGTGAGGAGTGAAAGCTGCTGCTGCTAGAGCAGCTCTCACTAATAAATATACTTAGCAAAGCATCCTATGTGCAGCTAATCTATGCCTCTTTTATTAACAGCTCTCCAGCAACCAGAAACTACATTTATCCAGAATCTACTGTATACTACCAATCCCTGTGGGTGCCAGATAACTGAGAGTCTACCCAGTTATATATATAAATGAAGCTTTATTCAATCCTTGCCACATTTTTATGCTCGGATATACTGATTTTTTACCACAATACCATAGGTCAGCATTGATCCGCCATGTCATGGTGCAGATTTAATAACAAGTAGCCAGATGTATGAAATTATAAAAAGATGGTGAACCTCTATGTTTCTTATTAGGTTACCTTATGGCATATGCAGTCTTGTGACTTCTTTATACTACATAAAGCCCAAGGACATGCTATATAACATGCACTGATCTCCAGGCCTATATGCTGACTGATAAACTGATCTACATATTTGTCTATAAAAATTACCTAATTTACCAAACTAAATATAAACTGTGCCCTGCTGAAGTGATAAATGAAGTTGGCAACTACTGCAACATAGAAATGTCTGCCCGGTCCTGGGGTAGGGACACAATAAAGGTCCTCGTGATGTACAGATGAATCACCGGTGTAAAGAGGCAGAGAGAGGGATTAAGGTGTCTTCACATTCTTTACAGGTTCATCAGTCAGTGCAGGGATACTTTGTTTCCACATTTCTGGAAGAATTAAACTAATCCTGTAGTGTGAGACTGACAATGATTCATTCTGATGTGAGATGTTTTCTCCTTGTATAAGGTCTGTGTGATGGAGAGTACAGACCCATCACTGGTATAAAGAGGCAGTGCAGAGGGAGGGTTCAGTAAGGGTGAGAACCTGTCCATCATCTTCCACCTTGGCAGGACATAACCTTTCCCTGCCAAACAATGAAATAATTAGGCCTGCACTCATGTTAATTATAGAGCTTTATAAGGCAGCTTGCTGAGGCTCAGAGAGGCCAGGATAGTCTCAGGCATGGACGTGTGAGGCCTCTGTGTACTGTAAAGACATGTACTGAAAGAAATGCTATTTCTCTATAAAGTGTTGTGGTTTTTTATATTGGATAACTGCATAGGAAAGTCAGTTATGGTGCTGAAAATAAAAATGGTTTGATAATATATCTTTGAAGAGATAGAAATAACAGATGTTACACTGTAACAGTCCTAAATATAATGGATATTACAACTTTACCTATAAATAAGGATATGTGGGATTGGTTATTATAGAAAATATATATAATTTTTGAGTTATGCCATTTTAATTGTAACTTATTTCTTAAAAGAACTTGTAACTGACAAGTCAGTCATCTTGAACCATTAATATTTATTTTGGGGGGTGCAAGAAGAGCATGCATATTTTGCTGAAACATAATATAAGCATCTGTGATATGTCTATGTTCCTTTAAAAAGAAGTACTGGTGTTATACTGGTGGTAAATCAGCTTGAGTGTGTGTTCAGTCGTGTCAGACTCTCTGTGACCATATGGACCACATCACACTAGGCACATCTATATAGTTATGGCTCTGGTTGTGCTTATCCATAAGGTTATCCTGGCAAAGATACTAGAGGGGTTTCCAGTTCCTTCTCCAGTGGACAGCTATTTGTCTGACCTCTTTGTGGTAGCGACCCAGGATAGAAAATCATCTTAGATCCTACTTAATATTCTATATACTGAACTCCATCAATGTGTGATCCTCTGGAGCCACTGCCCCCTAGTCTGCCTCCTACTTTCAGAACACTCCTATGGATTGATGGACCAATTGAGGCCTCTGCTGGTGATCCAGATCTTTCATCCATTATTACCTACATGTAATGGAACCAAGAGGTCATACCACCCTGAAGCTGAGAAGGGTTGGGCCTGGTCAGTACTTGGATAGGAGACCACCTAGGAATAACAGGAGCTGTATGCTGTGGACCACTGGAGAAGGAACTAGCAACCCACTCCAGTATCTCTTCCATGAATACCAAGTGGATCAGCATGGTGTGTCGTGGTCCAGGAGGTCATGGAGAGTCGTACATGACTGAACTATGCAAACATAATGTAACTCAAGTAGAAGTGTAGCGCCTTTTATAAAGGAGCTACCCTCACAGACACAAACATGGTGATTTATTCTGTGCTATTTCTGAAAGAGATGCCCCAAAAGTGATGAAAAACGTGGCCATATTTACATTGCTTCTTATTATTAAAAAAACATGCAAGACATTGCTTATATCTGGTATTTTTTCTTATACATATGAAGTCCTATGGCCAAAGGATATTAGCAGGAAGAGGACGATAATGACTGAGGCTTTTAAGACTAAGCTCTGTTAAGCCTTGTTCCCATTTATATCAACTGGACATACTCTTTCTACTAATCTTCCCACTAGGACAATTCATTAACAACATATAATATTATAATAAAAATATAAAACAAGACATAAATATGTATTACTTTATATGTAAATAAGCAGACTTGTAAGTGGTTGAGTGGAAGTATTCAATAATTGAGGTTGAAAGCTGGATATCTTAAGCGTAAATTGAGACAAGAAGTTTTATATACACAAAGTCTCCTTATCAATGACAGTTATCTCTCACAGTGGAGTTGATAAGAAATATAAGCATGTACAAAGATTTCATTCAGGATAGATAAATAATATATTTTAACATGATTTGTTTTAAATCATATGAAAAAACATAACATGTTGATTTAAATAAAATTTCTAAAATGATAGATAAAACATAAATTCATATTTTAGTTGCTGTATTTACACAAATTTGTGTATGGCATATCACATATTATAATTGTCTACCTACGAGACGTCGTCACGCTGTTTGCGTGGTGCGTACGACTTAGCGAGGCGAGCAGCTAAACTCGGAGCACTTAGGCAATGAACACCAAAGGCACTCATTGCCGGCGAGCCTCGCGTAGAGAGGCGAGCCGTTAAACTCAAAGCACTTACGAGACGTGGCACTTAGAAAAAAAAAGATACAAGACGCAAAAAATTACGAGATTAGCTGCCGAACCAAAAACCCGAAAAACACACTAACTACAACTAAAGAAATTACAAAAACATCACAGACAGCATGGGGCAACAGCCAGGACGTCTGTGAGTGAGGTGGAACGCAAATTTAACTTGATTAAGACGATTTTCGCCACACGAAAATGTCCTAAGCGAGGAAAAAAATGTCCGCCCAAAAAAATGAAACAAGGCTACACGATCCTGGACAGCGCGAAACACCGCAAAACGCGTAGCACTTTACACATCACACTACGACCTACAAGATACACTATTACAAAAGCCGTAAAATGCTCATGAGACGCGTAACACAATAATAACATTATGACTATACAATGCCGCTTTACACAATAAACCAACAGTTTTACCTTGCGCACGCAGCCTATTTAGAATGAAAACTTGAAACATTCATTACACTTTATATGCAGGGCACTAACACTCACAGTGTATATTGTATGCAGACGCAAAATACAAACAGATTGTTAGCTCTTCAGCCTATTGCTAGCTGCATATATCAATTATAAATAATTAAAGTATATTTATTTATTGCAGAAATAATTTATTAGTACTTAATTAATTAATTGAATAAATCATTAATTATTACTTAACTACATATACATAGAAATATATATCTCTCTCAGAGGACCAAAAGTACACAACATGAGAGGTCGGCGCTCATTGCGAGGCATGCGACGAGCACCAAAGGTGCTCAGCGCAAGCCTCGCAATGGCCGCCAAAGGTCCTCCCAGTATAAAACGGTTTCAATTATGTCTCAAACAGCATTCCCGTGGCTTCAAATTTTATTGACCATCATTTTTTGACGGGCAAGTCGCTTGTATAATATAAGAAATTAATTCAGAAGCAGAGTAAAATACATGCACAGTGACATACAATAATATAATGTTATAAATCACCATATTATGATAGGTCACAGCCACTCACATGGATGGTGGGGTATAACTAACACAATAGTATAATAATATGCAATACTGAACTTTACATAAAAAGCAGAGTATCTCACATTAGTAGTGCATTACAAAACAAAGAGTCTTAAGAGAGAAGTAAAAATATGCATGGGTAACAAGATCACCTACTATCATGTTTACGAGGTAGAGCAAGGGTAGGCAAGCTTGGTTCTGGAGGGTCACAAACAGGCCAGGATTTGAGGATATCCCTTCTGTGTATCAGTCATCCTGATTGACTCACCTGTGCACATAAAGGAAATCCTCAAATCCTGGCCTGCATGTGGCCCCCCAGGACCGAACTTAGCCAATAACATTTTTTTTATTAACATAAATGATGTATGTGGTTTGTTTGAGAAACAAATGTTAGAAGTGCCAAGTCTGATAATAAACAAACCATAATTGGCTTGTTCCCCAGACATGAAAACCTACTCAGATAGCAACAATCTTTTAGCCCACTTGTACCTTTCACATGGGATCCCTGGTAGTCCATTGTTTAGGATTCGGTGGTTTCACCGATGCAACCTCGTTTGGATTTCATTCAGGGAACCAAGAGGTCACACCACCCTGAAGCCATGCAGGGTTGGGCCTTTTCAGTATTGTATGGGAGACCACCTCGGAATACCAGGAGCTTGATGCTATGGTTCAATGGAGAAGGAACTGGTAACCCACTCCAGTATCTCTGCCATAAATACCAGGATGGTCAGCATGGTGTTTTGTTGTACAAGAGGTCACGGAGAGTCGGACACAACTGAGCAACACAAACACACATGTCACAGGGAAGAATTATCCTGAAGCCACCAGAGTTTTGCATGCACAATGTTAAATCAATGAAGTTCACATGTTTGTGAATTTCACCAAGAACTAGTTCAGTTTAGTTCAAATTATATTTTTACTGAATGTGAATGATCTGTTTTTGGTTGTTGATTTATTTTTTTATGCAAACCAAATGAAGAGTTCATGCAACCATACTTACAAGGTTTATTAGAAATTTTTATTTTTATTTTTCTGACAGTGATCTACTCACACACGATTATGCCAATAAATCTGTGTGCCAGGCCAGCTGATCACCTCAGCTTTAACATGAAAAAACTGCATCCCAAATTGCTCAGACACAACCCACAATATAACACACAGAAACCTCCACTCACATCAGCCTACTGCCTTAATCACTGCCATCTTGCGCCAGTCACCCTGCTGCTTCACAACCCACCCGTACCTTATAGATTGTAAGCTTTTTGGAGTAGTGACCTCACTAACTCTGATGCACCAAGCTGTCGGCTGACCCACTTGTCTCATATTTGTATTGTATTTGTACTTGGAGTCCCACTTACCTTGAAATGTGTCTATACCTTTGTAATTTGCTAGTTGTACCCACTCTATTATATTTTATATATAGAGATTATTATTATTATTATTATTATTATTATTATATGCTTTGTGCCATGAGAACTGTTGAAGTATGCCCTAAGTAGATTTACCATCTTCCCATCTAGTTGGAGGAGAGCAATAAGAGAAGGAGAATAAGCCACTCTTTTATCATGCTAAAGGAGGGAAAAGTATTCCCTTTTTAGCTGAATTCACAAAAGAATTGGCTAGTAGTGGACTATGGCATATAAGAATGTGTCATGTGACCCAATACCCAGGATACTTCTATCTTCTGCTGCTCACACACCCTCCATTCTAAGTCCTTGTAAAAACTGCTCTGACCAAGGCCATCAACAGCCTATGACAACATTACATAGGTAAGGATGGGAAATTAAAGGAGGAGAGAACAAATGAATGGGAATATGAATGACGTGTATATGCACAGAGTTGCTTAATGGAATAATTCAGTAGATATTAAATAAGAGGTAAAATAAAGACAGGGGAATATATTGAAGAGCAAATTCAATACAAGAGCAACGGACTGGAGATAATCTAATGAAGGGGGTTAATTAAATGGGAAAGGAGCATGGAGGTGTACTTGTATGGAACTTTAGTGACAGTATCCAGGGCCGTATCTACATTTTGGAGCGCCTAGGCAGTGAAGTGGGGGAGCCCCTGCGAGTGAGTACTCAAGGTATGCACAGACCCATTTTTGCCTTTTCTGTACGTGTAAGTTCCCTTTCCTGATGTAACTGTCTTATTCTAGGTGATTACCCCCTAGTAGCCAGTCTATGAACTGCAACATTTCATTTTTTTAAAGCCAGAAACCATTTTTTTTAAGAAGTGGCGCCCCACACAGGGAAGTGCCCCTGGGTGGCTTCCTAGTTGGCCTAATTGGTCATCCAGCCATGACAGGATGGTGGCCATGGTAGAGGGGTATATAGGTATATATGCATGGCAGGTGGGAATCAATAAAAAAAACAATAAATAAAACACATTTTCTACTGGTCTCCGCTTTAACTGTCACTGTAGTGGGCCCCACTGATTTGCATCTGCTGTAGGTTATATTCCTTTTTTTCTAGAAATACTGATTTTATTGTTTAAATGAAACATCTTCAGAGCACTCTAGTGGTACTTTAATGTGGTGAATCCCAATATGAGCAAATGCCATAAGTAGTTGATGCACATTGACCCTTTTCAGTCCTCAGAATAGGACAGCACAATTGCACTGTGATGTAAATATGGACACTGTGTAATTAGAAGCAAGCATGGATAACATCTAAAAAGACACTGAGTTGACTAAAAGGTTCCAGAGTAAGAATGTTTGATTTACGAAAATGATCCATATTCAAATATTTTGGTATGTTTTATTATTTTTAATATCTGACCTAGCAATCCTTATCTATTGTCAAGGTTCTGGGAACTCACCTGTCTTTCTTCAAATTGCTTGTTAAAAAAGGGACAAAAGTTGATTATAAGACAGCTTGTTCTAAACCTGAATCCCCATATGTTAAATAAGTCTGGCTTCTTCATATTACAACTAGACTAATAAGGCAGCAAATATGGCTACTGGAAATCCCTTTTAAAGGGAGACTGACATATAAACCCAACAGTACTTCATTTTGAAACCAAAGTGATTTTGGACTCAAAACATGATTTAGTAACACTAAAGAGAGAATATGCAAACAATCAAAGTGATCTTAAGCCAGCCAGCATGGTTGATGGGTCAACCACCTGCATCTCTACCAGTTAAAGAATCACTGTAATGACTTGAGAAGTGGAGTGAGTTGCTTTAATTATGCATTAATAATGAATACAATTCAGATTATCAAAAAGTATTCAATATTTAGTTAATGTTCTAAAATAAGAGTAGCAGCATGCAGTTGAGCGATTTGTCGGCATCCTGATAAGATCACCAAGGAGGAAGGACTAAGAGAGATAAAGGGTTTTAAGAATTATCTGATTAGATAAAAGGCTAAACCATCATTTACAGCAAAAGTTCATTCTCAGGGAACATTACATTAACACAGCACATCGCCAACCAATGCAGAGCATTGTTTTGATATAATCTTCTGTCTGAAATGTTGCACTGCCTGCTAAGCAAACATCTCCCTATTGACTTCTTGGGGCCTCATTCAATTGCTACTTACTTGAGATCCGGGCCCGCAAGTGGAGATAGCAAGTTACTTTGCTAATCACATGCCTCCTACTTGCAGGCCCCGTTTGAGTTACTTACTGCGCGCTACTATCCATTACTATTCTTAAAATCGTAAGTTACTTTTCTCAAAGCCTTTGATCTTTCATGTCTTCAAGAGATGCGTCCGCAAAAATCACAAATCGCTATTCAATTGCTTCGATTCACTCTTCCGTCAAGCCCATAAATGGCTAACCATGAACAACAGGTTACTGGTACCAAGGAGGTCTCGCAAAGGTCTTACTTACATAATGTAGCACTTTAACAGCAAATAAAAAAGCAATCCTGTACTTTTATTAGAAGTGAAAGTGATGCTTGATGTTAGAATTAATAGCACAACATTCTCAGGCTCACAAATCGGCATAAATAAATACTATTTTCGTCATAAAGTCCTACGGACTTAACCTCCAAGCCATTGGGACTTTGGAATCCAACCTCCATATTTCATTGAAGTCCTACGGGCTTCAATAATGAGTTATGGGCTCGGAGGTCATTCAAGCCCATAGGGCTTTGGATTAAAAATAAACATGAAATAAAGTATTTGTATTTTGGCTATGTACGAGCTTGAGGATGTTGTGCTTTTAATGCTAAAGTCCCCCATTGTGTTCCCATCATTTACAGTGCTTTACAGTGCTGGATTGATTTTATATTTGCATTTACAGTGCTCCGAGTTTGTAGGCTTGAAACCCGAGTTACGGACTTGCTGCCACGATCATGTTCAAGCCTGCAAATGCTTACTGCCGATAGCATGGTTTGCAATTATCGGGAAGGGGGACTAACTTGCGGGCCTGGCCAATTGAATAGCAGAGTAAAAGTAGAGCTACTCGAGCACACATCTCAAAAGTAGCAAATCGGGTATTTACTTGCAAGTAACGGCCCCAAATTGAATGAGGCCCATAGTGGGAGAGACCATCCATGACAGAGGTAATAGTAATATTGAATAGTATTTTTTTGTTCATCATTGATTATGAATTGTATTCATGATTAATGTCTAATTCAAATGTTTAGCTCTTGTTGTTGGTGCATTACAGAGGTGACAGTTCCCCTAAGAGCGAAGATTGAGGTTCAGTTCCAAGTCATATTATCTTCAAAATAAAGTCAGAAAATTTTCAAGGGTGAAGATGGTGTCCAGCTCTAACTCAATATCTGCTGTGATGCTCTGAAATATGTTGTTGGTCCCACTGGGCACTGAATATGATAAGAATCCTAACCTCACAACCTCAGATCTATTCTGTATTCTCCTTTTCTCCTATAATGTAGCATGACTGTAGTAAAACAAGGCTTTTGATCATCACGTTCAGTAAAAACAACGTATCACTAACCCCAAACCACTGGTATTTTTCTTATATCTAAAGTTACCTTCTGTATTTGTTACCATTTTAAAGGCAGACGTCTCCATTTTATTATCTAAAGGAGGGGGGCAGTTAAAAACTAGTCCATGTGATAGTCTAGATTTTGATACAATTGCAGTATGAAGTTGTAACAAGTAGGGGTGCATGGTGGACAACAATGGTGCATTATGGATTGGTAATTGTTACATTTTCTGGCGGGTTGTGCAGTGAAACATGTTTAGCCTTTGATTCATATACAGGAATATTTAGGTCTTTTTTCACACAGACATCTTTATTACAAAAAAAGGATAATAATAATCTTTGGTTAACAAGCCCATAGTAGTGTTGATTGCCAGGATAATCACATCAACAGTGTTTTATGGCTTCTTGACACCAGATGTAGTTACTGTGTACAGCAGATAACAAGTGTTTAGGAGAAAGCAGCAATGCTTAAGACTATGGTTATTAGTATAGTTTTATATCAAGGATTATAGTTTCAATATAAAATATTAGAAACCCAAACTAATGAAGATATAGACAATTTAGCAGGAAATGTATAAAGATTTATACAATGTTAAATAACTAATACAGTCAGGAGCTGGAAGCAACACTTCAGCCATGGCAGCTTCAATTTGTTTAGCCATATTGATACAGGTTATATATTTAAAGGGACACTGTAGTCCATTGTTTTTATTATGCCAGTTTAATAAAATAGTATTGGCAAACACAATTTAGTAAGGTAAAAATAAATAAAAATACATCCTTCTAAGTGTTACCTACAGTATTTATAAAAAAGCAGCCCATGCCAGCTCAGTTTTTGTTTTGTAATATGTTCCCGGTCAGTGAGTATGTTTTATGGTAGGTGGTTGGTGACCTTGGAGGCAGTGATTGGCTGATTCACGCTCAGTAATTTGCCATCTTCACTTTTTAGAACAGATCACTGAATTTGCTTATCTGACCTTCAAGCAGCTTCAAGCTTAGGACATTGAGACATGACAAATAGGGAGGCCTTTAAGGCAAAAATGGAGAAAATGTAAGCAATTAAGTAAATGTTGTATTTATTTTTTACTGTAAAATCACTTTATCGATTATTCATTTTAGTTCTTCAAAAACAATGAAAATATGCGACTATGGTGTCCGTTTAAGGTCGCAATTACCATTATAAAAAGTTCAGTCATTGTGTAGAACAGGCATGTCCAAAGTCGTTCTGGATTTGTGGATATCCCTTCCGCACCCAGGTAAGACTATTGCTTCTTCAGTCATCCCAGTTGACTCACTTGTGCACAGAAAGGAAATCCTCAAATCTAGGCCTGTGTGCGGCCCAGCAGGACTGTGTTTGGACACCCCTGGTGTAGAGTATCACTATGCAATGCATCTTGCTTTTATAATCAGTACATGCTATCTGGAGTTTCCAGTTTTGATATGCATGGTAATAAATAGGCTGTAAAAAGGGCAGAAGAGGTGGCTCTAAGTATTTGACCCAGGATACTATATTTAGATAGGGTGCTACCAGGGATCCGCAATATGATACATGATAATGAAGGAAAGAGAAGAAAATCCACTTGTAATGGTGCACTCCTAAGAACCTAATGTGGTCAATAATAGCCAATAAAACATATATTTTAATAATTATATTAAAACCAATGGAAGTGTTAACAACTGTACGCTCAGCGCTATGGCTACCTGATTATGAATACATATATGCCTCTACTGGCTAGGCTAAATTAATCATCACAATAACCAAGTGATTGGATAAAATAGTGAAGGGAAAATGGGCAAAAGTGCTAGGTGCTATGATTTTGGACCAAGAAAAGTCCTACTGTACAAACAAAAATCTTCCCACAATGATAAAGTGCTGGAAATGCTATGCATTGCACTATTAAAAATTAATTGAGATTTAAGTCTATACAAGTGATTATTGTTTGCATATAAAAAAAAAAAACTAAAAATTTAAGAAATCATGAGGAAAGTGCTATTGCTAATATAAAGTCTACTGCTCCATTAGGGAATCCCTCTCTGATGGGTATTTCATAAATGGTTATTACTAGCTTTGGATGCAGATGATCGCATTGGTACTATCCTAATGGCACGCAGCGTTCCTGTGTGCTGCCTAGACGCACTGTGATGACATCATCGGCCAGCGACTAAGGGAGCGTAGGTAGCGTAGCGTCAACCCAACGCACCTTTCCTGGATTTCCTCAGGGGTAATAAATAGGATACCGCATATTTTCCATGTGTTTTAGCTGTATGAGAACTTGCAATGAGATTAGACATTCATTGAAGGAAGTTCATTAAATATTGTGGGGCTGAAATTTGCTTTGCAGAAGATTACAATATATGTTTTCCATATGGTAAGATGTATGCAATGGTTCAGTGAATCATCCCTAGGGTGTCTCTAAAATTGACACATCTGAATATAAACTTATCATGGCAAATACCATGAAAGTGGTCTGAGATATATCATAGCGTGTGTGACCATTACTGCATCATGGCCCACAATGATGTCACAGATTCAGTGGTTGGCTGTAATGAATGGTGTCATGTTTTAATTAATATGTGATTCAAAAAAGCCACTTATGATGTAATTGTGTCCAATGAATCTTAGAGGCCCACCCACAGTGTTCAGTGGCTCCACAACAGGAGGTAGACTTTATTGTGAAAACTATTTAAAAGGTTTAAATACACATTTTTACTATTAAACCCACAATGTATGTACACCAGGATTATCACTGGTGGCAATGTCCTTTTAATCCTAAACAAATGTGATGCTGGGCTCTCACATAGAGAGGGGGTTAGGGAAGAAGATATTTTGTACACAGTATATGATTATTATTCTTCAAAATCATTCTGGAGCCACCAGTCTAACACAAGTCTATTTGCTTTACAAGCAAAAGGGTATAGTGTGTTTAACCTTCCTGACAGTGAAGAAGGGTTAGACAAATACAATAATGTGATACAACAGTTATCACAGCTGCCTTAGAGAAATCTGTAGGGAAAATATAACAGACACCAAGGCACCTCCAATAACTGCTACATCTTATCAAAAGGGATGAGACCTTTCAGTGCTTAGAGGGGCTGAGCCACCCCTCTGAGAAAAGTACAGTAAATATAATCTCTTCCCATAGTGTAAATTTAGAAGATTTAATCCCCAAACCTACATAAGGAGACACCAGAGAGAACTCTGTCTGCAAGTTCTGCAACTCTCAGGGTCATAAGCAATCAATCCACATCATGGAAAAGTTGTGAAGTGGTTCAATGGTAATGTAAGATTAGGGCTGACAAAAAGACAATAAACTTGTATTTATGTTAATATTACAGACATAATTCAGTAGCTCGTTGATCTATAAATCACGTTATATTCATGTATTAATACATGTTTCAGTAAAAAATATATTATATTAGACTAATACTGTAGAATGTAATATAAAATTGACAGATAATTGTATACATATTGAAAACTACTGTAAAGAAATTAGGAAAGCTTCATTTTTCATATATATATATATATATATATATATATATATATATATATATATATATATATCTCTATATATATATATATATATATATATATATCTTTATCTCTCTCTTTATTTCTCTCTCTATATATATATCTCTCTCTCTCTATATATATATATATATATATATATATATATCTTTATCTCTCTCTTTATTTCTCTCTCTATATATATATATCTCTTTATCTCTATCTCTCCCTCTGTCTCTCTCTCTCTCTCTCTCTTTATCTCTCTCTCTCTCTCTCTCTCTTTATTTCTCTCTTTATCTCTCTCTCTCTTTATGTCTCTCTTTTCTCTCTCTCTCTCTTTATTTCTCTCTTTTCTCTCTCTCTATTTCTCTCTCACTTTATATCTCTCTATCTTTATCTTTCTCTCTCTCTATTATTATCTCTCCTATCTATCTCTTTATCTCTCTCTCTCTCTTTTTCTCTCTCTCTCTCTCTTTATCTCTCTCTCTCTCTGCCTTTATTTCTCTTTCTCTCTCTCTTTGTACCTCTCTCTTTCTCTCTCCATTTCTCTCTCTTTCTCTCTGTGTCTCTATCTATCTTTATCTCTCTTTATCTCTCTCTACCTATCTATTTATCTCTCTCTCTTTATCTCTCTCTTTATCTCTCTCTCTCTCTCTTTATTTCTCTCTTTATCTCTCTCTCTCTCTTTATGTCTCTCTTTTCTCTCTCTCTCTCTTTATTTCTCTCTTTTCTCTCTCTCTATTTCTCTCTCACTTTATATCTCTCTATCTTTATCTCTCTCTCTCTCTATCATTATCTCTCCTATCTATCTCTTTATCTCTCTCTCTCTCTGCCTTTATTTCTCTTTCTCTCTCTATTTGTACCTCTCTCTTTCTCTCTCCATTTCTCTCTCTTTCTCTCTGTGTCTCTCTCTATCTATCTCTTTCTCTCTCTCTCTCTCTTTCTCTCTCTCTCTTTATCTCTCTCTGCCTTTATTTCTCTTTCTCTCTCTATTTGTACCTCTCTCTTTCTCTCTCCATTTCTCTCTCTTTCTCTCTGTGTCTCTCTCTTTTTATCTCCCTTTCCCTCTCTCTCCCTCTCTAAGAGAGAGATAGAGAGAGATAAAGAGAGAGAGAGAGATAATCTCTCTTTATATATATATATATATATATATATATATATATATATATATATATATATATATATATATACAGAATAATTTACTCAGCAAATCAGTAGGAAGAGTGATCCCACCTTCCCTTAATTCCCCCCTCCTTTAAATTCACACTTCACACTAAAGATAATAAAAGTTCCCTATACACTGTGGTCAGTGGGTTTACAGTTTACACACATATATTAAATCCATATCTATTTACTTGTAAGTGATCTGTATTTCTATGGAAACTTATAAGTGCTCAAAACAAAATGAAAATCAATAGAGGATCTTAGCACACAGAATGACACTATTATATATATATATATATATATATATATATATATATATATATATATATATATATATATATATATATAATTTCAACTATATAAGTACCTGTCTGCACATATGCTGCTATTTCCAGTTTACCAATACATATTTCCTAATTTGTATACATCAAGCTAATCATGACATTGGCTTCTAAGCTGATACATTTTATAACCACACATAAGTTTTTTTCTCACCATAAAAATAAATTTACAATGACACCTTATTATGAAAAAAAAGCTAATTGTACTGGCTGCCTGTGATAATCCCATCCTGGCTGTGCTTTCCCTTCACAAGCAAGCTAGAGCTCTCTGTTCCCTCTCTGCTAGTAAATAAGACACTATTTAGCACCAAGCCTGTGAGCTATTTGTAATTAAGTCTCACTTCTTCCTCCAGTAGGATCCCAAGTCCTGCCCATTCTCTGAAGCTGGCGCCAGGATCTTAGTGCCTGCTCTGTGTATATGTCATTGAGACTGGGACAATATTTCAGTGTGGAGCCAAACCACAGGGATCCACTCTATAAAACCTCACTAAAAATACCAGTCCCCCAACCCCCACACACACCTCTCAGAGTCCTCAGCACCCTGACGTATTGGCAGGCAAGCAAGCATGACAAATGACTTGAATTCACAGCCCAGGAGAACTTAAACCAGTTAATTAACAGCCCCCTCCTCATTTTCCCTTTAAACTGACAAGGGAGCTGGCAGCTAAATCACTGTCTTGTTCTGAGATGCAGTGCCTTAGAGTTATGCTTGTGCCTATAAGTATGTATACAGAAATATGGAAAACTGCATGTTTATTTACTAATATATTCCAATAAATGTTCAATTTTATCAGAATTGATAACCAAATAGCAGGGTACCGTTTAGCTATTGTTGTCACCTAATGGATATAGTTTAGCAAATGAAGTGCAAGCTTTGGTGCTGGTAAAATGTGATTAATAATGATAATGATATATTAGCTGGAAACACTTATATGCTTATTAACACTAGTGGCAAAATATAGTCCACAGCATAACTAGCACTGGTTTGTGATTCACACAGAAACTGCAAATGGGTGTAATTATGTACAAATAAAAGATGATAATAATAATAATAATAATAATAATAATAATAATATGATATAGAAGTATAATGTAAGTGAAAGATACATTCTATCAGGTAATGGTATATGCAACAGCAATTCATTGGAATTAGCAGTGTGAGGTGATAGGGAAGATAAGCATGTCCAGTTGAAATAGGAGAATAGTGAGTTTTAACTGTGACATCTGCCATTATACATATTATACCAAATGGGCATGCTTGTCTTCTGCATCACCCCCACTGCCATTCTTAGTTGTTGATCTGCTATTAGATCAGAGGGTGGATCATTTAGCTAATTTATACATACAATTTATATTATCTTGATCATTTTAAGGCATTTCCAGTTAGAATGTTTAATTACCACCAATTATATTTACTTGTATGTGTACTTTTCACTTGTTTAATAAATATGACTTATTCTGAGTTCCTTAAAGGGGGAGGATATTGATTTTTAATGTGATCTTATCAGACTGTCCAATTTAGCAGTGATGCTCTTTTTTATGTTTCTTCTAGCAGTATACCCTGATAAATAAGAAACAAATATATATCAAATATATCAGTAAACATGCCAAATCAGGTCATTATTTGGTGAATGGATAAAGAAAACAGCAAAGTAAATAAAACAGAATAAATTTAACAATATTAATATAATAAACAAGGTCCTATCCTGTTTTATGTACGCCGATGTTTGCGATTCGCCACGTGCATGCGCTCGCCCTGTCGAGTTGCGCCACGTCGGAGGAGAGAATAGTTCTTTTGCTATACTGTGGCAGCGCACTTGAACAGCGGCGCACATAAAACCGGATAGATCCATAAACAATAATATATACACAGCAGCAAAAAATGCTTTAGAAAGAAAACACAATTTAAGGACATAGTTAACCCATCATGAAAGCTGCTGCGCTCCTCACCTAGGGCCTCATTCTATTAGCGGCCGCAGCCGTTGCGGGGTCGCAAAGACCTGCCGCAAGCTATTCGGCTATTCTATTCCCTTACGGCCGGGGGCTCCGGCAGGCTTGCGGCCGGTGCCTTGCTATCTCTTGCGGCCGCTCGCGCCGGAGGAAAGCCTTTGATCTAAAACGGCCGCAAGAGTTTCGGCCGTAAGAAATTCCTATTTGCAATTCAATTGCTCCGGGAAACCTCTCTGCAAGGCTAAAAACGAGCCGCAGCTTACTTGCAGGAAAAAGGTCCCGCTAGCACCAATTAAGCACATAAAATAGCTCAAATAAAGCCATCCTGCACTCTGAGGAGATTTTAGGTGTTAGAAAAAATAGCACATAATTATCCGATACTCAAATCCGTAAAATATTTTATTTTTAATATCCGTAAAATATCCATGTAAAAAGTCCAGAGTGCTTGGAGCACTTCAGACATGCCCACGCCGCAGCCGGAAAATAAACAGTTAATTTGAACTCGGGTTTGGGCTGATGTGCAAGCTTGAGAGTGGGTTACTTTTAATCCTCATGTCCCCCAATATGATCCCTAGCATTTACAGAGCTGTACAGTGCAGGCTTGAATTTATTTTTGCGTTTTTAGATTTCTGCGCTTAGAGCCGGTTCCAAGATATGCGGCCGGCCGTAAGATGAGATCCTTGCGGGGCCGTATAATAGAATCGCGAGTTAACTGAACCCCCGCAAGGAATCGCAGCCTTACGGACGATTTACGGCCGCTAATAGAATGAGGCCCCTGGAATTTACTAAGCATCTCTAGTGGCTGAGATAAGGTGAAAAGGGCTGTGGTCTCAATTTCTTCCCATAGTGAATGCAGGGATGAACAGCTTAGCCACTTGTGATGCTTAGTAAATTCCCTCATTGCCTTCTGCACAATAGTATGAGACAAACACAGAACTCATATTGATTTAGTTATTCAGCATGCTCACTTTGGAGAGGTCAGGTTATGGGATTGCTACAGTAACCCCACCGTCTTCTACAGGGCATGCTTCTCGTTATCTTCCTTATATAATTCATTTAATTTGAGTTACTTTTGCCTGTCTCATACTATTATGCAGAAGGCAATGAGAATGGCAATAATTACTAATTACACTTGTGTGTCTTACTGCATTGTTATCAGTCTGAAACCACTGACAAGACATAGCTGGTGCAAACCCTAGGGAGTAACTTAGTTTATTTGATTAGTTATTACATAGAAATGTAGGAACATCGATTTGATGGCATATAAAACCAAAAGAGCACATCTTGTTTGCCCATTCAATCTACTAAAAAGTCTGACTTAATTAAGCCTCAGGTTAGCCTTATGTTTATCCCAACCATATTTAAATTCATTACCTGTTTTTGACCCTACCACTTCCATGTGAAGGCTGTTCCACTCATCTACTACTTATTTTGTAAAGTACTACTTTCTCACATTACCCCTAAATGTTCCAAATTCAAATCAGGACTCCTTGTTCTTGCACCTCTTTATCCCTACAGAATTTTATTTAACCATTTGTTATATTTGCAGGTATCTCTCATATCACTCTCTTCTCTCCTCTAATCTATTTATATCAATGTCATGGAGTCTCTTTATAAGTTGTGTCTTTTAGACCCTGCACTATCTTAGTTGTAATGTTTGTTGCAATGCTTGCCTGCATGCAATACAATACCTAATCTTGCAATATTACGCGGGTCGTCACAAAGACTGAGTGACAGAGAAAACATTTATAAACTTCAGTGTAAAAACGCATTTTTAGGAACGCTGAATTGATAAGGTACTTGTTACCTATAGATATAAATTAGATTTTTTATGACCACTCCTGTTTCCCTTTAAAGGGATTATCCAGCTACACAAAAAAAGGTCTAATAGACAGCTCATTACTTTACAAGGACATAACCTGTTGAGTCTGAAGCTGCAAGAATCAGGCTCAGTAAACAAAATGGAGGCCTGCAGTAAAGAATAATTACAAATGAAAGTGAAAATTGTAATACAATTAAAACTGTTAGCTCACAGGGTGGACCTTTCAATTAATTTACACATAAATTAAGTCTACATTGTATATCCACTAACATTTTTTAATTACAACCAGTTGTTATTAAGATTATTTTTATGTGTACTTTTCATTTCTTTAATAAGCTGGTACTTCTCTGTAACACTGTAAGCGACCCTGTCACCCCACAAATTTGATAAAAAATAAAATTATAAACGGGATATACATTGTATAAGCCATACTATTCTATATTAAACTATTCTTAAGATATACACATTTACAGTATTTATGCATGTTGAATATTAATGCATTGTAAGCTCTTCTGATCTAGAGCTCAGTAATGTTGTATTGTGTTGAATTGTTTTGTCTCTATAATTTGTTCTCTCATTGTATTTATTGTACCTACTCTACTTTACTGTACATTTGTAAATATACCTGCCGAAAATGATAATGCATTATAAATAAAGCATAATTATTATTTGTGTGACCAAAATCTGATAAGCCCTGGCAGGCCTGAGGGTGATGGACATGTAGGGAATAATAAAAATGCATCCTCAGCAGTTATTTAAAGACCACTGCAGTTCAAGAAAAAACACACTTGTTTGCTAAGTATGTACCAAACTAACAGTATTAACAGCTGTGTAAGCCATTGGGCGTAAACATTTTTGGGAAAATCTGAAATTTTTATGATTCTATTTGGGAATACAGGAATACAATTGATACCACACCCTTTCACCCTCACTGGTAGACTCCTTGCTTCCAGAAAGATAACCACAAGTCTCCAGGATTGTAAAATCCCCTCTCACACATACAACTTCAACCAATGTATCATGGATTCCTCTAGGTTCTCACAGAGGCTTCAATATATATATATATGGAAAAAAAAAATATATATATACAGTGGATATAAAAAGTCTACACACCCCTGTTAAAATGTCAGGTTTCTGTGCTGTAAAAAAATGAGACAAAGATAAATAATTTCACCTTTTATGGGACCTATAAACTGTACAACTCAATTAAAAAACAAACTGAAATCTTTTAGGTGGAGGGAAGAAAGAAAAAAGAAAAATAATGTGGTTGCATAAGTCTGCACACCCTCTTATAACTGCAATCACATTCCAAATCGTGTGAAATAGGAGTCAGCATATACCTGCCATCATTGAAAGTGCCTCTGATTAACCCCAAATAAAGTTCAGCTGCTCTAGTTGGTCTTTCCTGAAATTTTCTTAATCGCATCCCACTGCAAAAGCCATGGTCCATAGAGAGCTTCCATAGCATCAGAGGGATCTCATTGTTAAAAGGTATCAGTCAGGAGAAGGGTACAAAAGAATTTCCAAGGCATTAGATATACCATGGAACACAGTGAAGTCATCATCAAGTGGAGAAAATATGGCACAACAGTGACATTACCAAGAACTGGAGCTCCCTCCAAAAATGATGAAAAGACGAGAAGAAAACTGGTCTGGGAGGCTACCAAGAGGCCTACAGCAACATTAGAGGAGCTGCAGGAATATCTGACAAGTACTGGCTGTGTGGTACATGTGACAACAATCTCCCGTATTCTTCATATGTCTGGGCTATGCGGTAGAGTGGCAAGACGAAAGCCTTTTCTTACGAAGAAAAACATCCAAGCCAAGCTACATTTTGCAAAAACACATCTGAAGTCTCCCAAAAGCATGTGGGAAAAGGTGTTATGGTCTGATGAAACCAAGGTTGAACTTTTTGGCCATAATTCCAAAAGATATGTTTGGCGCAAAAACAACACTGCACATCACCAAAAGAACACCATACCCACAGTGAAGCATGGTGGTGGCAGCATCATGCTTTGGGGCTGTTTTTCTTCAGCTGGAACTGGGGCCTTAGTTAGGATAGAGGGAATTATGAACAGTTCCAAATACCAGTCAATATTGGCACAAAACCTTCAGGCTTCTGCTAGAAAGCTGAACATGAAGAGGAACTTCATCTTTCAGCATGACAACGACCCAAAGCATACATCCAAATCAACAAAGGAATGGCTTCACCAGAAGAAGATTAAAGTTTTGGAATGGCCCAGCCAGAGCCCAGACCTGAATCCAATTGAAAATCTGTGGGGTGATCTGAAGAGGGCTGTGCACAGGAGATGCCCTCGAAATCTGACAGATTTGGAGTGTTTTTGCAAAGAAGAGTGGGCAAATCTTGCCAAGTCAAAATGTGCCATGCTGATAGACTCATACCCAAAAAGACTGAGTGCTGTAATAAAATCAAAAGGTGCTTCAACAAAGTATTAGTTTAAGGGTGTGCATAATTATGCAACCATATTATTTTATTTTTATATTTTTTCTTCCCTCTACCTAAAAGATTTCAGTTTATTTTCCAATTGAGTTGTACAGTTTATAGGTCACATTAAAGGTGGACAAAGTTCTGAAATGATTTATCTTTGTTTAATTTTTTTACAGCACAGAAACCTGACATTTTAACAGGGGTGTGTAGACTTTTTATATCCACTGTATATAGAGTGAGTTAGCTGTGAATGTCCAGTAATCCAGTCTGATATATAAATATATCACATATATAGTTGTGGATCTTTGCAATGTTCATTACATTTATGCTGCAAGGCCTGGGCATTACCAACACCCAACAGGGGCTGCAATGGGCGCCGAAGGTGCTCATTGCAGGGCTCGCATCACCCCCAGTACCTGGTTCCTGCCTGCCAGTGGCCTTGCAACTCCCTGCAGTACCTGGTTTCTGTCAGCAGCATCGCACTCCAGAAAGTAGTTAAGGCCGGAGGACGGGAGCCTCAGAGGAGGTGAGTGCGACGCTGCTGGCAGGGGTGCATCCAGGTAGGAGACACAGAGGAGGGGAGAAAGGAGACAAGAGAGAGAGAGGAGGGGAAGGAGACACAAGGGAGGGAGAGGGGGGAAGGAGACATGAGGGGGTAAAGGGAGAGGGGGAAAGGAGACACAAGGGTGAACTACCTACTCATAATTTCCACAACACAGGCTGAGATCCCGCTCCATGCTGATGATAGCCAGTAAGCTTGAAACAGCTGTACATGGATTGGATACTCAGCCTGTGTTTATTCCAACCTTGGCTTTGCAATAAAGCTGTGTAATACAGCATGCATAAGCTTAAAGCCATGTTTGATAATGGCTACGGAATGAAGAGCGAGGCATTTGTGGGCATATTTGTGTGTCCCGGCTCAACTTGCCAGAATGCAGTGTAATAACTTTTTTTCTTGGAACTCTGAGCTGGAAGTAGATTTTTTAACTTGCTTTAGACATTCAAATGTGAACACAGATGTACTTTTTATTTACTATATATATATATATATATATATATATATATATATATATATATATATTTATTTATTTATTTATTTATTTAACTAAACACTAGCTGTATGACTTTTTTCCTGGTTAATTATGCTCTTAGACAAAAACATTTAAATTTAAATATATATATATATATATATATATATATATATATATATATAAATATATATATATATATATGTGTACTTTTTTTTTCTTTTTCTTTTTCTTGTTTTGGGGTCCTTTAAATAGCTGTCACAAGCTAAAGCCAAGGGTCAATGAAGTTTAAGGAAAAAACACACTTGCTTGTCAAGTATGTACCACAAACTAACAGTATCGGTTTCATGGGCATGAAAATCTGAATTTTTGAAGAATCTTTTTAATAGTACAGAAATGTATATTGTGTTTGTTTCATCACATCCTCAGAGCTGAATAATGAGGGTGTGTGTTTTGGCTATGAGTGGAGAGAGGGGTTAAGAAGGAGAGAAGATCGAGCCTTATTAAGTTATATAACATTGAAATTGACACCACACCCATTCCCTCACTGTCCAGAAGCAGACTTCTTGCTTCAGGAAATGCAACCATATAATTCCAGAATTGTAAACATCCCTCTTTCACACACAGCTACCACCTATGTTTATGGATTCCACCAGCAGATGCAAATTTTTTTCTGATTAAGTATGCTCAAAGTTAGACTCAAAGTTTTCAAACAAATATTTTTTTTACTATGCTGTGGTCTTTTAAAAAAGGACATAAGGTAAGCTTTAATAAATGCACTTTGTAGATAAAGAATACTTGCATTGTAGACGGTATCTGGGTATTTCTAAGATGTCCATTGCTGAGCAGATAAGTATACTAATGTAAACAAAATGGAAGATCTAATCTGAAGAACATAGTTATGAGGAACAGCAATTTGAACTTGTCTGTGTCGTACACTTCATCTAATAGATATTTTTTTTTTAAGAAAAAAATAATAACACATAGCATAGCAGTTGCAGTAAAAAAAAAGACAATTGGTCCATCAAGTTCAACCTTTCTAGATCTTCTCTGATTCTGTTACTTTGTGATTTGTTAATTTAGAAAGATAAACACAACCTCCCATTGAAACATCTCATGAGGAGAAAAAAAATCATTCTGGACCCCAAAAACTGTCAATTGGATTATTCCATGGATAGACATCCTACCAATTCTGGTTAACTGATATCATTTTGTATGCTCTTTTTTTTATATCCTCAATCCCTTTTTAGAGCTATCTATTAAATCTGTTGTCACAACCTCCTTTGGCAGAGAGTTCTACAGTTTAACCTCCCTGACTGTGAAGAACCCCTTTCTTTCCTTAATGTAGAATCTTTTTTAATCTATCCTCAAGGGATGCCTCTTGTCAGTTGAAAACCTCTTGGCACAAGACATTCACCTGACTAAGCCTTATATTGACCCTAAATATATTTATATAAGGTAATCATATCTAGAGAAAACAAGACTAATTTGGTCACTCTTTTCATACCTTAATCCCTTTGTTCCCTTTACTCATTTTGTTGCCCTTCCCTGTTCTTGTGGTACTTCTGCAAAAGCCTTTTTTTGTAATTCAAAAAATTGTACTCCATATTCATGAAGAATAAATTAATCCAGATGAATAACTAGAGTACTGCAGTATGTGGTGATACTGTATTTATTGGATGAACATTTTATTTACAACGACAAGCTCTCGAGAGGTTTGACCTCCCTTTACCAAGTCTGAAGGAATACTTCATTTTCCAAATGAGGTCTCACCAGGCATGTAGCAGCTGCATTTTATGTGTTCCCCTTGCCTCTGTACCCCTCTTAATGCATGTTAGTATTTTAAGAGATTAGATTTGTTTTATAGTGGGTGGTGAAGCTTCCATCTTTCTCACACTACTGAAATTATTGAGGAGAAATGTACAGAGGAATAAGTAGGAGATGAAAAAAGGGGCATGCAACTTAAGGTCCTGATGGCCTCATGCAGCCCTAAGCATCCTATTTCCCAGAACAGAGCTACTGTGCAAAGCACTGGGGCCCACAGCATGGTGGGGTCCTCTGCTATATACAAACCTCTTAATTCATTAGGGGAGGGCAGATACGTATTTTTATAGAAAGGTAATTCTGACCAACTACATATATTTTGGGCTGTTTTGTTGGCTCTTTTGGGGTGTATAGAGATGTCAAGGGAGACCCCCAAATTATTTTGCACCAGAGACCTACCTCGGATCATACGTCCACATCCCTGAGCCAGTGGATGGAGGCAATAAGTTTGATGCAGGGGCCACTGATTGATGAAAAATATGATGATAAAGGAGAGACTAAACTAAGTGATGATATATATATATATATATATATATATATAGTTCACCACAGCAATCATTTAATACTGTATATGGTGGACAAAGGCAATAGAAGCCCTCTACGTACATTAGTACAGTAAATAAATAATACATTTGTTCTCGCATTTAAAAGTCTAAAACAAGTTAAAAAAACTCCTGCCCAGAATTCTGAGAAATACAGTTATTACACTGCATTCTGGGAACCTTGGTAGGGACACAAAGGCTTCGCTCTTGCAATCCACAACCATATCAAACATGGCTTCCCATAAGCATATGCCCGCTGTATCAAACAGCTTTGAGCAAAGCTAGGGTTGGATTATACACAAGCTAGGGATGCCGCTCAGGTACAGCCATTTCAGGGTTACTGCCTCATATCAGCGTGAGGCCGGTTCCTTAGCTTGTGTAGTGGATATTTTGAGTAGGTAGTTTACCTCAACACTCATTTTTATATATATATATATATATATATATATATATATATATATATATAGTGGGCAGTAATACAGTAAATAAATAGTACATTTGTGTTCACATTTGAATGTCTAAAACAAGTTAAAAAAAAAACTTGTTTCATGCCCAGAATTCGGAGAAATACAGAAATGCAGTTATCACACTGCATTCTGGGAACCTTGGCAGGTATATATATATATATATATATATATATATATATATATATATATATATATATATATAATTTATATTTGCAATATCAGAATGATAAATTACCTTATTTCTAGCACAGCACTTTAGTATTTTTTTTTTTGCTCTGGGCCCCCAAGGTTCCCCCAACTCACTCAGAGCCCCTCCCCAAGAGCCTTTCTCATAGCTCCCCTTCCTAAGACCCTTTCCCAAAGCTGCACCCTTCCAAGACCCCTTTCCATAGCTGGCTGCCCTCAGAGGAGGGCTCTGGTGCATTGCACCACCTTTACCACTGGTAACTCAACCCCTGTTAATTAGTGACTCTTCCAATTTAATGTACTGAAAATGTGCTCTGGTTCTGGTCACCTAGATAATTGTTAGATCAGGCTGTTTTAGGTGGTACATAAAACAAAGTATCATGTTCCATACTACTTGGACCTATGCAAAGATTGGATCTTACTGGAGAATGGTACAGAGTCTGATATCTGAGATAATGCACTGTGGTACCCAATCACATTCTTATTAGAAGGTCACCTTTGCCAATATCATCAAGTTCAGAGACAAATTAATTATTACATTTTAGCGGCTACAAAGACAATCATAGAAACACTAAAGCCTGAAGCCCCAAAGATGAGTTATCTAAAAAACAATAATGACAGATGCTACAAATGGAAAATAATAGTTGGCATTGCAGGTATGACAGTTTCAACATTATTAGATTTTTGGAAACACAGATAAACCACAAACAGACAGACCCAAATGTAGCTTTGTAGGATTGCCCATAATACTTTAGTGAGAAGTCAAATATTATGCATGGTAAATATATACTTTTTAGTATGGCTTTCATATATTTGGGAGAACACTTTATTAACTTGTTTTACCCTTTTTGTTTCTTGCTTCTAACTGTTAACCATAACTGTTAATCCTATGTGATGTGATATTGTCTATCATTTTGGGACATGTTTGTGGGCATTTGCCTTTTTTCCTCATAGTCCATATTTTCTTGCCACTATCTCGGCAAAGATATGAAACTTGAACAGGAGTGTTTTTTTTAATTTAAAGAACCACTGTAGTTCAATAAAAAAAGGCACTTGCTTGTGAAATATGTAATAAACTAACAATAATAGCAGCAGCTGTGATAGGCATGGACATACAAATATTTTTTGAAGACTCTTTATGAGTGTAGGAATCCATTATGTGTTTGTTGCATCACTTTCCTGAGAGCTTGATTACAGGGATCTATTTATTTATCAGTGGCGGTAGAGGTGGGGAGGAGGAAAAAGGGAGACGGTAGTAGTATTTACTCCGTAATTAAATAAGATTTAATGTGTCCAATGCGTTTCTAATGAAAAGACGCCTTTTCCCTGCTTTATTATGTTCTTATCCAGACACAAGGTTTTCAAACATATAGTATTTTTTTCATTGTACATTGGTCCTTTAAATAGAAGACTTATCTTTAGAAATGCTCAATCTCTGACTAAACACTCAGGAAGAAGGAAAATGTATTAAAGCCATTGACAATTTCCATCACTAAGTCAATGAGAGGCTGATTACAGTATAATACACTTTGTGTACACTTACTTCCATGTTAAAGCCAGGTCAGAGAACCTCAAGAAAGACAATATTTACACTGATACATAAGAATTTGGCGGGGCAGCAAGTTAATTTAAGACTTTTACCATACTGTAATTCTCTACATTGTGTGTGAGTACAAACATCCAAGTTTTACATGTAAAGTGCTTAAAGTGTGTGGACTTTATGGGTGTCTGTGTGGTGTATATATCAGCATATATACACATATCTTCTTTTGATCCATAACCTTATTCCACACCCCACTGACTTGCCCCCTGTGAGAGCGGTTCTCTTTTATTACACTTGGCTCTAACTGCTTTTCATTTTCTCCACTGACCTTGGAAGTCCCTTCTATTGCTGATCCTGCGACAAAGGGAGCCGGGCGCCACTCTGATTTTATATCTAGTTAACATGAAGGAGAAAGAAGGAGAAAAATAAGCAGATAAGAACAGGTTTTTTTTAGCAAGGAAAGTGGCAGCACATTGCCTCCTTAGGAAAGAAGAACAACAATCTGCTGTAGACAAGATGCGTTTTCACAAACCCAATAAAATGACTATTAAGACACTATTAGAATTAGCAGAGACAGACATAGCATTTGCTGGCAGATAATAACTATTGAACTCACCTTGTCTACTTATTTTCCTGGCTGCTGAAAAACTCCTTACTGTTGTTCAGTTACTTTGCAGAAATTGTAGTATATTCTTGAAATAGTCTAAAAATGCAAGTTTTATAGATAAAACAGTTTGGAAGTCTACTCATTTAGAGTGTCCATTGTGTCAAAGTAACAACAATAGCGTAGAAAAAAAGGAGAAAAAGCAGAATATGTGAATAGGTGTATGTGTGAAGTCAGTTTCTGTCTTGGTATCTTGTATGTTTCAAACATTGGTAGAAAATATACATTTCATAGGGATTCCCAAAGAGCCATAAACTCCTGTCACAGACATCCTTTATCATATATAAGTGTTTACACAGTATATGCCTACTGACGCTGCCAGTGGAATGAATGGCCATTGAGAATTCACAATATATGTTTGATTTTCATGTAATACAATTAGTTTGATTAATTGCACTTTGGATGATAAGATATCTTTCTCTGGATATAATGCTTCTATTGTGCTCACAGTAACAAACAACAAAAGAATCAAACATGCAGTACTTTCTCTTAGGAAATACACCTTTGTAATCTTCAATATAAGATGTTTTTTAAGTTATTGAGTATTTGCAATTTTTTTTAATTATATTTTTTGAAAAGCTAAGATTTATATGTTATATATATTAAATAAATATTTACCACCACACCTTTTGAGCAGGAAATACATACTACTATTAATTGTCTAAGCCAGTGATGGGTAATAGGTGGCCCAAGGGTCATCTGTTGTCCCTAAAGATTTCCTATGTGGGCTCCTTCTGTTCTCTGGAATAGAAAATGATGGATCTCTTCCACATCACACCTGGAAATTGGCAAATCACAATCATGTCCCACAAAACACTTCTGATAACTGTTTTCCATTGTGCATCTTACCATTTATTCTATGCATCCTTCAAAACAGTTAAATGTAGTATATTGCACTTTTGAAGACTTGATGTAGGGTGCTTGTCATTGGTAATCAGTTTACTAATAAGGGATTTTCACTCCTGAAAAAGAAATATAATCAGTATGAAATGTGTTTTCATACGCCATACATATATTATAACTACTTACCCTAAAAAGTATACTTAATCTCTAAAAGTATAATTAAAAATAAACAAATGTTTAAAATGTATAATTTCATAATGTTCTCAGATTAATGTATTTATGTATGAAATGTATGTTTTGCCTAATTATAAGTACAACACAACATTTCGGGAATCATGTTGCTAGAACACATATAATACAGTTAATTGAAACATACGGTTAAAAAGTTAGAAATAATACCGGTATAAAGTAATAAATGAAAGATACGTGTGTGATAGAAATACAGAAAGCTGAAATGAGTGTTATATTTACAGCTATTAAAGGTACTATTTAATCTCCCACCCCAGCCAAAATAAAATCTGCAAAAGGATCTAGAGTATAGAGGATCATATAGACATTTCAAGAAATAAGATTGCAAACTCTGTTATCAAACTGCAGAAAATAAAACAGAATGCAAGATCTGAAGTGTGAATTACGTTAAACCAGACGCTTTACACGCCAAAGACGAAGGATTGATTGGTAATTTGATGTGGTTGTCCTGTTTCGCCACCTCTGAGAAGTCAACTACTGGGTAACTGTGAAGGGTTAATAGATATGTAGGAAACTGTTAGTCAATATGTAAACTTATTAAGTAATAGAAGGACACAATGATGACAATTGTACAGTGTGTTCTGCATTTGAAGGCCAACAACACTCAATATTAGTAAAAAGTGGCTTACATTTAGTAAATGTGAGTATATACTCATATTATTTCATGTTTGCCAACATATTCCATAGCACCGAACAAGGGTTAAGTATGAGGCAAAACAAAAATTGGCACATTGCAAGAGTGGAAGCAGCTAACACGATTGAAAACTCGTAAACTTGCAATCTAACAAGTTTGAGTATGGTAGAGAAGGTGAAAGATGTGTTGTGCTACTTAAGGCTGAAACTGATAAGCTTTAAACAGATGTGTTTTTAGTGAGTTTTTGAAGGTTTTGAAGTATGGTAGTCTAGTGGAGCGAGGCAAGGAGTTCCAGCGAGAAAAGTCCTGAAGGCGGAAGTGAGAGCAGGTGATAAGAGAGGAGGAAAGAAGAAGGTCATTAGCAGAACGAAGAGGGAGGGTGGGTGAGTATTTTAAGATGAGAGCAGAGCTATAAAGGGGTGTATTGTTGTTGAGGGCTTTGTAAGTTAGGGTCACGATTTTCAGTTTTATTCTGCAGTTTACAAGAAGCCGGTGGAGAGAATGAGAGAGAGGTGCTGCGGATACTGAGCTTTGAGTATGGTAGATGAGTCTACCAAAGGCATTCATTATGGATTGGAGTAGAGGGGTGATGGGGAGGCCATCAAGGAGTGATTTGCAGTAGTTGAGGTGGGATATGATGAGAGAGTGAATTAGGATTTTAGTTATGTCTTGTGTAAGAAAGTGACATATTTTGGAGATGTCTTTTAGATGAAAGAGACAAGTTTTATTTAACGATTGTTTATGAGGAATGAAGGAGAGGGCAGGGTCCAACAGAACCGGGCAAATGAGGTGGGAGTAAGGATGACATTGTCGAGCGTGAGAGATATCTGAGGAATGGAAGCTGCAGTAGCGGGTGGGAAGATTAGGAGCTCAGTCTTTGTCATATTGAGTTTAAGTTGATGAGCAGACATCCAGGAGGATATGCAACTAAATTGGCCAAGTGAGACAAATGGATACGGCTATGTGTGTGACTGAACATATAGTCATTCAATAATTCAAAACATTATAAATTCAAAAGCACTTCCCATTAACCATCCTGGTTCAGTGCTAATCAGTCACAGTCAGTGGTGGAGCTATTGCAGGTGTAACAAATGTAAAGCACTGGGGGGGGGGGGGGGGGGGCACAATAGGGTAGGGGCCCTCTGATACTAACAGCAGCCTGGAGTAAAGGGGTGCTCATAATTTAAAAGACATTATTAATACCATTATTTCATAAAAAGTTGGACTGACCACCTGCATTTATTTATCCCTACAGAAACTTTCCTTGTATAGAGAAGTTGTAACTGTGCCCCCAAAATTATTTTGCACTGGGATCCTCCATTCACTAGCTCCATCGCTGGTCACCATCTATGTTTGCACACTACACTAGAGGACATCTTGGAGGGGTAAGGTATGTTAATCTGCATTTGCATTAGTACTCCTTGTACCTCCGGATGTAGTGCACATTTGCATGCTGCAGATGTTCAGGATACATCACAAACATATGTTGCAGGCCTCCAAGGTATCCACTAACCTTTGCAACATGTCACATAGTTGAAAGTCATTGTGATTGGGGCATGTTCAGGGCAGTTTAGGAGACATGCTAGGGGTGTGTTGTGAACTAGCTGTAATCATTCTCATTAATGTTAGAATTATTTATAAATCACTAGTGAATTTAATAGTCATAAGCATATCCATCATGTTATTTATAACTCACATTAAATATCTAGGTCTACTGCATCAACAAAATATATTTTAAGTTGTTTCTCTTCACACTGATCTCAGTGCATGTGCAAGAATCCTCAGTGCGGCTACCACTGGGCTGGGGAAGGAGTTTATGGTCAGTTTGTAAATATTTACAACAATATCACTGTCATTCATGCCATCTTGTAACTGCTGTATAGCCATCCCTTTTTTTTTTTTGGTTATATCATTAGAGAAAGCTCTCTGCCTTTAGTGCCTAAAGTTTAAAGCCGGAAATGATTTGGTGTTTCCTCAGTATTCTATAAACCTGGTTAAGAGGGACTTAAGGTAGTTAAAAGCTTTTTGCACCTCCAGTTAGTTACCTTACCCTAGGGCTAAAGGACATGAAGAAGACAATGGTCTTTGGGCAAAGGAACAGAAGCTCAATTTTACAGAACAGTTTTTATAGAGCAGCTACATAGCAGAAGTATAATAAAGTAAGTACATTCAGAAAATGAAGTGTCAAATATTACTTGATATCTTAAGGTATATAGAAATGGGCATACATGTATTTATATATAGTATATTAAATATTTGCTTATTTCAAAATCTGGACCGTCAAAACAATTTTTGAGGATTTGAATATTGTAAATTCACAATACCACATTGCAAGCACATTAAAGCAACTAAAGCATTTATTCTTCAGTAACATTTTATGCATAAATGTTATATTCTGTATAGCTCATTCTCAGTAGTCAGTGTGGCACACTCACTTTCCCACATATCAAATCCCAATAATAATTAATTTCTTTTTTTAGCTCTTTTTTCACCCAGAAGAAAATCACTTAGAAGACAAAGAAAATCGAGTTTCAACATATTTGTAAACCTGGGTGAAGAGAATGGTCTTCGGTTTTGTTTTTTTTAAAAGGGCCATCACTGACTGAGCATGTTAGAGACATCCATAATCTCTCTACCACACACATAAAGGCTTGGGACCCAGACATATGTGAAGAGTTTCTAGTTAATATATTTTTACCTGCATATGTCAGGGCACAAGTTGGAGCATAAGTAGTGAGGAGCTGCTTCAGGTAGCTGGGGAATTCATCATATAGAGCATTGTGTTATGTGTTTTGTAATAAGCCCTCAGCAGCATTCTGTACCATATGTAAGAGGCATAGCTCTTTATCAGTGTTGGTAGTCCAATTGTGACAATATGAACCACAAATGAATGAGCCAAAGACGTTAGGTATTCTGGGCTGGTGGTATCAAGTGCTTTATTCTGGGTATGTTCTTCAGAATGCAAGTGAAGATTTGATCACAGCTGCCACTTGATGTTTTTGTGTCAGACTACAATCTAGAACAAATCCAAGGTTGCTCAGATTTCAACAGTTTTGGGTCCACTCCTGCTTAGCTCAGGGAAGCTGTTGTCATCTGATAGGGACTCTCCAGAAGTACATCTGTCTTTTCTGGATTCAGCCTCAGCTAGAACTTACTCACCCATCTTGGAGCTCTTCCAAACAATTATCAGGAGCAGAGTGTGAACGTTCTGGGTGGATGGACAGATAAATTGGTGTCATCAGCATACCAGTGGTCATTGAGGCCATATCTTCTGATGATCTATCCCAGTGACAGCATGTATACAACATTGGAAATAAAATAGAGCCTTGAGGATATCCATATGTTTGGAGGAGCATGCACCTGAAAAAACCCTCTGTGACCTCTCAGTGAGAAAAAATGTAAACCCACTGAGGACAGTGCCATCCACTCCGCAGTATTTTTTCTATTGGTCTATTAATATTCCACACTGTCAAGTAAGCAAAGACTAGCTAAAAAGATGAACATCTAGGAATATCAGAGATAGGAAAGGATTTAAGAGCTTGTGGTCAGTTACATACGTGACATTACTCAATGCTAAGCAGCAGCTGAAAAGGCAAGTAAAATATTAGCATGTATTAATTGGGTGTAGAAGCCAGGGAAGCAAATATAAATCTGCCATTAAATAAATCCCTGATACTCCTTCATTTGGAATATGGAGTACAATTTTGAGCAGCACTTCAAAAAGGGACATTTAAGAGCCAAAAATGGGCAACAAAATTAAAGAGAATGGAAGGGGCAACAAAATGGGCAACAAAATTAAAGTTACAAAGAAAGACTAACCAATTAAAACATATTTTCACTAGGAAAAAGGCAAGTAAGATGTAATATTATTACATTATCTAAATGTGTCAAGGGCATACATGAGGCTTTGTCAGGAAAACTTTTTTTTTGCCAAGAGGTTTTCAAATGACTAGAGGACATCCTTTGAGGTTAGGTTAAAAATACTTCTCCGTAAATAATGAAAAGAGTTCTTCACAGTAAGGACAGTCGATCTGTGGAACTCTCTAACAAAGGGGCTTGCGGCATCAGATTCAGTAGATAACTGTAAAAACAAGTTTGGATATCTGGCAACATTTCTATGGATTTTTGTTTCTATGGATTTTTGTTTGCCTTCTTCAGGATCAATACATAATTCACATTTTAAAAGGGTTGGAGGAGATTTAAAAATGTTGAGCTGGATAGACTAAAAGTTTTTTTTCAACCTCAATTACTATGTAGAAAACATGTCAGACACACAATTCAGTCATTTAATACAGTGGCTGTCCACAGTAAACAGTAAAGTTATATAGTAGTTAAAGGGATATGGCATTTATAACTGCTAAGTATATAAACCATATATGGGAAGATGTTTATATTTTAAATAAAGTATCATGAATTCACTTAGTTATTTGCATTTTAGTTATTCCTTTATAGCCCTTAAACGCCTCCAAGAGGTAGTTGCATAGATAATGAGAATAGGGGCTTGGTCACACAACCAATATGTGGTTTACCAGTCCAGTAAATGAAGCTATAATGAGTCAGACATTAGGACAGACAAGCTGCTGCAGTGCTGGCAAACCAACAATCAGAGAAGTCTGTGCTTCTCTTCTGCTCCAGGGTGAAAATAGCAGTGGGGTTTATCCTGTTGTACCTCTGCAGGGGTGAAGTGACGCTTTGAAGGTTGGGAAAATTTGATACTTCAAAAGTGTGTAATAGATGAATGAGTATCTGTAATTGTCAATGCGCTCTAGAACCATAATTCAGTTATTACCATTCTTTTAGTTTCTGTTTTCAGTTTTTATTTATCTCATGAATTAAAAAAATATTAATAAAAAGAAAGAAAGCTTAAAACATTCCATGTGAGTCAGACTAATTGCAAGAGATTAAAATGCAATAAATGTACCGCTCAACTCTGCACCAATGCATTGATTGGTGCAGCCTTATTATATATACAGCAGTTAAGGAAGGGATACAGATACTCTAAAACCAAACAAGCTCTGGCTCCAAAGTCCTTTTTCCTTCATTCAAAGACATTTTTAAAAACAAAATTATTTATGTATCATTCTACAGTGGTCTTTTAATTACCAATAAGCCCCAAAACAAGAAACAGAGATGCACATTTGGAGTATTGTTTTTCTCATGACTATCACTATGTTACACAGTACTTAAAGAAAAAGCAGTTGACACTGTTTTCCACTTTGACAATTTATAAACAATATAATTTAGAATATTCTTGTTTTTTTAATTGTAAAATGACATACAAAATTAAATATGGTTTAAACTATTTCAGATGAATTGATGACTCCCCAGTGATTGTTAGTGGTCTGATATATTGCTTAAATAAAGTATTGTTTTCTAGATTTCATAAAATCTGCACGTAAAATGCAAATTTAATGCAGATTGCTAACGCTAGATTTTAAAATGGGCCAGTTATGTTTTAAGGGTTTGTGGTACCAAAAACCTTTAATAATAATAAACAGTGTTTACCCTTCAGAGTAACACAAGAGGGTGCACATGTACAACGCAGGCCTGTGCCACTCTGCACTTCTGCCAGCAAAGGATATTAGCATATTAGAGAAATCCTTTATATCAGTAAATAGATAAGATGCCATCTCAGCTCACTAAGACAACCAACAAACATAGGATGCTATTTTGTTTCACAGATGCATCATATGTAGCAGGCTTTTCCAAGATTATTTATTGGGGATCGATTCATGGCAGATTTTAGGATATCTTGTTTGGGGAGACCAGTCAGTAGCTCAATCATTTTGATTTACTTAACTGTGCCGTGATAGGGTTATCAGCATGGATCAGCCCCCAAGGATAACTTTTGACAAGCCTGTTATTTAAGTTTGGAGTTGGCCGAATAAATATGTTCATTTTTAGCCTATTTTAGTGCACCCGCTTTAGGGCATTGGTGCCTGACAGCTAATAATCTTGCTATTGTTTCACTTATATTAATTTTTAAAGTTAAGCCAGATAAAATAAATCTTTATTGAAAACATATTGACTGTGTCACTATTAAAAACTACTAAGACATTCTCCAAAATGAGTGGTAATTGGCTTTGGGAAACTATTTAAAAAATGAATATAGTGAGGGATGAACTTCTTTTGTAATTCAGCATATTTTCATAGGCACAGTCAACATATTTTCAATAAAGATTTATTTTATCTGGCTTATATTATGCCAAAGTATTAAACAAACTAAAGCAAACAGAGCGGTGTTAAAACATGATTTAATGCCTGTTTAGAAACATCGAACTCAATGACAGATAAGAACCATTTGGTCCATAATTTGCCCATCTGTTCTATTACTTCTATACTGTTTTGTCTTGTCCTAATATCAGCATAGCTCTCTGTCTATCCAATGCTAGTTAAAAGAACCACTGAAGTGTCACCTTTATAGTTTGCTCTTATTAGGAGTGTTACTTGATAATGTACAAAATATATTAATTATTGTTTTCACTTTTGCTTTCATAGTGGGTGGCATTTTTCTAACAGGCTTACCTTAGAGGAATATGGAGAACTGGGGATTCAGATAACCTCTCTATTCATTTCTGATGGAAACTGCCACACTAAATAGCTCCTTGATAGTAGAAGAAAATAGAGAGAGTAAGCACTGGTACCGGGACCCTTCCCCTCAAGCTACAGATTAGCAGTTCAGGATGGAATTCCCCATGACACAAGCAGAGTCAGCTACACATAAGATGTTGTTTTTTTACATACTTCACAAACACAGTGTTTCTGACTTTTAAATTATTTTACTATATTAGAGACTGGTATTTCTTGTCTTTTGGAATTCAACATATTCATCACCATTTCAGTAATGTAGTATTTTAATTTCTCACATCACACTAAGTTGCAACAAATAAAAATGGGAAAGGTATGTCAAAACCATGTGCCAACTTTAATATATATATATATATATATATATATATATATATATATATATACAGTATATATATATTTATATAAATATGACTGCTGAACATAAAATCATGTTTTTAATACAGCCCACAATTAAAGATATATGAAAGTGAGGTGGGTTATGAATGCATCCTGTAGAGGAGCATCATAACCCACCTAGCAGAAAATAAAAAAATGTGCTGGGGGTGATGTAGACAACCCCAGCAACCGAGATTTGCATAATGGATATCTAATTTTTAATGAGATATCCAATATGCAGCACATGTGCATGCTGATTGGCTAAAGGAAATGAAAGACATCATGTGACTTCCCCCAGTAGGGCAGACTTCAGGTGCTAACTGAGCATGTCTGCACAATCGCCAGACCAAAAAGAAACATTGTATAAGATATGCTAATTATCCCTGTGAGTTTCTGGGGGTGTCAACATTGAGAGAAAACTCTTTGCAAAGCAAGAAATTCAGCAAACTTCAGGCTAACGATTTAACTGTTTACTTCTGGGCTAGTGAGTGGGAAGGTATTTGGTATAAATTTCAATCATACTCAGTTAAACAAACGTTCTGGACTTTTGCCCCAATCATACAAACACCACCCCTCCCCCATTATCCAGGTCTAAGCATGTGATGTAACAACACACAAAAGGAATTCCTGTACTTATACATAGAGTCTTAAAAAATTCTGATTTTTCTAAAAAGTTTTCTATCTATGATTACACACCTAGAGCCCGATTCAATTTCAAGCCCGCATATCACGGGATACAGGCAGTTTGTCTGCAAGCGTGCTGCGCAAGTTACGGGCCGAAAGCCGAGTCCATAAACCATGCACTCGTCCGTCGCAGTTCAGAGTGGGAATATGATCAATTAAGCAAGACCGTAACCTCCCATTTTGAAACAGCCAATAGAAAATGAGACCGCCATCACTATGGCAATAAAACCTGGAGGTTGCATGTAAATCAATTAGACACAATGGGAGTCACTGTTTCTACCATTCATCAGTCCAACATCATCAATCAATGCCCTGGTCCTCACTCTTCATCCATAATAAATCCATATTCATCAATATTATTAATACTTGTGTTATTATTGACAGAGCATATATCACCAAGTTTATTGGGCATTGATATTATTTCTGGTAACGGTCATCTTTCCAAACTAAGCATTAAGTGCTGTGCCTAAGCAATACTGTCTGTGAACCTTATGTGAAATATTTTTTGAATACGTTCTACCATACTACTGAAATCAGGCCTTTTTTATGTGGCATATTATTTTCATTAGTAACACAGCCTTTACACAAGAACATTAGCTGGTATTTTCAAATCTAGCCAGTCCAGGCTAACTAAATAACTTCCGCCAATTGCAGAAGACAACCATACTATATAGGCTATGTGGTTTTCAACATGTTAGCCTAATTGAAGTGTATGTCCCATAAATATTGTCTTGGTTTCTACCAAAAATAAATGTGTTGCTAATTATTGTTATATGCTGGTTTATATTGTAGCACAGCAAGACCTGGCACTACTGCATTCCAGGCTCACAAAAATCTACACAATATGGGTAATAATGGGTGATCAATAATTTGTAACATAGCTAAGCTTTCACCTCGTTTCAGTCCTTGTTGAAACTGCTAATTGGGGCTGATCAGGGAATTATCCCTCCTCCTCCTTCACTCCTCTGAGAGGATCCACTAAGTATTAGCTCAACTGTAGCAGACAGTTACAGTCAAAACATCACTGCAAATACAAAAGGGTATTTAAGGGAGATACAAAAGGTGTCTCCGACCTTGTCTCGATGGCTTAGAGTGCCGGCACTACAAGAAAATAGGGACTAAGAATTTCCGGCATTGTAAAGGAGGTTATACATGGAAAGAAGACTACTAATGCAGTGGTTAATATTCATTCAGTAATGGTAAATTACAAGATCTTGGGATAGATTTAGCATTTGTTCCTAAAATATAATCTAAAGGGAAAACACTGAAAGGGTTTCTTATGCAGCATTTTGAGAAGAGCTGAAATATAAATAATTGCATTTATATATCTTGTATATGAACAAAAACATTCCAAAACATTTCCTCACCATGCCCATTGTTATTACATTTTCAGCTCATATTTTATTAATTTTATTAATATCGTCATTATTTGAAGAAGAGCCAAAATTTATTTTATCAGCCTCTGCAACTTCTTCTTGGAAGACACTGATGCACACAATTTTATGACGTGTTAAAATTCCTCAGCTTTCCTTTATTTGTCCCATTTTATAACTTTGAACAATCATTATAACAGTTTTATATAACTTTAGGTGTGAATGTCAATGATCTAACTAGCAGTTTAACACAGGGTTACCAATCAATAACTCACAGCTCACTCATTATATCTACTAAAATGCTTCCTTTAATTAATCCTCAGGCTGGCCTCATGCTTAGCCAGTAATGCTTGAATTCAGTGTTTACTCCACCATATTGACTTGAATCATTTTCCATCTATTATTCACTATTCATTCCCTATGTGGGTCATTACAAACTCCCAAGGGCCCCATCCCAAGCCCCAATGGGAGTCACTATTGTTACAATTTTCCCTATGTGGAAAAATAAATAGATAATTAATACAATATCATCCCTCAGTCTGGCACTGTCACCGACTCCCTAATCCTTACCCATGGTCAATAATAAATCCATTTTCATCAATATAATTTGAAGCCGATGCATTCATATTTTTGGGTCATCCTGGAAAAAATCTTTGTTTTCTTGATCAGAGAAGAGAATTTAAAGAATATATTCACTTCTCTGAATGGCTGTTTTAATAACCAATGGGCAACTTTATTAGTGTTCCCTATTTGTTGTTTTATATGTAACCAATCAGAATATGAGAAAACAGAGCTATCTTATTGGACCCCATAAATATCACCTTTACTAATTTAATAAAAAAACTGAATAATGAAAAAAGCAAAATGTGTTGTCTGAGCTGAGGCGATAGCTTAAAAATGATCATTGATGGGTTGTTTGAAAAAAAAGATTTTTGGTTTTCATATTTTAATGGAAATAATGCAAATAATTGCTAGCCTAGACTTGCCCAAATTCTAATTTGTAAAAAATTAAAAAAGAACAAAAAGAACCAACAAATATCTGATTCCTGAGGTATTAATAGAACACTTTGAACAATTACCACCCACACTAGGTTCACATGTCTGGGCGACCAGTATTATTATTAACCATACAATCAAAATTGTGTAGTAAGGTAATCTGACAATCTATGCCACACCAACTACGCACACACACTAGGTCCACATATCTGGATGACCAGTGTGAATATTAACTATACACTCTAATATCAAAATTGTGTAGAAAAGATAATCCGACGATCTATGCCAGATGTTTACTGACAATCAATCTTAGGTCAGATGTTGACAGTCGGTTTTATGTGTGATTTTCATAAAAAAAAATATTCTGCAGGTAGAATGTAACATAAATTTGACAAATTGGTTTAAACGAACAGTATGGTAATTTTTTACTATGTATTATTAATTTTCTTTTTTCAGTTGATAACCCCTGTACAGCGCTACTGAATATGTTGGCGCGATATAAATAAAGATAAAAATAATAATAATAATAATAATATCGGTTACTTGGTCAGGAGGTTGTGTCCAAAATGGTAGATTCTACAGCACAATAAAAGTAAAAATTTAGAGGTTGTATTATTTTTTTTCATTCTAAACAAATAGCCTATTTGTAAGTATAGATTTTCAACATATTGCATTTTAAATAGACGACTACAGTGGCATTTAACTTTTTTTGATTCATTTCTTGTAATCTTTTCCAACCTTTTATCATGAACTTTTTTATATATAACATGTACTCAAATATTTAAAAGATATCATTATTGTGTTTGCTTTATAGTTATTCAGTTTTTCATTAAATATAAATATTTTTTTCAGAAGTGACAGAACCCGTTCTGTACACATGTATACAGTGTATGTCTGTATGTTATGGACAGATGGCTGGATGTGTATATGCATGTATATATAGCAGGGATATGCAACCTTTGTTTTATTTTTGCATGATATAGCACACTATAAATTTCCCAAGTGTCTCATGGAATCGAGTAGAAAGCTAAGTTGGACAAGGTTCCCCACCCCACATATATAGATTATATCATCCCTCACAACTGTTCCATTTTATTTCATATTATTTCATGTATACACAAACAAGTATTACGGTTCATATTACAGACTTGTTAAATTTTACTTTATATTATTACATTTGTTCTAAAATATTACCTAGATTATGAGCTCAGTATATGAAAGCATCATTTTACATAAGACTCATATTTTATTATGTTGTTATATTATAAATATCTGCAATTTTTATAACAAAACTATATATTAAAAAAAACATGGTAGAAGGTTCTTACTGATCCACATCCTTTCCAACAGATTGGTGATTCTTAAACCCATTCTGTGTAAAGGAATTGATATTTGATATCATCTTAACATCAATTTCTATGTGTTTACATGTGCATATACAAGACTTCTTTGTGTTTTCAAACCCTCTTGCATTGAATAGAACTGATTTTTCTCTGTAAATCTTGTTCCCATTTATTCCCAAAGTATATTACAAAACTAGCGACTTGCCCGTCAAAAATGACTGCAATAAAATGTTAAGCCTGGTAATGGTGTTTGCCACACAATGTGAGGCTCCCCCCCTCCAACATGCAGCTTTGGTGCTCATTGCTAGCCTCCCCCCCCCCCCCCTACTTTACAGGCCTCACGATAAGCGCCTTGGGCACTCATCCCGAGCCCCGCACATTGCAGGCCGTGGTATGTGCTGAGCACATGCACAAGCCCTTAACTTTGCAAGCGCTACCGACAAACTCTCTCACCCCTGTGTCTCTTTCCCCACCCCTCCCGAGTGTATCTTGCCCCCTCTCTCCCTCTTCAGTGTCTCCTAGCCCCCTCTCTCCTTACCCAGTCTCTCTTTGACCCTCTCTCCCTCCCCACTCTCTTTTTGCTCCCTCTCTCCCTTCCCAGTCTCTATTTGCCCCCTCTCTTCCTCCCCCTCTCTCTTTGCCTCCTCTCTCCCTTCCCAATCTCTCTTTGCCCCCTCTCTCCCTCCCCTGTCTCTCTTTGCCTACTCTCTCCCCATCTCTCTTTGCCCCCTCTCTGCCTCCCCTGTCTCTCTTCGCCCCCTCTCTCCATCCCCTTTCTCTCTTTGCCCCCCCTCTCCCTCCCCACTCTCTCTTTGCCTCCACTCTCCCTCCCCACTATCTCTTTGCCTCCTCTCTCCCTCCCCAATCTCTCTTTGCCCCCTCTCTCCCTCCCCTGTCTCTCTTTGCCCACTCTCTCCCCCTGTCTCTCTTTGCCTCCTCTCTGCCACCCCTGTCTCTCTTTGCCCCCTCTCTCCATCCCCTTTCTCTCTTTGTCCCCCCTCTCCCTCCCCTGTGCTCCCCTTGGATCCCCTTAGCCTCAGCCCCCTATCCTCTCGGCCTCACCAAGAATCCTCCCAGCCCCACTCACTAATCCCCGTGGCCTCACCAGGAACCCCCCCACCCCTGTCTCTCAGCGCTTGTGCGTCCTTCTGCAGAGGCAGGGAAGCCTGAGTGGTGAGAGATAGGATCAACGTATGAAGACTAGAAGAGGATATAGCAGTAAGGCTGATGCTGGGCTGGATCCTCATTGCAAGCTTCTTCTTCTTCGCCGCTCGTTGCAGGCCTCTACAAACCTGGGTATCTTTGGTAATTGCGAGTTGTGGTTGCGCATGCACTCATTGCTCATGGCCAAACCGTAAATTTTAACATTGCGTAACGACAGCAGGCAATTTCCACAACTATTATATGTGATTGTAGAATACAAAATGTCATGGAACCCTACCAGCTGGACCAACAAGGTACAGGAAATCCCACTGGCGAGGCCGCAGTCCTGGATCTGTAAATATATTCAGCATTTGGACATTTTAATAAACGTACAATGAAGAAATCAATAAGCTTTCCTTGAGGAATAAAGCTAGTACATAATTATAGCTCTTGTGCATATAATCTCCAAAACAGGTATATCTTTATTGTTAACATGAAAGGTTTTTAATCCCCCTCCAAACAATGCTACTTTAACAAAAGCAAAGATATTGTGCAAGTTTGGAAAGCCATCCTTCTTAGTTCTAACCAATAACTAGAGGACTGTAACCAATGGGATCCAAATGCTTCAATAGGACCAAACAGAGGCAGTATGCATAACAGGGTCTGTGGTAGCGTACATGGGTCTGACCACTCCTAGTTAGGCCCACTTATACAGAGACACATAGGGTTGACCCCCAGGGAGCAGAGGCTCCCAGAAGTCTGGGCCAGATAGGTATAGAGGAGAATTCCCTGAAGATGGTCATAGGTCACCTTATGGGCATTATCTTTATTTGGGTTAATAGTGACCATATGTCCTCCCAATCCACAACACCGCTGCTGTCCTCAACCATGCACAAAATCATCATAAAACACAGTATGATAGGGTACAACCAAGACAATAACAACAGCATGGCTGGTCTTTTTGTTGTATAGGGAAACCCCATCTTGATAACTGTGGGAACTGGGTTAACATACATCTCTTTGATGTATTATTGAGGTTAACTGTGAAGTCAGGGTGAAGTGCTCCACTGTTCGGAGGTAATAGATACTCACTTGTGGCTCTATTGCAGTTAACCACATGCTTGACTAGCTTCCCCAGGCAGCCCGTACTCCTGGATTCTGATTTAGTGGTGGTCCCGCTACTGTTCCCTTTTGTTTGGCTGTAAGCTTACAGGAGCTGACAACAGTCACTCCAGAACGTCCGGCTTTCAAAGTAACCTATTTTAGCTCCACAGTGCGGTTCATAACACATGTTTGTTAGTTGAGTGCCCTGAGGAATCTATACACAGTGAATCAAATGTTGTCACTATATTATGACCTTTCTCTATTTTGTTAACAATGCATGATTCTCTCTTAAGCTGCTTATATGGATGGAAACATTTTGACTCCTTTAAAACCTAAACGTTTGACCAAAACTTGTACTGAAAACCATCTGATACTGCCTGTCTACCAAATCTAGAAAGCATAATTCTCTGTAGATGGTAAAAACAAAATCCCTATTTTTTCCCTAATTGACATTTTTCTTTTTCTCCCTCAAATTTTAAGAGAAGGGCTTATATTGAGGTATTGCCTTTTTTTAAACCACTCTTAAAATTGCCACATATTCTATTAGCTACTCGCAATCCGATTACGAGTTCCCTGCCCACAATCACTAGGGGCAGCCAAAGATGCAAAACCGGCCTTAGAACCGATTGGTTTTCACACAGCTGGAATAGTGCAAGCTCTAAATAATTAAAGTTACACAAAATCGATATTCTTTTAGACCCATAGTTCTAGCTTGCAAATAAAGTCTGACTTGCAACTGAAAAAAGTATCACTTTTATGTCAAAAATATTACAAGTACTAAATAGGACTCGCAAGAGCTGTAGAAGTAATTAAACACACAACAGTGTACTTTAAAAGCATGTGAATGCATGGAAACGCATTAGAATTATTTGCAGAACAGTCTTAAACCCACAGTTTACTATCGTACTATCGATCTCGGGACTCAAAGGTTTAATACATATCATGAAACCCACATGGACTAAAATAAGTAATGCATTTTATAGAGTGCTAGATTTCTAGATTGCTTGATTGCGAGCCCATCAGCAGATATTACTTAATAATTTGTAGCCTCTGATTGCAGTTATGTCTAACTTCCATGTTTAGCTTATGTCTTGATGACGGTCTCACTATTGGCTATGTCTAAGAAGTAAACGACGGGCTTGCTTAAATATTGTCAGATCTTATGATCATACCCCCTGAAATCCTACTTAAAAAGGCAGGGTATACGTGTTTAGGGCTAAGGAAGTAAATTACGAGCTGGAGTTAATAGAATACATGTAAATTTAGAGAAAAATACACCTGCAGCAAAATTACGGGTTAGAGTTACTTACTGGCTTCTAATAGAATATGGCTCTATGTTAATTTTGCCTCTAGTAGTATTTATAGAAATTGGTTTTCTACCACGCCAAATGAAGAGCATAATTACATGTTGTAAAGCATTAAAATCATTTTGTGGTACTTGTAAATATCTAAAAGAAATACAATATACTCGGAAGTCATCTCTATAGTTTCTAATGCGGAGGAACATTTCCACTGCCAATCATAATTTCCCAAATGTGCCCTGCCAATCATAATTTCCCAAATGTGCCCCTTTTAATGGAAGGCCTCACATTTAAGGACAATTCCCTTTTTTCCACCTTGAACTAGGTTCCTATTTCTTTCTATGGTTCCGCCAAGTGAAATATAGAGATCAGGGTTTGTCTGTAGTATATTTATATTTATAGGTCAGTGTACATTTATTTAAAAATCAAAAACACTTTGCACTTGGTGGTTACACTAATAAAAAAGTGGTTTTTTTTAAAAAATGATCTTCTTTGGATACTTTCAATGTTGGCAGATATTACTTTTATACACCTTCCCTTCAACCATGTCTTATTCCTGCACCATATAACAGGGTTACCAAGGAACCACATACCACACAGTAGAGTTTTTTTTTTGTAAGTTAGTTGACAACTAATATTAAAGGACCAAACTGTTGTATTTATTTTTGGTTACTAAGCATTTTGTCCTTTATCAAATGTAGTTATTTAAAATACCATACAAATTACCACAGTGGTCCTTTTAATTTTATTATTAATCCATTCTTCCATTATTATATATTATAGCAGTTGTAATATATTTAGTTAAATATATTTAACAACGAATGACCAAATGAAATTAAAGCCAAACTAAATCCATGGTTTAATTGTCCTGCATATTTTATAGGATTGCTGTGGTCATTCATTTCCTATATGGTCTTTTGAATAATGGGCAAAAAAAGTAAAAACAAATCAACACATTTGCATTTTTACCTTTTATCATTTATTCTTTACTGCAAGGATCAATTTTCTTTTTTTAACTGCTACTTTCTCAAGAGAGTGTGTCATTATATACTGACAAGCTTTCCATTACTGCTGCTGAAAATAAGTTTTTATCAACCCAAGGGAATGAGGTATCCTACACTGCCAGTGTTTACATCAGGTCTATTAGAAAATGCATATCCTCCTGAGAAAGTAGAAGACAGAATCAAAAGAGAAGAGAAAATTTGAACCTACATATAAAAGTTAAAACAAATGTAAAAGTTGAATTTATTTTTCTTGCTCATTGTCAAGTTTTGTCATGTAAAAGACCATACAGAACAAAATGACACAGTGGTCCTTTAAGCATAAGCGAACGAAGAGGAAGGAGCCCTGACAGTGATGGAACAATCCTACCCTAGAGCTACTAAATCCAGAGTAATCAAAATTTCCAGCTGAAATTTGGGAATGGATAAAAAGGGCAATTAAAAGGGGTATTGAAAGAGTATTGAAAGCTTCACAATTGAAGAAAAGTCCCAAGGACATTGATGATGTCTTCTCAGAATCCACAGGTGAAAGTCCATCTAATGGCCATTCAATAAATTACTATTGACATTCACAGGAGGAATAAACATCCAAAGATCAGAGATCTTCAGAGTTCTCTTTTGATCTGGTAAAAACTTTGGGTTAAGCTGTTAAAAAAGAACTAGACTTAAACAAAGTTTATAGTAGACCTTCCCCATCCAAATGATAGTCCAATTTAAAGAAGAATCTTGTCCCATTCCCTCTTATTGGCAACATCAGAGCTTTTGTCCTAGCAGAAAGGAACTGTATAGAGAAAAAGGTCACTACTCTAGGCAGAATTGCTAAATTCTGCCCTTTCTCGGAATCACATTCAAAGGCATGGAACAATTTATTTACGTTGATGCAACAATCATAGTTACATAGTTACATAGTAATTAAGGTTGAAAAAAGACTTTCAGTCCATCAAGTTCAACCTGTTAAGATCTCCTCTGATCTGCAATATGCGGATTAGTTATTAATTAATTTGTTGATTAAATAATTATTAATAGTATAGTATTGGAGGATGAATAAAGAGATAGTCCATCAAGTTTAACCTTTTTAGATCTCTATTGATCTTTTTAATGTGCACTATTTATTATTAATTGTTAATTGATCCAGAGAAAGGCAAACAGAAAAAAAAAAAAACCATTGAAACTTTGCCAATTGTCTCATAAGGGAAAAAAAGCAAAATTCCTTCCTGACCCCAGAGACTGGCGATCAAATTTCTCTGTGGATCAATATTCCTTCGCTAGTTATCTAGGATAGCCTTGAATGCCCTCTTTATTCAAAAATATATCTAACCCCTTTTTGAAGTTGTCTATCGAATTCGCTGTTACCACCTCCTTTGGTAGAGAATTCCAAAGTTTAACCACCCTAACTGTGAAGAACCCTTTTCTTTGTTTAAGGTGAAATCTTTTTTCTTCTAACCTCAAAGGGTGTCCTCTTGTCAGTTGAAAATCTCTTGCTACAAAAAGTTTACTTGACAAAGCCTTATATTGACCCTGGATGTATTTAAATAAGGTAATCATATCTCCTCGTAGACACCTTTTTTCTAGCGAAAATACGTTTAATTTGGTTAGTCTTTCTTCATAACTTAGCCCCTCCATTCCCCTTATTAGTTTTGTAGCCCTTCTCTGTACTTTTTCCAGCTCTAAAATTTCTTTTTTATGAAGTGGTGCCAAAAATTGTACTCCATATTCCACATGAGGGCGTACTAGGGATTTGTATAGTGGCAGAATTATATTTGCTTCCCTTGCTTCTATACGCTTCCTAATACATGCTAATATTTTACTTGCCTTTGCAGCTGCTGCTTGGCTTTGAGCGCTGTTACCTAGGTGGTTGTCCACAAGCAATCCCAAATCCCTTTCAATATCTGATACACCAAGATTTGCTCCATTAAGATTATAGATTGCATGGCTATTTTTCCTTCCCAAATGCATAACATTGCATTTATTTGTATTAAATCTCATCTGCCATTTAGCCGTCCATTTCTCTAATTTATGCAAATCCCTTTGTAGGGAAAGTACATCATTATCTGATTTTATTACCTTGCACAACTTAGTGTCATCAGCAAAAATGGAGACACTACTTTCGAGTCCTACTTCTATATCATTAATAAATATGTTAAAAAGGAGAGGACCTAATACTGAACCTTGAGGAACCCCACTTATCACATTAGACCAATCGGAGTATGTTCCATTCACAACAACCCTTTGCTTCCTGTCTTTTAGCCAGCTCTCGATCCATGAGCAGATATTTACTGCAATTCCTGTATCCCTTAGTTTGCTCACTAGTCTTCCATGTGGCACTGTATCGAATGCCTTTGAAAAATCTAAAAAGACTACATCCACTGAGTTGCACTGATCCAAGTTCCTACTAACCTCCTCATAAAAACTAATTAGATTGGTCTGACACAACCTATCCTTCATAAATCCGTGTTGACTGCTACCTATGATCTTATTCAAATAGACATATTCTTGTATTCTGTCCCTTATTAACCCTTCTAAAAGCTTCCCAACTACAGATTTGAGGCTCACTAGTCTATAATTCCCTGGATTTGCTCTAGATCCCTTCTTAAATATAGGTATCACCTCTGCTTTTCTCCAGTTATCCGGTAGAGACCCTGTAGTGAGTGAGGCTTAAAAGATTAGATATAATGGTTTGGCTATTACAGAACCCAGCTCCCTCAGTACCCTTGGATGTATTCCATCAGGACCTGGGGCTTTATTAACATTTATTTTCTCCAATCTCTTTTGGATTTCTTCCTGCATTAACCAATTATTTAGTGAAGGTAGTGTAGCCCCATTATGTTGCGGTGTCCCAACCACTGGTACCTCCCTTGTGTATACCGACGAAAAGAACCTATTTAGCGCATCTGCCTTTTCCTGGTCACTAATTATCACATGGCCTGTGTCACATTGTAATGTTCCTATAGATTCCTTCCTGGCCTTCTTCCCATTAATATATTTAAAAAATATTTTAGGGTTAGTCTTACTTTCATAGTAGTGAGAAATGTGAATTTACCACTTGATGTTTCACTAACCTTCCAAGACACCATGGATAGAAGACAAGACTCCAACCTTACATAGGCTAACCCTGCGGCAGGGTCTGCAAGCAACCTGCCGTGGCACTGAGTTTGATGTCAAAAGCCCTAAAAGTATAAATGTATAAACAAGCAACGAGTGAGGTGCTTCTCTAATAGAGACTCTTGGTTTTATTTTCACGTCAGAAACCTCAGTGGATATTACCAGACTATCCAGTTATATCATTGGCTTCCTGGTGGCTAGCTGCAAAATTTTACGGTTGATGTGCTGTGTGAGTTTGTAGCATTGTCCTACTGTCACATCTTGTAATGGCAGCTGTTTATTTAACAAAAAAAAATGCAATATTTATCTCTACAACTTCCTGTTTATGCTTTGCTATGATTATAGGGACCTTGCCTTGCGAGTACTGACTTCTACCTTGGACAAAGATTGTGCCAGGCTCTGTGTTTCTTGCCATCCTGCTGAGCCAATCAATTTGGTGGGGTCCATCAATCATGTGTGAGCAGCAGAAGCTAAGTATATTAAACATTGCTATATGATTATTATTACACTTGTCAGGGATGAATATGTATACCACAAGCCAAAAGGAAATCAGTAGGTGGGAGTTTTGTTAGAATCCTCACCACATTAGTACATTTGGTGTAGACAGCAGGATTTGGTTTAATGGTGTTTATTCAATTTTGGCAAATCATTTCAGGTGTTTAAACAAGTGGGAAAGAAGTCTGACTCTCCTAAGCAGATGCCTTTGTGGGTAACAAATGAGGGTCAATGGGAACCAATTGCCAAGAAATGTCAAAAATATGCAACTTGATATTTACTTGTTAACCCTAGAGACGGACAGATGAACAGTTATCAGGGGAGACAAAGTCCTGGACAGCAAGAGAATTGACTGACATTAGTGCTAAATATATTGAGCAGCCTGGGGAGCTGCTGAGTATAGCATGGGTGCTGAGAGTTTGGGATTTAGAAGTGGAAGGCAATATGTTAAGCAACTGTGAGGCAATGAGATTTGGGAGTACATTAAGAGATGCCAGTGTATGTCTTTACATGAAGAGAGCCCAAGATACTAATGCAAACTTCTCCCTATTACATGTGATAAGGGATTCCATTACACAATGTGTAGATTCCCCAACCGATCTAACTGGCACGTCTTCTTGGACCTACTTGGCGGAAGGTATTACTCCATTATGAGATATGGTCTGTGTTTCAGGGGTGACTTTAGACCAACCAGTTAATGAAAGGGGAGAGCAGAGAGTGATGGTTGATTGTAAAGGACAGGAAATGTCCATATTTTCCCCTGTTATGAAGTGAAAATTCTTACAATAAGCCCCTTGATTACATTATAGTTTTTTTGTTCAACATGCTCAATACTTTGGAAGCAAAAAAAGAGTACAGTATATGTACGGCTATTTTATTGGGAGCTTTCGGAGAAATGGTGGTAAAAATATAAAACCTAATAACAGACAGCTAGAGCAGAAAAACCTCTCCTGGATCGCCACCTTGTTGTGGTGAAGGGGCTTGTATAACTCAATGAAGCTGTGAGCTGTACCATGTAGGGTACCCAAGATGAGCAGTCATAATAGAGTGGTCAGACAATCGTGGTGTACCAGAGAAGGGATTAGCAACCCACTCCAGTAAATTTGCCAAGAAAACCATATAGATAAGCACAACCAAATACAAAACAATGTGCCTGGCATGCTGCGGTCCATATGGTCTCTGAGAGTCGGACACAACTGAAAAACAGCAAGGGCAGAAAAAAGGGGACAAACAGGCTTAAAACTTCATGTAGGTCAGGTTAGATCTGATCAATAGTGGAGTAAGGAGGACAACAATAATAAGCCAACGGCCGAGCAGAGTTGAAAGCAATTGAAAGTGCTGAAGGAAATCACTCCTACTGACGCACTACTAATATTTCAGGTGTGTGTCTGTAAGAAAATGAATGCCTGGTGCCTAATACCTATTAAATATATAAGATTGAAGTTTGGCTGGAATTAAAACTTAACCTTTAATACCTTTAATTTAAAACCACAGTAAATAAATAATAAATACAATAATTATCAGACTAAATTATGTGGACCTAATTCAATTATCGGCCGTAAAACGGCCGCAAAGCTGCGATATCCCCCTTACGGCCGGCCGCATATCTTGCAACCGGCCGTAAGCTCAGAAATCCTTTAAAGCAAATATAAATTCAAGACGGCACTGTAAAGCTCTGTAAATGCTAGGGATCATAATGGGGGACATGAGGATTAATAGCAACCCCCTCTCAAGCTTGCACATCAGCCCAAATACGATATTTCATTAACTGTTTATTTTACGGCCGCAGCGTGGGCGGGTCTGAGGTGCTCCAAGCTCTCGGGACTTTGTCCACGGATATTTGACAAGTATTAAAATAAAAATTATTTACGGATTTGAGTGTAGGGTAATGTTGTGCTATGAATGCTAACACCTACAATCACTTTATCGTCTCCTCAGAGTGCAGGATGGCTTTATTATGGCTTTATTATGTGCTTAATTGTGTGCTTGCAGGACCTTTTTGCTGCAAGTAAGCTGCGGCTCGGTTTTAGCCTTGGAGAGAGGGTTCCCGGAGCAATTGAATAGCAACCGAAACTCTTGCGGCCATTTTAGATCAAAGGCATTCCTCCGGAGTCCCCGGCCGGAAAGGAATAGAATAGGCAAATAGCCTGCGGCCGGTCCTTGCGGCCCCGCATCTCCTACGGCCGATAATAGAATGAGGCCCTGAATGTCTAAAGTAGGATACCAAGGATACAGGTAACACCAATGAAAAGTAAAGTAATGAGTTAATAATAATAAAGGAACTCATAGCAGTAATAGTACACTTTACTGCTATCAGTGACTCATGAATATAATATTTCTTAATAGAGCCAAAAATAAAGTCAGTAACCTAACATTTTCTATTTGCAAACATCATGTTACGTTAAATCTCCCATATACACATCATGTGGAAATTAAGCCCCATATAAATGTCCTCACAAGTGAGTTTATATCATGATAAAAGGAAGAGAACTCCCCAAAGAGAAGACAACATTTTGATTGTCACAGATGAAGTTATTTTACAAGTATACTTATGCCATTGCTTATCACAGTGAAATAAATCATTTTACCCCATAGGTAATACAGAGACGGCACCTCAGACTTGCTGTAACACGGACGCGCGTTTCGTTGGCGTTAAGCCGACATCATCAGGGGACGACCACTATCTAGATCTTGATATCTTGCAATATTTATAACCATTACTTAATGGGGATTGGATGAGTAGTGTGTCAATCATACAATCATAAAAACCAGGAAGTGAACTACTAGTACTAAGTTTGTGCTTATCAACGAGCACAGATACATTAAGCTCCAGGAAAACGGTAAAAGGTAAACTTGGTAGTGATAAGACCAGCACAGAGTGAGTAAAAAATATATTTTTTATTTATGTGCAATGAGGATTGCTAATCAGAATTGGTACTGAAATTAATAAGAGTTAATACAAAACTCTAGATTTAAATATTAACCTTAGCAAGAGATTGACATGGGACCCTAAGGAGGAATTGGTTTAATACTGGTTTAACAAATACTTTGTAATTTAGTCCAAGGATGGAAATTCCAGTCAAACTTCAATCTTCAGGTGTGTGCTGCAAAACCCATAGTGAGGGGAAATGCTAAATGGACTCCTCTCAAGATTCCTCCCCCTGAAGTGCCAGTGTATTTTAGACAGTACCTTTTGACACTAGGGCATAAATAAATTGCTGACAACATTCAAGCTTTATTGGATTCAGGAGTTATAGGGCTTGCTGTAAGTCCTTTAATGCTACCCAGATGGTAGCTAGCATATGATCATTGATTACAGGGAGCTCAACAAAAGAGCACCCACTGTCATTTCCAGCATCTGATATTGTAATATTGGTAGAGAAGAGTGGAGCAACAGCCAAAGAGTGGCATGCTGTTACAGATCTGGCCAATGCATTCTCAGTAATCCCACATCTGTATAGAGTCAAGATCAATTTGCCTTCACATGGGAGGGTCAACAGTATACTGTACATGTAATCCCACAAGGTTACTTACATAGCCATGCCCTGTTCAATGGAGCTGTAGCCAGAGACTTGGAAACTGTAAAGATGCAGCTTTGCTGGGTATACCATTTACATTGACGATTTTATGATTACTGCTACTAATCAGGAACAAGTGAAAGAAGATCTTGATACCTTAATTGTGACCATGAGACAAAGAGGTTGGCTGTGAATGAAAACAAAGTACAAGGATCGGCAAGTTATTGAGAATGATGTGGTCCAGTCCAGTGCTGGATAATATAGCTCAACTAAAAAAGCCAACTTCAGTAGCGGAAGCACAGAATCTGGTTTGGCTATTTGGACTCTGGAGATCTTTCATTCCACATTTAGGGATGATATTAGTCTGATTTACAATGTTACTAAGAAGAAAATTGCCTTTGCATGGAGTAAAGAACAAGAAAGTACAGTCCGTTCGAGAAACACCTTTTGGCAGCATCCAACAAACAGCATGTGACCGTTCGTACTGAATGAAATTGACTGGAGTTTTGTACTTCCATAACCCAGAAAAAGGGACTACAGAAGTGGAAATGGAACTTGCAGGAAAGAGGAGGTTTATCAGGAGAAAGCCAAGCTGAAGTTTTGAAACAAATGTGTGGCAGGGTGGATTTTGAGTAACCACAAGTGGAGGTTTCTGTAATCCAGTCACTAAAAAGCACAATAGAGGAAGCAGTACATGGGAGTTGCTTACAGTTAAGGCCACATCAATATAGTGGGCATAGAGGATCACAAGGTACATATGAGTATGCCAAAGCAAAAGGCATACCCATAACTGTGATTATTGCTTTACCGAAGAGTGGTGGACATGAGCTCTATAGGATAGTATATTAGGTAGCCATCAAGAAACAGCTGAAATGGTAGAGGTGGTACTTCACCACACACAGTTAACCCAATAAGGAATCAGTACAACTGTTCCAGTGAAAGTAAACTCCTCAGTTATTATCTGTGCAGCCCAAGCCTTCCAAGTAAGTACCATTATAACTGAAACCTCCCATGGGTATTTTATTCCTAATAAAAAGGCTCAAAACATAGCTATGTCTGATATCTCAAGGGAAAATGGTTTCCTCCAGGGGCATGGGGTGGGTGCAATGGGATGTGCATTATTGGTTGAGGAGGTGGTGAGGCAGCTCAGTTTGGTACCCAAGACTCAGATACTGATGTTGCAAATGTACCTATGGTAGGGACACATGTATGGTATTACATTACTTAATCAAGAAACACAAGCTATTACAACTATGTTGTTGCAAATTGCATGGCTTTAGATTATATTTTAACTGCAAAAGGCGATACTTGTTCTATAATCAACATTCTGTAGTTTTATACCTGATGCCTCATAGCCAGTAGAATATAATTTGTACGAAGCCTATCAGGTTGCACAAAAGCTACATCAAGAAAATTCTGAATCGTGGTGAGATAGTATTTTTGGCAACTGGGGTAGTGTACGCAATATATAATCAATGATAACCTTTTTATCATTTCTTTCTTTGGTTGTATAAAAATCATTATCTGATAATCAATGGTAACCTTATTATGATTTCTTTCTTTGCTTGTATAAAAATAATTATTTGCAAAGCGCAGAGCATTACTAGTTGAAAATAGGCTTTGCCTATTAGACTAATGGCAATTTCCATAGATCTGAAAGATGCATATAATCATGTACCAATTCATCCAGATCACTGGAAATATATGAGGTTCCGCATTAACAATCAACACCCTCAGTACAATTGCTTACCATGCGGTCTAGCCACAGCCCGATTGTTCTTCACGAAAATCCTGGTATGCCTCATGACAGAGTCAAGGAAAAGAAGCCTACTGATATTCTACTATATAGATAGCACTCTTCTCATCAATCAAAATCAGGCTCTGTTATTGAAGCAAAAGGAAGAAATCTTAGCTTTCCTACATGTCCATGGATGGGTCATAAGTTTAGAAAAGAGTTCTTTATCTCCATCTCAGGAATTCATCTTTCTAGGAGCCCACTTGGACACTGTCAAGTCAAAAGTCAACGATCCCCAGCAGAAAATGATCACAGAAGAATTTTTTGATATCAAGAAAATATATGACCATTGTGGGATTCTTTCTAACACATTCCCGATGACGAAACTCTTTTCCCTCCCTAGTGGTTAAGCATTGTGCATTACCCAAAATTCATTGCTACCATGAAACTTTAAACAGATATAAAAGTTTTATAATTTCATGGAATAGTTCATGGAGCCAATATATATTTGAAAAAGACTGGAGAGGAGGGGTCTTTTATAGACAAAAGCTTATGTCTGTACTGTGCAGAGGGCAGAGTATAACACACAAGTCACCATGCTACCATGATGAACTATTCCAAGAAATTAAAATCACTTTTATTTCTGGCTACATTTTATTCCAGCATTGAGAAGTAAGCCAAATAATGCACTTCTATAAAATAGGTGCAAATATAGATCCTATTTACATATATTACGAAGATATGACCAAAAGTAATAATTTTTGCTTAATATTACAAAATGCCTTTTAAATCAGTTTTAAATAAAGTTTTTCGTGGAAAACGGTGTTTGGAAACCACAGCACTATTTTGAACAAATTGTAATCTGCCTTTTAAGTAGATCCAAGGTATTTTATCACCCTTCATTTACCCACCGATATTCTGATTGGCAGCTTGATAGTATTTGCAGACATTTTATAGCATGTACCTTGAAAAAACATAGACATAAACAAAGACAAATCAAGACAAAATGTAAGATTTTAGTGCACGCCGTTAATCTTTCACATGCCACCTTGGCTAAGACCAAGTATTCATAGTATGATATTGGTTGCAAAGCAAGCAAGTGCTTGAAAAATATGTCTTGCAGACTTATTTACGATGTCACTAAAATTTTCCTGCAGCCAATGTAGACTTGTAAATATGAAATGCAATACAGTGATCCAATGTCTCACTCCTGAAATCCGAATGAAGGATTTCTGTGAAAAGCTCTGTTCAGCCTGACTTAAAATCTCAAGGGTGCCCAGTGTTCCTCGCAGCAGAAAGGCAATGCTTGTAATGTAGTTTGGAAAAATGTGAGTAAATCCAGTGGTCGTAACATAGATACAGAAGTGGAATTTTGAATAAAAAGATGGATTCCTCCCAAAGTGTATATACTGTAACGCATAAATTGGTATATATAAATACTCATTTGATTCTTCAAAGGACAAAAATAATAGAAAGATCTAGAGCTAGAAATGTTAATAAGAAGAGCAACAAAATGAATAAGGGCAATGGAGGAATCATACTATGAAGAAAGGCAAACCAAAGTAGACTCATTTTATTTGAAAAAATTAGCTTACAAAGTGAAAGGATTATATAAATTATATAAATATATATGGCTAGAGAATGGAGGGCAGAATGCCCTGGGGCAAAAATAATTATATATATATATATATATATATATACTTATATAGAATATATATAGAATATACGTTATATATAGAACATAGAATATATGGGGTTTTGGTGAGGCAGCAGAAGTAGGCAGGCGGGGGCAAGGTGATGCAGGTGTGAGACAGGGTGGGTAGTAGGATACATTGAGGGAGGTGGGGAATCACTAAGTGAGTTCGCGAGGGGTAGAGAGAGATATGTAACACAGGGTAGGGGGAGATAGGAGGGGGCAAAGGGAGGAAGCTAGTGATAGGGGGTGGCAGCAGTATAGATGTTCTGTGTCCCAGGTCTGGTCCTCTATTTCTCCTGTGTGTGTATCACAGACACAGTTTTTATGAGCACCCTTAGAATAGTACATCGTCTAACTCTAGGTATAGGCAAGTTTAAAAACCTGCTTCCAGCTCAGAATTCCGAGAAACGGTTATTACACTGCACTCTGGGAAATTGAACTGGGACATGCAAATGTGCCCACAAAGGCCTCGCTCTTCAATCCTTAGCCATTATCAAACATGGCTTCCTTATGGCTTATGCATGCTGTATTACACAGCTTTAATGCAAAGCCAAGGTTGGATTATACACAGGCTGAGTATCCAATCCATGTACAGCTGTTTCAAGCTAACTGGCTATCATCAGCATGGAGCGGGATCTCAGCCTGTGTTGTGGGAATTATGAGTAGGTAGCTCACCACAACAATCATTTATAATATGGTGGGCAAAAGAGCGACAGAAGCCCTCCACCGTATAGTAGTACAGTAAATAAAAAGTACATTTGTGTTCACATTTGAATGTCTAAAACAAGTTTAAAAACCTGCTTCCAGCTCAGAATTTCGAGAAACAGTTATTACACTGCACTCTGGGAAATTGAACTGGGACATGCAAAAGATCGATATATATATATATATATATATATATATATACTGTATATATATATATATATATATATATATATATATATATATATATATATATATGAAGAATGAATATATTGAATTTGCAATATATATAGTATATATTACAGGGGCAGTGAGACAGAAAGGAGAGCGGGTGTGTGACCTTCGCCTCCTGCACAAGAAGGGGAGACTATTAGTCGGGGGGTAAAACCGGACCCTTAAGAGGCATGGGTCCTGTTGCAATGAACCACTTGCACCACCAATATCTCTACCCTTGTAAAGGAGAGCAGACTCAATAGACCATTTTAAAGGTATTTTGATACATTTTTAATTAAAAAAAGGCATACAGCATGTAAATTAACCAGATAGGCAGGATATTAATCCTGGGTTAATCTGATTTCCAGTTTTTGCAATAAGGATTTTTTTTTTCCTTTAAAGGGCTATTTTAGTGGTCTTTTAAAGGGCTGTCTAAAGGATATCTAGGTTAGGCTCAATAAGAAAATAAATAAATAAATAAATTATATATATATATATATATAGATATATATATATATATGTATATATATATTCATATATATATATATTTATATTTATATTTACTTTTGTTTTACACTTTTTTAATCCTTCTTCCAGGCAAAATAAGATCCAAATTTCTCCACTCCATGGATTAAGTGTTGTGTCTAGAGTGGAGCCACCAAGGATGGAGGGTTCCCTAAATTTGCATACAACAACTGTTGTTATTATTATGATTATCCTTTAATTGTAATGCACCTACATATTCCATAGAGCTATATAGGGGTTAAATACTAGGCAAAAACAAAATGACCATATTGTAAAAGAATAAAGGGCCCTGTCTTAAAATATAAAATACATAGTAGTAAGCACCTTACAAGACTGAAAACAAGCAAACTTAACAATCTAAAGAGGGCTAGCAGCTCAGGTTACACTGCCCCTGTTACTAATATGAGTTTCAGAGAATGGTTTTCAAGTTGTCTCATCTTCCCCAGTAGGTCCACCACAGCCACGATTCTTCATCAAGTTTTGTTTAAATTAGTTTCACTTTATTATTATTTATGTAATGTTTTTATATAAAAATAACATTCAAAATTGCACTATTTTAATATAACTGTACATGGGTGGGATCCCTAGCTTGTGTATAATCCAAACCTAACTTTGATCAAAGCTGTGTGATACAGCGGGCATATGCTTAAAGGCATCTCTAAGTTTCCTGGATTATGATAGCATCTAATAGAGGATAATTAATAGTGTAAGAAAAAAAAATTCTGCATGAAAAAAATACCAAAATAAACATTTAAACACTTACATTGAAGTTAGCAAAATGTCATGTAATTTCATGCAGTTGAAAATTAGGGTTAACACCCCCTCTAAAATCCCCCAATTAGCATTAATTTCATAATTTGTTTTGGCCAATCAAGTTAGCTGAAACATTTGATTTAAACTCTGGGGTTCATGTTTGTGCTGCAAAGCAGCCTGAGATATGCAGTGTGGCACTATTTTAGGTGCTATGGCAGCAGCACAGTCAGGAAGCAGCAGGGCATCAAAACCCAGCAGTGACTTGGGGGCTGACATCACTGATCTGCTACTGGTTGAGGAAGAAACAGCAGGTGAATAATGGGTTAAATTGATCCCCTAATGCTACATGCTGATTGGGTCTGTATCAGGGACCTGTGTAGACACTCCTCTGGGGGTTGGCACATAATCATTAGAGGGTTTTTTGGTTTTTAATAAAAATTTAATGTTTTATGAGATGTGTTGCATATATAGAGGCTGCGTTTTGCCTACAGAGTGCAGAAATGTATTAATCCATGAAACCTGGATATGCCTTTAAGGGAAGCCATGTATGAAATGGTTATAGATTGCAAGAGCGAAGCCTTTGTGGGCACATTTGCATGTCCCTGCCAAGGTCCCCGGAGCACAGCATAATAACTGTATTTCTCAGAATCCTGGGCATGAAACAAGTTTTTTAGCCTCAGTTAAATTTGTAATAATATATTGAGTTTTGGAGTTTATATACAGTGCCTTGCAAAAGTATTCACCCCCTTGACTTTTTACCTATTTTGTTACATTACAGCCTTAAGTTCAATGTTTTGTTAATCTGAATTTTATGTGATGGATCAGAACACAATAGTCTAAGTTGGTGAAGTGAAATGAGAAAAATACATACATAAAAAATGTTTTCGAAATAGAAAACAGAAAATTGGCATGTGCGTATGTATTCACCCCATTTGTTATGAAACCCATAAAAAGCTCTGGTGCAACCAATTACCTTCAGACATCACATAATTAGTGAAATGATGCCCACCTGTGTGCAATCAAAGTGTCACATGATCTGTCATTACATATACACAACTTTTTGAAAGGCCCCAGAGGCTGCAACACCTAAGCAAGAGGCAGCACTAACAAAACACTGCCATTAAGACCAAGCAACTCTCCAAACAAGTAAGGGACAATGTTGTTGAGAAGTACAAGTCAGGGTTAGGTTATAAAAACATATCCAAATCTTTGATGATCCCCAGAAGCACCATCAAATCTATCATAACCAAATGGAAAGAACATGGCACAACAACAAACCTGCCAAGAGACGGCCTTCCACCAAAACTTGGACCGGGCAAGGAGGGCATTAATCAGAGAGGCAGCACGGAGACCTAAGATAACCCTGGAGGAGTTGTAGAGTTCCACAGCAGAGACTGGAGTATCTGTACGACAATAAGCAGTATGTAGAGTTGGGCTTTATGGAAGAGTGACCAGAAGAAAGCCATTGCTTTCAGCAAAAAGAAAATGGCACATTTTCAGTTTCGTAAATGCATGGGAGAGACTCCCAAACTGTATGGAGGAAGGTGCTCTGGTCTGATGAGACTAAAATGGAACTTTTCGTCCATCAAAGAAAATGCTAAGTCTGGCTCAAACCCAACACATCACATCGCCCAAAGAATACCATCCCCACAGTGAAACATGGTGGTGCAGCGTCATGCTATAGGGATGTTTTTCAGCAGCCGTGACTGGGAAACTGGTCAGAGTTGAGGAAAAGATGGATGGTGGTAAATACAGGGATATTCTTGAGCAAAACCTGTGCCCCTCTGTGCGTGATTTGAGGCTAGAACGGAGGTTCACCTTCCAGCAGGACAATGACCCCAAACACACTGCTAAAGCAACACGTGAGGGGTTTAAGGGGAAACATGCAAATGTGTTGGAATGGCCTAGTCACAGCCCAGACCTCAATCCAATAGAAAATCTGTGATGACAGTCTCATTTTCTATTGGCTATTTCTAAATGGGTAGTTACGGCCTAGCTTAATTGGATATATTCCTGCCCTGAAATGCTACATACGATTGTATGGTTTACGGTTTTGGCCCGTAACATGTAGGCTTGTTCAATTCCATAGCACCAGAACTGTAGCAGACGGCGAGCCCGCAGCAGGCCCACAGACATACGGCCTCTATACTGTGAGAGGCTCCTGATTAGTATACAATTACCGTTGTGGGTCTCTGAACAATAAGATCTGTATCAGAAATCATTTGTAATGTGATCTGATGGATATATAAAGCCAATTCTAATGCACAAAGCAAAGTACATTTGTGATTTAATTTATCTATTATCATTTGAATGATTTAATAAAGGCCATTTTGCCAAAATAATAATTTGCAAGAAAAGTAGTGACACATGGTATAACCCACTAGTTTCTGGATAATTTCAATATGTATAATTTCAGTTCAAGTTATATAAACAAGTAGAGGGTATGGGGTCAAAAAGCGCAAGATGTCCTGATAGTGTAGAATATTAAAACAATGTATTCACACATACAAAATATACAAAATTGCACCCACATTTGATGATCACAGGAACAAATGAGGAATATCAGTAGCATAAAAACATAGATTTCCATGGTCACAGAATATCTTCATAGCATGAATTTCTTTAGATAGCCATTGCTCCTTTGTAATCAAATAGATGGAATATATACACACTAAATTGTAGTAATCGGGGACTAAAACTTACTGATCTGCAAATAATTGGATAACCCAACTCAGCACTTACCTCTAGATATAGGTAAACGCCCCTCTCTAAGGGCTGTATGGCCCTAATAGTGTATGCCCACCTAAAGAGAACTACTAAACACTATACTATTTTGGTAGTGTGAAACCTTTTTATTGACTGATTTGTCTTTTTTGTGCACTATGTGAACTGAATTTTTGTGCATTTGGAGAGAAGTGCACTGGCACTATACTATTAGATTTATTTTTGAGGGTACTAACAAGAGATCCTGTGTATTGTGAAACCCACTTCCACACCTCTTTAGATGGGCTTACATTATAAGCCCTTAGAGTGTAATCCTTTACCTACTGTATATCTTGAGGGAAGTGCTGAATTGGGCTCTCCAAATAAATCCAATAAATTGTCTTAATATACTACACTCTCAGGGCACCTTTCGCTTCTCTACCCTATACCCTCTTCTTGTTTTTCATATGGAGTATGCGTGTGAACAGTATTCCTACTAAAGAAGCTGCTCTTTCTCTGCCAATTATGCACCTACCTGCGGATTTTGAGCACTGGGACTGTGAAATTGGACGTTTATTGCATGATCTACCTTGGGTTTGTTGTTATGTACTAATTTTTAGGTAGTGATTACTTTCATAAATTCTGAGGATCCTCTCACGGCTGATTATTGTTTCTCTACAGTATTACTGTGCACTGCCGTGCAGGGCTACTAATAGCATCTATTAGCCTATTTTAGTTTTTATCAGATATTCGGCCATATTAAATTCAACCCTCTTAAGTCCAACGTGTAGCACGTAAGGGCTGCGTGCCTCAAATTTGGACGTTTTACGTCGCTATTAAATTACAAGTGCTGCGAGCTACGAGCGAGAGACGTTATCTCGTAAACCAGGTCTCCTCCGTCGCAGTTGTGTGCTTGTACGCAAACAATTAAGCAAGCCCGTAGTTACGGGTTCAAATTAAGGCCAATGGAAAAAGAGATTGTTTGCGTTACGTCACTGAAAAAGGGGGGTTAGATTTCAAAGTCCTCCATGCTTCAATTCCAGTTTGCGATCAGACCCACAGGCCAGAAATAATGCAATATTAATAAAGCTGTAAATATGATATTCTATTACATGTGAGTTACAGTATATGTCGTAGCACATTGATTGCAGTGATCGATATAACAGGAAATACAAACATAGAATAAAGTCTTTTTCGGGGACGATTTGCGGGCTTGAGAATGTTGTGCTATTAATTCTAAGACCTAACATCACTTTCCCTTATAATAAATGTACAGTAGTGTGTTTTTATTTGCATGACAAGTGCTATGTATTGTACTTTACCCCCCTTGCCCAAATTTAATGAGGTCCCTATTTTTTATCGGGATATTGTTTATGCCAGTATTATAATATTATTATCTTTTTTGTACTCACTATACGGATCCCTTTTAGCGCTACGGTCTGTAGTCATACACCTCCTTGTGGAGGGGTGATCTCATTTGGATCTATTTGTAAAGTTATATAAAACTACAGTATAGAGATTAAACTCCATTTTCTATCTTGCATTGAAAAGCGCATGTTTTAATTACATTACATTTTTTGTTTGTATTAAACATAGACACTAGGCATGGTTGTATTCCTCAAATGTGTTTGACTCATCCACTGAATGTTATAAAGGTTAAAAAACTACTTGTAATCCCTGAGCAAATGGAGCTTTTAAAAAATATGTTTAACAAACTGCTGTTTACGTTTTCAATGCACTGTCAATCACAGGGTATACATGAATAATGAGAGAAGCACATAGGAAGTAATGCCTTATCTTATTTACTAAAGGTGCAGTATCCAGATTTAACTCACTTGTGCCACGGCAAAGAAGAAAGCCGCTGTAGCATATCTGACTTACTTTGCGGGTAAGCTAGGAGCAGCCCCATGTGTACGTTTCACCCTCTTAGCATCCTTCTGTAAGGCAAAGATGATCTCTTTAAAAACAGTGAGAATACTTTATTCTATAAACCACTGGGAGATTCTAAGGTTTATTTACAGAATAAAACAGAATGAGTTAACGCAACAGGGCCAGTTGCACAAGATTCAGCTCACTTGTATCATAGCGGAAGATTAGTCTTGGGGTATCATCAGCACCACACTGGAGCAGTGTATGTCGGATGGCTTACTGTTTCACCCATTCAGGAGGATCTTGCGTGGCATTCATTGGCTGGCTTGTCGTTGGGTGATTTGTCAGATTGATATGCTGCAGGGGATTTTTACTCTGTAATTTCACCAGTGAGCTAAAACACAATATATGGTACTCAGGTCCATAGGGCATCCTCTGTAGTTGCTTATAATTCTTAGAAGTGGTTCTTCTCAGTCTGTGTGTTTACCAATTAAGAACAAACAAAAGGAGAGAGATGCACACTGGAGGACAGCCATCACTTAATAATGTGCTGTGTGGGATAATGCCCCCTCAGCAACCCCCAGGTGCACCTGAGTTGCTGTCCCTAGGGATTACAGTAGTACCTCACTGATGAAAAGCGGGAGGCTGAAACATATGTCTGGGTATCTGCTGTTTCTTCCATGCAGGGGAGACTTGGCATATTGGTGAGACAGTGCTAAGTCACTTTTTTTTACAAGTGGTGGCAGTGTGGAGCAGGTAAGCATGCTGGGGATGTGTATCAGGGAAGAGGTGAGAGAGATCAAGGGCTGGGTGACAGCAAAGTAGAGGAGGATGAGTTCTGTGAGGTGGATGCTGAGATGAGTTGATTGCTGTGTGGTGATGGATGCTGAGAGGGGATGGCTACTGAGAGGACTGGGTGCTATGTAGGGATGGCTGCATAGAGGACTGGGATGCTATGTAGAGATAGTATATGTATATATGTGTTTATGTGTGCTTCCCACAGTCAGCAGATAAGAGACAGGGAGAAGCTATGGAAAGGGTATTGGAGAAGCAGCTATGGGAAAGTGTCCTAAGGGAAGTGATCTATTATGGGAAGAGGTATTGGGGAGTGCACTGACTGCGTTGGTAACTGGGGGGGGGGGGGTTCATCTTGGGGGAGGTGGTCAAAAAAATATTTGATTACATTCTTTTTTTATTCCTCTAAAACATATTAAGCACATGACAATTTTGTCAGTGCCAAAAAGGCAAAAATATATTTAGCAGCACACAGCAGTAAGGAAGTTATAGGCATAAAAACATTGTTTTTTAGAACCAAACAAATATAGCTATTTTTAAGCTATATGCATAGGCTCTATTGAGACTGATGGTGTTAGAAATTAGTTAGACAGCATCCAAATCAGTGAGAGTTCATGACTGCTTTTATTAGACCCAAATAAAAACATACATAGACTTGGCTATAAATCTGAGTTCCAGACCATATAAATCTTAATGTTATAACAGCGTTAGAGGCTGCTTCTAAAGACAGCTCTTTGAAATGCCATATGAAACATCTGCATATAATTTGTATTTTTGACCAATAAAAAATATCACTGTCTGGAAATGCAACAAAGCAAAACTCACAACTATAGTCCAGCGAAGTTTACAAGCAGACAACTTTAGGATCAGTTGAGCTGCTAAATCTTACATTATTCTGCATAATAAAATCCACAGTATGCGGATAAAATACAAGGTAATTTAGATTATAGAAGGTGTGTTTGTGCGCTGTATTAATTTACATGAGAGCTTCCCCCTAGTAAGGTGAGACAAGATCTGTCCAGATGCAAACTGGCGTCAAATGATCTGAAGAGATCTTGCTATACTAGTGAGAAAACTGAATATGACCATTTGTGTTAAGATCTATATTTAAGTTTATGGTCTTTGTTATATTACTTGTAGTGTTTTGTATTTTTATGCCTTCATTAAAAGAGCATCATACAATGAAAAAAAATCATGAAAAAAGTATTCTGCTCGTTCTTAATTAGAAAAAAATATGAATTCTGATGCCTCTGCTGTACCCTGGAGAGATCCATGATCCATTGGTGGAAGTTGTGTGTGTGAAAGAGGTGTTTACTTTTCTGGAGAGATATTGTTGCAGTGAGTGATGCACAATGTCTGCTTCTGGGCCAGTGAGAGGGAAGATGTTGTGTCTATTTCATTCTTATCCAATTATCTTTACAATGGCTCTCTGTTCCTTCCTTACCTTACATCCTCATGATTCAGCTCCCATGAAGTGATGTAACAAACACAAAATGGATTGCTAGTTTTACTCAGAAATTAGCATTTTCCACAAATAATGATTTATGCCATGGCATACACAGCTGTTAATGTTGTTCGTTTGAAACATACTTGACAAACAAGTGCCATTTTTTCTTGAACAGCAGTGGTCCTTTAACATTAAAAAGCTGCACAATATCATATAAACTTAAACATCAAGCTCTTGCATAAAGATGGTACTGTTGTATTTGCATGGCTGGATTTATAACTAGGTGAACAAGGCAGCTGTCTAGTTGTGCGTCCCTGTGAGGTGTGCCTCATTTGCATAACTACACATTTAAATTGCAGTTTGTTTATGTTTCACACATAGACCCTGCCTTCTCCATCCAGGTACATGAGCATGTTTTTTGTTTGGAGGTGGGAGGGAGGTGGATGTGAAGGGGCAGGCTTGCAGTGTGCTGAACTATAGTAAAACAAACAGGACCCGGGAGTGCATGGGCAAGTTCACAGTGTCTGCATCCTCTCTATTTACTGGCATGCAAGCGGTATCTGTATGAGGCAGTGGCATGCGCAACTCACAATTTTGCGAATGTTATACACACACACAACATCTATATTAGTAATGTTTTAGTTATACCTGTATTCAGTCTTCCATTTTCCAGCCCACTGTTTTAGGCAGTCCCTTACATTTATTATTTAAATGTGTACCTGTACCTAAGTCTATTACATTACTTCACTTAAAATAAAAAAACATATGTTGTAGAGAAATATCATTATAAGGATTTTCTAAGGCTCTAAGAGAAGGAAATAATACAATGCATAGAACAAAATATGCCTGTACCAATAGCATGCTACCTGTTATTCTAGCTATTACCATAAGGTAACTACATGGGAATGTTAATTAATAAATAAATAATAAATGAAATTATAATATGACCAGTTTATTGTATATGGATAATGTAAATTAACAATGTTCAAGGAATAAAGCATATGCTGGTGGAGCAATATGGTGGTAGGGAACAGATGCATATAATTTATATATATATATATATATATATATATATATATATATATATATATATATATATATATTTATAAAGCAAAAACATAAAAGCACATAATACAATGGGTTATACACAAGCTAGGAGATCTACCCACAGACACTGTTTCAATCTTAAAATGGATCTCATCAATGTGGGGGCCTCCTTCCTAGCTTGTGAGCTAGATTTTGTGGGAAGGTTATTTACCCCTATATCATTTAGCTTATGGCAGACAAAGGAGTGATAGAATACCAAAACTACACAGTGAATAAATAGGGCATTTGTGTTCATATTTGAATGTCTAAAATTAAGTTAAAAAAATGTATTTCCTGATCAGAATTTCAAGAAATACAGTTATTGCACTGCACTCTGGGAAATTGGGCAGGGCCATGCAAATGAGTCCACAATGCATTTTCACTCTTTAATCCAAATACTACTTTATACATGGCTCATTTTAGGCATGTGCTTGCTGTATTTTTTTTTATTTGCATCGTTCAGTCATTTCCGACTCTCCGTGACCTCACAGACCATAGTGCACCATGCACATCTTTTATGTCCATGTCCTGCTTGCTGTATTACACATTAAAATATTTAAAATATAGCATATATAGCATGTGTTTCTATTTTATGATTAAAACATCTGTCTGTGGGCAGGTCTCCTGGCTTGTGCATAATCCATCCTATGCTATGCTTTGAAGCTGTATAATACAGTGAGCATATGCCTAAATGGAGCCATGTATAAAGTGCTATTTGGATTAAAGAGAGAACATGCTGTGTGGGCTCATTAGCATGTTGCTGTCCAGTTTTCAAGCGTGCAGTGCAATAACCATATTTCTTGGAATGCTGAGCAAGAAATATGTTTTATATTTTTGGATTTCCTGATGCAAGCAGTCTGCTTCTGGACCAGTGATGGTGAGGGGCGTGGTGCTAATTTCAATCAGATCCAATTGTCCTACAAAGTGTTCTCCACACCCCTTCCTCCACTGATAGATAAATAAACACATCACACCCTCAGGAACCGCTGTAGCAAACAGAAAATGGATTATTCCACTCAGAAACATAGAGCCAGATTCAATTGCAAGTCCGCAACTCGATTGTTGTAGGGTGTATGTCTGCGGGTATGTTTCGGGCTCCCGTTTGTCCCCCTACCCCCCACCACCAGGCAAACTGCGGCCGACCACAGGGGATTGGCGCCCTGTGTCTAGGGAATAGTTAGTAATGCTAGCAGATGGAAATCAGGTGAGTTGGTATATTGTTACAGTTACTGTATTTAGCACTGTACTGTACATGCATGTTGATTATTTTATCCTTCTCCACCTTTTTTTAGTTGACCACTTTTTTCAGATTTTTGTTTTGTCACCACACTGTATGTGTAAAACTGGATTGGATTACACAGTCCAGAGGTTGTATCATCTGTTTCATTGAGCAGATCTAGACAAGTTGTAAGTGCTATGCACATTAATGGTTTCTTCAATTAAATGAAGTGATTTATGATGATCTTTTTTTCCCCCTCAGATTCCGGTTGCAGTGGTGTAGTGACTAGGCATCAGCTATTCATTAAACTTATTCTAGACATTACACCCTGTAGGTATCCCCTTTTTCCAACAAGCCTCTTGCTCTCCCGGGATCCACTCACACCACACCAATGATATTAATGCACAGTCTTGTCTATTTCTGATTGTACTCTGTGTATGAAATAAAGCTTTGTTATACCATTATAACTGTGTCAGTGTGTTTTCAATGGTTGGGATTATGGGACATCCACATACGTCCCATTTGTGTCACATTCCTATATATGTAAACTAATGAGCCCTTGTTACTATGCAATAGATCAATACATATAATAATAATAATAATAATAATAGTCATAATAGCATTAGGTATCATATAATAATATATCATATATAATATTAATAAAGGGTTAATACACATGCAAAGTCCAATGTGTGATACTGTGGAGTAGTGGAGGGAAGAGTGGATACAGCTCCCCTGAGAGCCTGATTTATCACCATCAGGGATAATCGCCACTACACCCATCCTGGAAAGTCCCACGCCATTGCTGTTGGCCATGTGCCAAGATGTATAGCCATTCCCATTTGGTGACCTCCCATAATGTTTTGCTATACATCATTTTACATTAGTGTGCTGTATGTTCCCCTTGTCTCCATGTGGATTGCTAAGTGGTGGTGGTGATGGGGCTTGTGTACCTGAATGAAGCTGTAAGCTATACCATGTAGGGCCACTGTAGGTGGGCAGGTCATAGCAGAGAGGTCAGACAAATAACAGTCCACTAGAGAAGGAATTGGCACCCTACTCCAGTATATTTGGCATGCAAACCTTGTGGATACGCACAGACAGAGACATTAGTAAGTGTGCTGCAGTCCATAGGGTCCCAGAGAGTCGGACACAACCATATGTGAAATGTTCCCATGGTGCTTGATATATGCCATGTGCATGTATCTGTGTTGCAATTTATTGAGGTAGTGTGTCTTTTATAGCTTTCAGCATGTTGCAGCATGGCTTTTCAAATTGGCATATGCATGACCATTACAACTTATGAGGAAAATAAAAAATGTTTGCTATATTTGATAGGAGTTATTGTGGATGTAATTGTAATGTCTTCCAATGCTTTCCCCATGTTTTAAAGTGCATTGGTGTCTTTATATTGTGTCTTGCAGTGTTACAAACCAGTCTGTAAATCCTATGGGGGTCCTATTTGGAACCCGTAAGCTTTGGCCCGCCATTTGGCGTTTGCAGGCTTGAGTGTGGGTGCGATGTTGAGCGATTTGTGCTGTTGAATAGCGATTTGCAGTTTTAGAGAAGTCTTGCGGCCGTGAAAGATTAAAGGCTTCGGGAGGCTGTGAGTTACGGGTTTAACCATCTCCATTTTTCCAAGGCCCTAACTCGTAACCGTTTGGAGCCTGCAAAAAGATGCCAATTCAATAGCAAAGTAACTTGCTGCCTCCATTACGGGCTACCGGATCGAGCGACAGCTCAATTGAACGAGGCCCCTAGTTTTCAAATATTCCGATTTTTCCAAACATGATTTATGTTACATGGTTTACACAGCTGCTAATGTCATTAGTTTACAAACTTCATGAACAGTGTCTTTTTTCTTGAAATCTAGTGATCCTTTCATGTGATCACGGTACAACAGAACAATAAGCTGTAGATAAACTTTGATTGTAATACAAGATATATATATATAGTAAATAGAAAGTACATTTGTGTTCACATTTGAAGGTCTAAAATAAGTTAAAAAAAATTAATTCATGTTCAGAATTCAGAAAAATACAGTTATTGCCGCTCATACTGGTAACCTGGGCCCTCCAATGAGCCCACAAAGGAGCATAGCATAGCATGGATTATGCAGGTGTTAGGAGACCTACCCACAGACAGCTGTTTCGATCTCATCATTGTGGGGCCGGTACCCAACTCCTCCCATAGTTTTGTGTCACGGCTATTAACCACATCATCTTTTAGCATTTGATGGGCAAACTAGTGATAGAAGCCCTCCACTGTACAGTACTAATATATACAAATTATAAATCAGCACAAAACCAAATATAAAAAAAAAATAAGATAGTTTAAAAAAGAAAATCTAAATTTGGAAAATCAGATTAATCTAACAAAATAAAAAATATGTTAAGGAAAAATATTTGAACATACTTTACAATGGATTGACCATAAATTGTACTGCTAGGCCAGCAAGCTGGAAGGAATGTTGGCAATCATACTGAAAATACTAACTTCACAAGTAAAATCCATCAATCAGACAAAAATATGGCAAAATAATGAGAAAATCAAAGAACATCCAACACACTTTTCTAAACTTTTATACCAGCTTTTATTCTAACAACAATACTTTGGAACAATAAGTAAGTAATGTATTCAAGTTGCTAAAAGAAAGCAAAGTGCAAACCTAAATGTGCTATCCTCCATGCAGAGTTAACGAAATTCACATATTGTGAGACTTTCCATTCTTCAGTACCTGACTCAAGAGGACATCTTCCTTGCTTGAAAAGAGATTAAAGGTATGTGCTCCCTGTTTTTAATAATAAAATAACTTACCTAATTGTTTATTGGCATATTTAAAGTATGTAAAAGCTCTGTTCATACTTACAGAAGTCTTCCAAACAGTCCATACAAAGATCTGCCCCTCTAACTCATGTATACAGTGCTTCCATAGTACCAGATGTATTAGCCAATCACAGACTGTGCCTCAGTAGCATTTTGGTAAATGCTGTTGTGTCACAGCTCACAAAATCCCCCTATTTCTTTCATGTCAGAGGCATCAGAAATGACCAAAACATTTTGATATGGTTCTCAATGCAACATGATAGTTACTGTAGAGAAAGCCTTTTAGAGCTACCTGAAATAAGAGGTTGCTTATTCTTTCTACTTCAAGAGATCAGAGCTCTTCGTTGTTAGTTCTGTGATGGAGGTCACAATCTTAGAAAAGTCTTTAATGATCTTCCTGTAACAATTGCTGAATACCAGGAAAAGTGTTAAGACAAACTGGCAGGTGTCACTAAGTAAGAGTGGAGGCAATGATCAGGATACTTATTAAAACCCATTGTCTAGGGTGATTTACACAGATTCATACTTCTAGAAATTAGCTTAGAGGCTGTCCTTCTATAGATGCTGGAGCACAATCCACAAAAGTATTACGCTAATAGAGAGAACAGAGATGGTATGGATTGTCACCAGCTCGTAACATGCCCCAAACATTTGGACAGTTACTAGGTCAAAGGAGGTCTTGGGATTATTTGCTAATTCTCAATACTTACTCCTTTGATCCTGTTAAAGTTTAGGCCTTAGAACTTTTTTAGATAATTCTTTCATCTTACAGTTGGTCTTGTTATCATGGAGACCTCTATGATAATACTCTAAGTGAGGAATTTCCACTCATAAAGCATATCCATCACCTAATTTCTTCATATGTCACTCGTGTTGTTCATGAGACCACAACCATACTATCAGTTGGCCTCTGCACAAACCACTGTTTGGAGTATTAGATACAATGGAAACTGCATCTCACAGAAGTGGATGAGGCCACCAGTTCTTCTCATAAAGTCCACAATACAAAAGCTACTAATATCTATTTTACGCAAGTATTCCATCTACAATGGCATGCTCAGGGCATCCATCTCGTGGTCATGTTCTGGAGAAATGTTTGTTCACAACTGGGAATCCTGATTACACTATCTCCTGTATACCATCAGGAAATAATGGCTCCTCTGAGAGCACTAACCAAGTAACTGAGCAATATCTAATGTCCATCATCTTCATGGCTCAAGAAATGTGACTCCCCTCTTTGTTGTAAATTGAGTTCATCCATATCATATAATATCAATATTCCTTGAAGTTGTCATTGTTTATGGCAGCCTACCATCCTGACATCCATTTTCCCCTTCTGAACTACCACTATATCTTCATAAGGATTGCACTCAAGTCCAGGAAAACATTTAGAAGGTAGTTGATTTACAAAAAAAAAAACACATGACACAAACAAGCATGCATACACAGACAAGCATGCATCTGCTACATATTTTAATCTGGGTATTTCATCTGATTTTCTACAATAACATTCACTTGTGTCACGATATATTGGCTAATGAAGCTTTTAGATAACATCAGTTCAAATGCCATTAAACTGTAATTGCTTTATTCTATGAAAGTCAATCTCATCATGCTTGTATCTCAAATCCTTTATTACTAATGTCTTCTCTCTTCATATATTTCCTCCTTTTCCATTATACATCCAAGGACAAGAAATCCAAAATATCTTGGATTCCAAAAGGAATTGTGTGCAATATTTGGGCTTTGGTCCTGAGGAGACATCTTTGTTTGATGCAGAAGGCCTTCATGCTCTTGCTCACCTCCGTCAATCGAAAATCGTCTCAGCAAGGAAACAAAAGGTTGCTGAAAAACGTAAAAATTGTGAAACAGGATGAAAACGAGGCTGAGCAACACATGGCATTCCCATGCACAAAACTTGCAGGTTAACGAACCCTGCAATGGGCGGTCCATACAGTAAATAGGACTGCCAGCCTTATCATTTTATTCCCGTCATTTGTGACAGCAATTTACTAGTGTATTATATTGAAAAGTTGAATGTACTTACATATTTATGCTGGGTACTGATATCTGAAATTGCACACCCCTAGGAAGGTTACATAACAGTGAACAGTGTACTTGGAGCAGAGCAGCCAGATACAGGAAGTGCTTCTGAAGGAGCCTGTCACATGGCTTGTGGGTCACAGCTAAAATGATCCATAAGGCAAGAGGGAAATAAACATCAGCAGCAGTAGTTGATGCAGGCAATGGACAACCTGCAGGGGTAATCTAGTGTGAATGTACTGCACAGAGAGACTCTTATATGAAAATACATAGCACCTTCTAACATGGTGCCTCACTACATATCCCAGGCTGCTTTGCAGCAGAAACAGGAACTCCAGATTGTGACACAAATGTTTCACGCTCTGCTTCCTCCTTATTAGACAAAACAAATTATGAATTTTATGCTAATTCAGCCTGGGTTTAGAGGGGGGGTTACCCTCATTTTTAACTGGCAGAAATTACAAGACATTTTGCTAACTACAAGGTAAGTGATTAAATATTTATTTTGGTTCTTTTTCATGTAGACAAATGTTTTCATACACTACCGATTCTCCTCTATCAAATACATTCATAATCCAGGAAACTTAGATATGCCTTTAAGGTAAAATATTATATACAGTAAAAACCAGGCATGTTTTGTTTTAACTTCCCTTTCACATTTTCCCTATTTTGTTGTAGTCATTTTGTTAAATAAAATTATCTTTTTTTGGGGATACAGTAATAAGTAAGTTTTTTAAAAATCTAGCAAAATAGGGTGTTTTTGGTAGTCCCCGTCTGGCGTCTGTAGTTGACAGAACTTACTTTATGTGTATATGTAAACATACCGTATATATTGGACTTCCACATAGTACTTTGGGGGGTGGGATTGGTGATTTTATTGCGCATTATTTTAAATTTTAACTATTCCTGGTCCTAAATGATTAACTATTTCCAAAACCAGAAAGTAACTGAAATGTAAACCAGCACCAGAGGAGGAAACTTACATGTAGTCTAGGCGCACCAATATGTATAATTACAGTGATTCTGTGCCTGATCAAAATGACATTCTATTTGTTGTGATTTGTTTTTATTTGTTTGTTTTTGTGTGTTTTGTGACATTGTTCTTATTTTTGGTTATATTTTTGTTTTAAATATTTTTATATTTTATAAAACTAAATGTATTAAAATACAGATATACATCTTTATTTGAGCAGATACTATACACATTGTCGTTTATAAGAGAAATTGTATTTAATACCTGTTTATCCATTATAGAAACACATTTTCACTATTATGTGCAAAAGTGGCAGATTATACCATGGGGAACAAGATAAAATGTCTTTCATCTTTACACTAATCAGAGCTAACAAATCTAAAGTTGTAATTCTGTTTACATAAAATGTCTATTCTGCCTACTAGCTATTGCATGAGTAATAACAGATAGCCCAACACACAAGCCCATGGTGAAGACAGTAATTCATAGCAGATTCTTCCTTGGACTCAGGACTGCACTGACCAGTTAACCCATAACTCACCTGTTTAGTTGATTCCAGGATTCCATGCTCTGCATAGATAGATTTGTTAAGGCTTAACCTTTTTTTTCTCTTTTGCTCGCTACACGGAGCTGTGGCTGAAGGTCTGGCAGTGGGCAGTCAGTGACACATGAAAACATAGTTTTATTTTATTTTATTTCTCATTGAAAAATGCACGTATTTCAAAAATTCTAAAAGTATTTCAACATGCTTTTAGGATATATTTACTGTGATGTGGTGCAAATTGTGCTGAATAAAGTGGCCCTTTAAGTAAATAAATATAGAAAATTAAGCAAAAAATGTATAAATAAAAATATATATAAAATATATTGGTATCTGCCTTTTTCATTCTTTTCTCATTACTGACTTTTTGCTTTGACCAATTTGCTTTGACCTGAACAACCTTGGGTTGACCGATTACCTGCCTTCTTATCTCAATGATCACCCTCAAGGTGTCCAAAGTCCATCTCAACCTGACCAGAGTTGTGTATTGTGGTTATCCTCAACCACTTGGTTTTTGCCCCACTGTGAGACATATAATCTAGAGAAATCTCTCTGGCCTCTTAATATCGGGGCACAAACGTCTTGAGTGCCCTCAATTTTACATCTACTCCAGCTCCCTTCATCAATCTTACAAACTGTGTTTCAACATTGTCTATATGCTGCTAACACCCACGGCTGTCTCTGCTCTTCAGACTTATATGCCTCACTACTAATTTAAGTTTAACTACCCTACTACATACTTCTTCCTAGATGTATTTATGTTAGCTTTCAGGGTCCTTTGATCTTCACATTCAGTAACTAGCTACAGTGGATATAAAAAGTCTACACACCCCTGTTAAAATTTCAGATTTCTGTGCTGTAAAAAAATGAGACAAAGATAAATCATTTCAAAACCTTTTCCACCTTTAATGTGACCTATAAACTATACAACTCAATTGAAAAACAAACTGAAATCTTTTAGGTGGAGGGAAGAAAAAAAAAAAGAAAATTAATTTGGTTGCATAAGTCTGCACACCCTCTTATAACTGGGGATGTAGCTGTTTTCAGAATTAACCAATCACATTCCAAATCGTGTTAAATAGGAGTCAGCATACACCTGCCATCATTTAAAGTGCCTCTAATTAACCCCAAATAAAGTTCAGCTGCTCTAGTTGGTCTTTCCTGAAATTTTCTTAGTCACATCACACAGCAAAAGCCATGGTCCACAGAGAGCTTCCAAATCATCAGAGGGATCCCATTGTTAAAAAGTATCAGTTAGGAGAAGGGTACAAAAGAATTTCCAGGGCATTAGATATACCATGGAACACAGGGAAGACAGTCATCATCAAGTGGAGAAAATATGGCACAACAGTGATATTACAAAGAACTGGAGCTCCCTCCAAAATTGATGAAAAGACGAGAAGAAAACTGGTCTGGGAGGCTTACCAAGAGGCCTACAGCAACATTAAGGAAGCTGCAGGAATATCTGGCAAGTACTGGCTGTGTGCTACATGTGACAACAATCTACCGTATTCTTCATGTCTGGGCTATGGGGTAGAGTGGCAAGACGAAAGCCTTTTCTTACAAGGAAAAACATCCAAGCCAGGCTAGATTTTGCAAAAACACATCTGAAGTCTCCCAAAAGCATGTGGGAAAAAGTGTTATGGTCTGATGAAACCAAGGTTGAACTTTTTGGCCATAATTCCAAAAGATATGTTTGGCACAAAACAACACTGCGCATCACCAAAAGAACACCATACCCACAGTGAAGCATGGTGGTGGCAGCATCATGCTTTGGGGCTGTTTTTCTTCAGCTGGAACTGGGGCCTTAGTTAAGATAGAGGGAATTATGAACAGTTCCAAATACCAGTCAATATTGGCACAAAACCTTCAGGCTTCTGCTAGAAAGCTGAACATGAAGAGAAACTTCATCTTTCAGCATGACAACGACCCAAAGCATACATCCAAATCAACAAAGGAATGGCTTCACCAGAAGAAGATTAAAGTTTTGGAATGGCCCAGCCAGAGTCCATACCTGAATCTGATCGAAAATCTGTGGGGTGATCTGAAGAGGGCTGTAAACAGGAGATTTGGAGTGTTTTTGCAAAGAAGAGTGGGCAAATCTTGCCAAGTCAAAATGTGCCATGCTGATAGACTCATACCCAAAAAGACTGAGTGCTGTAATAAAATCAAAAGGTGCTTCAACAAAGTATTAGTTTAAGGGTGTACATACTTATGCAACCATATTATTTTATTTTTATATTTTTTCTTCCCTCTACCTAAAATATTTCACTTTGTTTTTCAATTGAGTTGTACAGTTTATAGGTCAAATTAAAAGTGGAAAAAGTTCTGAAATTATTTATCTTTGTCTCATTTTTTTACAGCACAGAAACCTGACATTTTAACAGGGGTGTGTAGACTTTTTCTATCCACTGTAAATCCTTTAGTTGGGAAAAAAAACCTTGAGCTGTCTCTATTAAATCCCCACCCATAGATGGAATTTCTATTTTATAATCATGTAAATATGTTTGCAAATGATGACAACATTTTGTGAATATATGTCTACTGGGAAATTGCTCGTCAAAAATGACGGGAATAAAATTGTAAGGCTGGCAATGCTTTTGCTCCTCTCAGCACCTTTGGCAATCATTGTAAGCCCCGCACTGAGTGCCTTTGGCGCTTATAGCATGGCGTACAATGAGCGCCTTCGTCGCTCATTGCGAGCCTCTACCCGTGTGTACTTCAACTTTTCTGCTTTGCAATGATCACCTTCAGCGCTCATCGTGGGGCTCTCAATGAACCCCTTTGGGGCTCATTTGAAGCCTCTCCCGCTCGCGGTGCTCATCGCGAGCCCTGCATCGCGCACCTTTGGAGCTCATCGTATGGCTTGCAATGAGCACCTTCACCACTCATTGCGAGCCTTTCCTCCCGCCTACTGTACGGGGCCGCTCATTTCAAGGTTCGGCAGGCCACCTTCTCACAGCTACCTCTTTTAGACCACTTGTGCCCTTCACAAGGATAAATATGCTGTAGAGTATCAGTCTGGTCTCACTCAAAAGAGTAACCCAGCCCTGAAATACCAGGCAAACCACAGATGTACGTTTTGGCCTCGGTGGGCCTCGTTAGTGAGGTGCAGATGTACTCCCTAAGGCACAGTGAGCACAAGTGAGCTAAAAGAGGTTGCCCACTGAGTAGGTTACCAGACCTAGAGAACAAACCTACTAAGGTATTGTTCGCTTTCAGATTGAGCACCTCTGATTTCTTTATTGTGTATGCAAATGACCCTTAGGGGTTTTTCTCACCCTAAGGGAGACAGGGGGAACCAGACGTGGACTCCTTGCTCACTGTGCCTTAGGAAGTACAGCTGCACCTCACTGATGAGGCTCACAGAGGCCAAAACGCATCTGGGGTTTGGTGTTTCTCCTGTTCAGGGTAGAATTCCTGGTATTTCAGGGTTGGGTCACTATTTTGAGTGAGACCAGACTGATATACTACAGGATATTTCTCAATGTGAGGGGCAAAAGTGAGCTAAAAGAGGTTACTCTCTGAGTAGGTAACCAGACCTAGAGAACAAAACGACTAAGGTATTGTTCGTTCTCAGGTTGAGCACCTCTGATTTCTTTGTTGTGTATGCAAATGACACTTAGGGGGGTTTCTCCCCCTAAGGGTGATAGGGGGAACCAGACATGGTCCCCTTCCTCATTGTGCCTTAGGGAGTACAGCTGCACCTCACTGACGAGGCCCACAGAGGCCGAAAGGCTTCTGCGGTTTGCTGTTTCTCCTGTTCAGGATAGAATTGCCTGGTATTTCGGGGCTGGGTCACTCTTCTGAGTGGGACCAGACTGATATACTACAGGATATTTCTCCCTGTGAAAGGCACAAGTGAGCTAAAAGAGGTTGCTCTCTGAGTAGGTAACCAGACCTAGAGAACAAACCTGCTAAGGTATTGTTCTTTTTCAGATGAATCCTGGCGATTAAAATATTCCAATTGAGATAACCTAGACGAGATTGCTCAGGGTTGTGGGATGATTGCCCAATCATGATCATGATAGCAATCTAGCCATAATCAAGGGTGTGTGGGCGCTGGCTGGAATGTAGGTGAATGAGTGCATGTCTCTCCCAGTGACTAGCTACATGATTTGGTTTAGCCCGTGAGGTATCATCATCTCTCCTTGCCCTCACATAGTGAATGAGATAGCAAAATCCCTCCTCCTCTGCGTGTGGCTTGCTTTGTGTGACTCCTTGCCCAGATCTCTACCCAAACCTCACTACACTTACAACTGATGCCACTCACCACTACTGTTATGTATCAAATATACCTAGAGGTGGTGCTAGACCAATACCTCCCTCTCTTTGTTTCTGTGATTCATCATAGCTGTTTTATAGCACAGTATAATAAACTGGCATGGACCTGTCTATGCTGAGTGACAATGTGACAAATTCACAGTGAGGTTAATTATCCAAGGAAATACTGGCCTGTTGGTTAGGCTGTATACTTTTTATTTCTTGATTATTGGGTCTCTAGAATAAAACTCTTGCAAACATCAACAAACCTGTTAATGTAGTTGCAGTACTTACATGGCAAGCATTTGGGAATGCTCCTCCTGGGCTACATGTTCCTTGTTACAAAGAATAAAGATATGGGTCCCCAAGTAAAGTCAGTTTGTCTTGACCATGCACTGATGCTCATACAGTGGATATAAAAAGTCTACACACCCCTGTTAAAATGTCAGGTTTCTGTGCTGTAAAAAAATGAGACAAAGATAAATCATTTCAGAACTTTTTCCACCTTTAATGGGACCTATAAACTGTACAACTCAATTGAAAAACAAACTGAAATCTTTAGGTAGAGGGAAGAAAAAATATAAAACTAAAATAATATGGTTGCATAAATATGCACACCCTTAAACTAATACTTTGTTGAAGCCCCTTTTGAGTATGAGTCTATCAGCATAGCACATTTTGACTTGGCAACATTTGCCCACTCTTCTTTGCAAAAACACTCCAAATCTGTTAGATTGCGAGGGCATCTCCTGTGCACAGCCCTCTTCAGATCACCCCACAGATTTTCAATCGGATTCAGGTCTGTGCTCTGGCTGGGCCATTCCAAAACTTTAATCTTCTTCTGGTGAAGCCATTCCTTTGTTGATTTGGATGTATACTTTGGGTCGTTGTCATGCTGAAAGATGAAGTTCCTCTTCATGTTCAGCTTTCTAGCAGAAGCCTGAAGGTTTTGTGCCAATATTGACTGGTATTTGGACCTGCTCATAATTCCCTCTATCTTAACTAAGGCCCCAGTTCCAGCTGAAGAAAAACAGCCCCAAAGCATGATGCTGCCACCACCATGCTTCACTGTGGGTATGGTGTTCTTTTGGTGACGTGCAGTGTTGTTTTTGCTCCAAACATATCTTTTGGAATTATGGCCAAAAAGTTCAACCTTGGTTTCATCAGACCATAACACCTTTTCCCACATGCTTTTGGGAGAAACAGATGTGTTTTTGCAATATGTAGCCTGGCTTGGATGTTTTTCTTCCTAAGAAAATGCTTTCATCTTGCCACTCTACCCCATAGCCCAGACATATGAAGAATACAGGAGATTGTTGTCACATGTACCACACAGCCAGTACTTGCCAGATATTTCTGCAGCTCCTTTAATGTTGCTGTAGGCCTCTTGGTAGCCTCCAAGACCAGTTTTCTTCTCGTCTTTTCATCAATTTTGGAGGGAGCTCCAGTTCTTGGTAATGTCACTGTTGTGCCATATTTTCTCCACTTGATGATGACGGTCTTCACTGTGTACCATGGTATATCTAATGCCTTGGAAACTCTTTTGTACCCATCTCCTGACTGATACCTTTTAACAATGAGATCCCTCTGATGCTTTGGAAGCTCTCTGTGGACCATGGCTTTTGCTGTGGGATGCGACTAAGAAAATTTCAGGAAAGACCAACTAGAGCAGCTGAACTTTATTTGGGGTTAATCAGAGTCACTTTAAATGATGGCAGGTGTATGCTGACTCCTATTTAACAAGATTTGGAATGTGATTGCTAAATTCTGAACACAGCAACATCCCCAGTTATAAGAGGGTGTGCAGACTTATGCAACCCCATTATTTTTTATTTATTATTTTCTTCCCTCCACTTAAAAGATTTCAGTTTGTTTTTCATTCGTGTTGTACAGTTTATAGGTCATATTAAAGGTAGAAAAAGTTCTGAAATGATTTATCTTTGTCTCATTTTTTTACAGCACAGAAACCTGACATTTTAACAGGGGTGTGTAGACTTTTTATATCCACTGTACATGCGAGAAGAGATATCTTACAACCTTGTGTTGAGGGAGGTTTTCCCTTTATTAATGTTGGCTTATATTCACTAAATGGATTTCCCTGGGTGCTTGACGCTATCTAATATTTACTTAAAGACGAAAGTACAGGAATTGCAAGAGTGCCTTAAAATTCAATTTTATTATATGAACAATGCCGCTTTTAAAAAAGGAAAAAAGGAAGCTTGAGTGGTTTCTTATGTTGTGTAGCTCAAAAAACAACAACATTTGCAAATAGCCCTAAGATGACATTTACGAGCTATCACATATAGACCCTTGTGGGACTGATGGGGTTAATTAGTGTCCCATAAGGGTCTGTACAGACTCTTATGGGACTAATGGGGTTAAGTGATGTCCCATGAGGGTCTGTATAGACCCTTATGGGACTGAGGGGGTTAACTAGAGGCTCATGGGGGTCTATAAAGACCCCATCAGTGAGTACCCCCGTGGCAAGGGTTAATTTTTTATTCAGCGCAGGTTCTTTAATGACCTTTATGGTTCTTTCACAACCCGCAAGGCAGGAAATTTGGATAATATGGGGCACTGAGGGGGCCCGATGGGGGGTTAATTTTAGGTGTCATGGGGGGGACATCAATACCCTCACAGCAGGGGTTAACTGGTGAACTGCCGTGGGGGTCCCGATAGGAACCCCCGCAGCAAGGGTCAATTTAAGGAGCTGGCGGGGGTCCCAAGCAGGACCCCTGCAGCATGGAGTTGGATTTAGGAATCGGGGGGGAGGTTTCGGGCCGGAGAAGGTTTGGGGGCCGGAGCGGGGGTCTTTTGTGTGGCTCGCGCAGCACTCGTAAGGGTTTTGAGAACCTTTGCGGGTGCTCTGGAGCACACATGGGACTTCGGTCTTTATTTTAGGGCTATATCACGTGTGACCACATTGCAATTTAATAGCTGAATTGATCACAGGATTTACGTGAGCGAGTTACAACGTTGCCCTCCACACAGCCTATTCTCGGCTGTCCTGCGTGTTAACACGCAAAATAGTCTTCAAGCAAAGTTAAGATGCATCTCAGCACGCAAATAGCCCTAAGATGACATTTACGAGCTATGACATATAATAGTTGTCAAACTGCGATTCGTCATCACGCTTGCGACAAATCGAAGTTTGACAACTACAACTGATCCCTGTGCTGCACATGCGCATAGAGCTGCGGCGCGCGCCCCCGGATGAGCACGCATGCGCAAGAGCGGCCGGCCGTGCGCGCACATGTGAGAGAGAGAAGGAAGTAAGACACAGAGGAGGGGGTGAGACACATGGAGAGTAGGGGGTGAGACACACAGTGGAGGTGGGGGGAGAGACACACAGGGGAGGAAGGGGGAGAGACACACAGTGGAGGAGGGGGAGAGACACAGGGGAGGAAGAGGAGAGGGGGGAAAGATGCAGGGGAGGGAGAGGAGGGGGAGACATGCAGAGGAGGGGTGATAGACACAGGGAAGGGAGAAGAGGTGGGAGAGACACAGAAGGGGAGGGAGAGGAGAGGGGGGAGTCACAGGGGAGTGAGAGGAGGGGGAAGAGACACAGGGGAGTGAGAGGAGGGGGGGAGAGATGCAGAGGAGGGGTGATAGACACAGGGAAGGGAGAAGAGTGGGAGAGACACAGAAGGGGAGGGATTGGGGGGAGTCACAGGGGGGTGAGAGGAGGGGGAAGAGACACAGGGGAGTGAGAGGAGGGGGGAGAGATACAGGGGAGGGAGAGGAGGGGGAGACACATGGAAGTGAGAGGAGAGGGGAGAGACACAGGGGAGGGAGAGGAGGGGGGAAGATAGACACAGAGGAGTGGGGAGACACACAGGGGAGGAGGGGGGAGAGACACATGGGAGGAGGGGGGGAGACACAGAAGAGGGAGAGGAGGGGGAAGACAGACAGAGGAGAGAGAGGAGGGGGAGACAAAGAGGAGGGAGAGGAGGGGGGGAGAAACCCAGGGGAGGGAGAGGAGGGGGGAGAGACACACAGGGGAGTGAGGGGAGGGTGAAGAGACACAGGGGAGGAAGAGGGGAGAGAGACACAGGGGAGTGAGAGGAGGGGGGAAGAGACACAGGGGAGGGAGAGGAGGGGGAGACATGCAGAGGAATAGTGATAGACACAGGGAAGGGAGAAGAAGGGGGAGAGACACAGAAGGGGAGGGAAAGGAGAGGGGGAGTCACAGGGGAGTGAGAGGAGGGGGGAGAGATGCAGAGGAGGGGTGATAGACACAGGGAAGGGAGAAGAGGGGGAGAGACACAGAAGGGGAGGGATTGGGGGGAGTCACAGGGGGTGAGAGGAGGGGGGAGAGACACAGGGGAGTGAGAGGAGGGGGGAGAGATACAGGGGAGGGAGAGGAGGGGGAGACACATGGAAGTGAGAGGAGAGGGGAGAGACACAGGGGAGGGAGAAGAGGGGGGAAGATAGACACAGAGGAGTGGGGAGACACACAGGGGAGGAGGGGGGAGAGACACATGGGAGGAGGGGGGGGGACACAGAAGAGGGAGAGGAGGGGGAAGACAGACAGAGGAGAGAGAGGAGGGGGAGACAAAGAGGAGGGAGAGGAGGGGGAGAAAAACCCAGGGGAGGGAGAGGAGGGGGGAGAGACACACAGGGGAGGAAGGGGGAGAGACACACAGTGGAGGAGGGGGAGAGACACAGGGGAGGAAGAGGAGAGGGGGGAAAGATGCAGGGGATGGAGAGGAGGGGGAGACATGCAGAGGAGGGGTGATAGACACAGGGAAGGGAGAAGAGGTGGGAGAGACACAGAAGGGGAGGGAGAGGAGAGGGGGGAGTCACAGGGGAGTGAGAGGAGGGGGAAGAGACACAGGGGAGTGAGAGGAGGGGGAGAGATGCAGAGGAGGGGTGATAGACACAGGGAAGGGAGAAGAGGGGGAGAGACACAGAAGGGGAGGCTATTGGGGGGAGTCACAGGGGGGTGAGAGGAGGGGAAAGAGACACAGGGGAATGAGAGGAGGGGGGAGAGATACAGGGGAGGGAGAGGAGGGGGAGACACATGGAAGTGAGAGGAGAGGGGAGAGACACAGGGGAGGGAGAAGAGGGGGGAAGATAGACACAGAGGAGTGGGGAGACACACAGGGGAGGAGGGGGGAGAGACACATGGGAGGAGGGGGGGAGACACAGAAGAGGGAGAGGAGGGGGAAGACAGACAGAGGAGAGAGAGGAGGGGGAGACAAAGAGGAGGGAGAGGAGGGGGGAGAAACCCAGGGGAGGGAGAGGAGGGGGGAGAGACACACAGGGGAGTGAGGGGAGGGTGAAGAGACACAGGGGAGGAAGAGGGGAGAGAGACACAGGGGAGTGAGAGGAGGGGGGAAGAGACACAGGGGAGTGAGAGGAGGGGGAGACATGCAGAGGAATGGTGATAGCCACAGGGAAGGGAGAAGAAGGGGGAGAGACACAGAAGGGGAGGGAGAGGAGAGGGGGGAGTCACAGGGGAGTGAGAGGAGGGGGAAGAGACACAGGGGAGTGAGAGGAGGGGGAGAGATGCAGAGGAGGGGTGATAGACACAGGGAAGGGAGAAGAGGGGGAGAGACACAGAAGGGGAGGCTATTGGGGGGAGTCACAGGGGGGTGAGAGGAGGGGAAAGAGACAAAGGGGAGTGAGAGGAGGGGGTAGAGACACAGGGGAGGGAGAGAATGGGGGAGACACAGGGGAGTGAGAGGAGAGGGGAGAGACACAGGGGAGGGAGAGGAGGGGGAAGATAGACACAGAGGAGTGGGGAGACACACAGGGGAGGAGGGGGGAGAGACACATGGGCGGAGGGGGGAGAGACACAGAAGAGGGAGAGGAGGGGGAAGACACACAGAGGAGAGAGAGGAGGGGGAGACACAGAGGAGGGAGAGGAGGGGGGAGAGATGCAGAGGAGGGGTGATAGACACAGGGAAGGGAGAAGAGTGGGAGAGACACAGAAGGGGAGGGATTGGGGGGAGTCACAGGGGGGTGAGAGGAGGGGGAAGAGACACAGGGGAGTGAGAGGAGGGGGGAGAGATACAGGGGAGGGAGAGGAGGGGGAGACACATGGAAGTGAGAGGAGAGGGGAGAGACACAGGGGAGGGAGAAGAGGGGGGAAGATAGACACAGAGGAGTGGGGAGACACACAGGGGAGGAGGGGGGAGAGACACATGGGAGGAGGGGGGGAGACACAGAAGAGGGAGAGGAGGGGGAAGACAGACAGAGGAGAGAGAGGAGGGGGAGACAAAGAGGAGGGAGAGGAGGGGGGGGAGAAACCCAGGGGAGGGAGAGGAGGGGGGAGAGACACACAGGGGAGTGAGGGGAGGGTGAAGAGACACAGGGGAGGAAGAGGGGAGAGAGACACAGGGGAGTGAGAGGAGGGGGGAAGAGACACAGGGGAGGGAGAGGAGGGGGAGACATGCAGAGGAATAGTGATAGACACAGGGAAGGGAGAAGAAGGGGGAGAGACACAGAAGGGGAGGGAAAGGAGAGGGGGAGTCACAGGGGAGTGAGAGGAGGGGGGAGAGATGCAGAGGAGGGGTGATAGACACAGGGAAGGGAGAAGAGGGGGAGAGACACAGAAGGGGAGGGATTGGGGGGAGTCACAGGGGGTGAGAGGAGGGGGGAGAGACACAGGGGAGTGAGAGGAGGGGGGAGAGATACAGGGGAGGGAGAGGAGGGGGAGACACATGGAAGTGAGAGGAGAGGGGAGAGACACAGGGGAGGGAGAAGAGGGGGGAAGATAGACACAGAGGAGTGGGGAGACACACAGGGGAGGAGGGGGGAGAGACACATGGGAGGAGGGGGGGGGACACAGAAGAGGGAGAGGAGGGGGAAGACAGACAGAGGAGAGAGAGGAGGGGGAGACAAAGAGGAGGGAGAGGAGGGGGAGAAAAACCCAGGGGAGGGAGAGGAGGGGGGAGAGACACACAGGGGAGGAAGGGGGAGAGACACACAGTGGAGGAGGGGGAGAGACACAGGGGAGGAAGAGGAGAGGGGGGAAAGATGCAGGGGATGGAGAGGAGGGGGAGACATGCAGAGGAGGGGTGATAGACACAGGGAAGGGAGAAGAGGTGGGAGAGACACAGAAGGGGAGGGAGAGGAGAGGGGGGAGTCACAGGGGAGTGAGAGGAGGGGGAAGAGACACAGGGGAGTGAGAGGAGGGGGAGAGATGCAGAGGAGGGGTGATAGACACAGGGAAGGGAGAAGAGGGGGAGAGACACAGAAGGGGAGGCTATTGGGGGGAGTCACAGGGGGGTGAGAGGAGGGGAAAGAGACACAGGGGAATGAGAGGAGGGGGGAGAGATACAGGGGAGGGAGAGGAGGGGGAGACACATGGAAGTGAGAGGAGAGGGGAGAGACACAGGGGAGGGAGAGGAGGGGGGAAGATAGACACAGAGGAGTGGGGAGACACACAGGGGAGGAGGGGGGAGAGACACATGGGAGGAGGGGGGGAGACACAGAAGAGGGAGAGGAGGGGGAAGACAGACAGAGGAGAGAGAGGAGGGGGAGACAAAGAGGAGGGAGAGGAGGGGGGAGAAACCCAGGGGAGGGAGAGGAGGGGGGAGAGACACACAGGGGAGTGAGGGGAGGGTGAAGAGACACAGGGGAGGAAGAGGGGAGAGAGACACAGGGGAGTGAGAGGAGGGGGGAAGAGACACAGGGGAGTGAGAGGAGGGGGAGACATGCAGAGGAATGGTGATAGCCACAGGGAAGGGAGAAGAAGGGGGAGAGACACAGAAGGGGAGGGAGAGGAGAGGGGGGAGTCACAGGGGAGTGAGAGGAGGGGGAAGAGACACAGGGGAGTGAGAGGAGGGGGAGAGATGCAGAGGAGGGGTGATAGACACAGGGAAGGGAGAAGAGGGGGAGAGACACAGAAGGGGAGGCTATTGGGGGGAGTCACAGGGGGGTGAGAGGAGGGGAAAGAGACAAAGGGGAGTGAGAGGAGGGGGTAGAGACACAGGGGAGGGAGAGAATGGGGGAGACACAGGGGAGTGAGAGGAGAGGGGAGAGACACAGGGGAGGGAGAGGAGGGGGAAGATAGACACAGAGGAGTGGGGAGACACACAGGGGAGGAGGGGGGAGAGACACATGGGCGGAGGGGGGAGAGACACAGAAGAGGGAGAGGAGGGGGAAGACACACAGAGGAGAGAGAGGAGGGGGAGACACAGAGGAGGGAGAGGAGGGGAAGAGACACAGGGGAGTGAGAGGAGGGGGAGACACAGGGGAGTGAGAGGAGAGGGGTATAGACACAGGGGAGGGAGAGGAGGGGGAAGCTAGACACAGAGGAGTGGGGAGACACACAGGGGAGGAGGGGGATAGACACATGGGAGGAGGGAGGAGAGACACAGAGGATGGGGGGAAGAGACACAGAAGAGGGAGAGGAGGGGGAAGACACACAGAGGAGAGAGAGAAGGGGGGAGAGACCCAGGAAAGGAAGAGGGGGGTTAGAGACATAGGGGAGTGAGAGGATGGGGAAAGAGACACAGGGGAGGGAGAAGAGGGGGAAGACACACAGGGGGTGAGAAACACAGGGGAGGTAGAGGGAGGAGAAACACAGGAGAGGGAGAGGGGGGAAGAAACACAGGGGAGAGAGAGGGGGAAGAGACACAGGGGAGGGAGAGGAGGGGGGAAGAAACACAGGGGATGGAGAGGGCAGAAGAGACAAAGGGGAGGGAGAGAGGGGAAGAGACACAGGGTGGGAAGAGACACAGGGGAGAGAGATGGGGCAAAGAGACACATGGGAGGGAGAGGGGGAGAGACACAGGGGAGGAAGAGGGTCGGAAAAAGAGACACAGGGGATGGAAGTAGAGAGGGGAGGGGAGAGGCTCGCAATGAGCACCAAAGGCTCTCATCATAAGGCCAGCAAGGTAGAGGGGGGGGATTGCTATGAGCACCAAAGGCTCTCAATGTGAGGCCTGCGATGAGGGCCAAAGGTGCTCATTGCGAGACCTGCAATGAGTGCCAAAAGTGCTCATCGCGAGGCAGGCAGGATAGAGAGGGGGGAGCCTAGCAAGGTGTGGAATTCAGCAGTGCCAGGCTTCACATTGTATTGCCGTCATTTTTGACGAGCATGTCGCTAGTCACATATAATAATTGTCAAACTGCGATTCCGTGTCGCGCTTGCGAAAAATCGCAGTTTGACAAATATTATTGACGCAACGGTGCAAGCTTGTGCATTGCGCAATGCCCCGCTGTGCGCAATGCGGCGGTGCGCGCATGCACATTGCGGCGTGACGCGACAGGAGGAGAGAGAGAGGAAGAGGAGGGGAGACACACAGGGAAGGAGAGGGAAGACACAGAGGGGAGGGGGAAGACACAGAGGAGAGGGGGGAGACACAGAGGAGGGGGTCAGAGACACAGGGGAATGAGAGGATGGGGAGAGACACAGAGGAGGAGGAGGGGAGAGAGACACAAGGGAGTGGGAGGAGGTGGAAAAGACACAGAGGAGGAGGAGGGAAACACACAGGGGAGGGAGAGGAGGGTAAGACACAGAGGAGAGAAAAGAGGGGGGGAACCCAGGAGAGGGGAGAGACACACAGAGGAGAGAGGGGAGGTGGAATAGACACAGGGGAGGAAGCAGAGAGGGAGGAGAGACACAGGGGAGGGAGAGGAGGGGGGGAAGAGACACAGGGGAGGGAGAGGAGGGGGAGACATGCAGAGGAGGGGTGATAGACACAGGGAAGGGAGAAGAGGGGGGAGAGACACAGAAGGGGAGGGAGAGGAGAGGGGGGGTCACAGGGGAGTGAGAGGAGGGGGAAGAGACACAGGAGAGTGAGAGGAGAGGGGAGAGACACAGGGGAGGGAGAGGAGGGGGGAGATAGACACAGAGGAGTGGGGAGACACACAGGGGAGGAGGGGGAGAGACACATGAGAGGAGGGGGGAGAGACACAGAAGAGGGAGAGGAGGGGGGAGACACACAGAGGGGAGGGAGGAGGGGGAGACACAGAGGAGGGAGAGGAGGGGGATTCACAGGGGAGTGAAAGGAGGGGGACGAGACACAGGGGTGTGAGAGGAGGGGGAGACACAGGGGAGTGAGAGGAGAGGGGGAGAAACACAGGGGAGGGAGAGGAGGGGGGAAGATAGACACAGAGGAGGAGGGGGGAGAGACACAGAGAATGCAGGAAAGAGACACAGAAGAGGGAGAGGAGGGGGGAGACACACAGAGGAGAGAGAGAAGGGGGGAGAGACCCAGGGGAGGAAGAGGGGGGAGAAACATAGGGGAGTGAGAGGATGGGGAAAGAGACACAGGGGAGGGAGAGGAGGGGGAAGATGCACAGGGGGGAGAAACACAGGGGAGGTAGAGGGAGGAGAAACACAGGGGAGGGAGAGGGGCAAAGAAACACAGGGGAGAGAGAGGGGGTAAGAGACACAGGGGAGCGAGAGAGGGGAAGAGACACAGGGGGGGAAGAGACACAGGGGAGAGAGATGGGGCAAAGAGACACATGGGAGGGAGGTTGAGAGACACAGGGGAGGGAGTGGATCGGAAAAAGAGACACATGGGATGGAAGTAGAGAGGGGGAGGGGAGAGGCTCGCAATGTGCAACAAAGGCGCTCATTGCGAGGTCCGTGATGAGCGCAAAAGGCCAGCAAGGTAGAGGGGGGGATTGCTATGAGCACTAAAGGCGCTCAATGTGAGGCCTGCGATGAGCGCCAAAGGCGCTCATTGCGAGGCCTGCAATGAGTGCCAAAAGTGCTCATCGCGAGGCAGGCAGGATAGAGAGGGGGGAGCCTAGAAAGGTGTTGAAAACAGCAGTGCCAGGCTTCATATTGTATTGCCATCATTTTTGATAAGCAAGTCGCTAGTCACATATAATAATTGTCAAACTGCGATTCCACATCACGCTTGCGACAAATAGCAGTTTGACAAATATGATTGACGCAACGGTGCGAGCTTGTGAATTTGCACAACGGCCCGGGCGTGCGCATTGCAGTGGTGCGCGCATGCGCATTGCGGCGTGATGAGACAGGAGGAGAGAGAGAGGAAGAGGAGGGGAGACACACAGGGAAGGATGGGGAAGACACAGACGAGGGGGAAGACACAGAGGAGAGAGGGAGACACAGAGGAGGGGGTCAGAGACACAGGTGAGTGAGAGGAGGGGAGAGACACAGAGGAGGAGGGGAGAGACACAGGGGAGTGAGAGACACAAAGGTGTGAGATGAGGGGGAGACACAGGGGAGTAAGAGGAGGGGAGAGAGACACAGGGGAGTGAGAGGAGGGGGAAGAGACACAGGGGAGGAGGAGGGGGTAAGGGACGCAGGAGATGGGGGGAAAGACACAGGGGAGGGAGAGGGGGTAAAAACAAAAGGGGGGGAGGAGACAGAAGGGAGGTAGAGGAGGGGGAAAAGAGACACAAGGGAGGGAGAGGAGGGGGAAATGAGACACAAGGGAGGAAGTAGACAGAGGGAGAGACTTGCAATGAGCTGCAAAGGCGCTCATTGCGAGGCCGGTGATGAGCACCAAAGGCGCTCATCGCGAGGCCAGTAAAGTAAAAGTGGAGAGGCTCCCATTGTGAGACAAACAGCATTGCTAGGCTTCACATTTTATTGCCATCATTTTTGACAAGCAAGTTGCCAGTGTGTTAATAGTAGGCTGTAGGTCGGCTAAATATATGTGGCATAACATGACTGTTTGCTCATTGTGCACCATGTTTAAAATCCACAACACTGTTTTGAATACTAATAGTAACTACAAAGCCCACATTTACTTCTTTACTTGTTGACACATAATTACTTTTTATTTTTATGTGGAGTATTTTTGCATGCTCCTTCACCATCATTTATATGGATTGCTGGAGGAGTCCCTCATATTGATCCTATTTATATTTGGAGTGGGTCTGAAACTGAATTTCAGCAATCACATATATAGTTGTGAGCGTACGAGTTGTTGCTAACGCTCGCCGTAGGCGCTCCATGCCAGCAACTGCGACCCTCGCAAACTTCACATCGCAACCCAAACAGTACGACAAACACATTACGACACTCGCAAACAACATACGACACACGTTCACACACATTACGGACTCGCAACACTCGGACGCAACTCGCGAACATTACAAAATGTAAAACACAATACATACACACACCACATACATAAAAAACTTACCTACACCAAGAGGGAGCACCCAGCACCTCAAAAATACAACTTACACCTCGATTTTACTTCAAATAAAACAGTTTAGAGACTAAAAAAAAAATGAAGCGAGAGAAAAAATGGCCGCCGAACAATACGAAAACGAGGCTACAGCACTCTAAACTCGCAAAACACCACAAGAAACTCGCAAAACACCACAAAACACCTACGGATATTCCGATACAAACGTATAACACACATTACTCGCCATTTGACGCCAATGCGGAAGTACACGACAACGGTTTGGGCTCGCGCACGCACAGTGTTACACTGCACACATTCAGCACGCTTACACAGCAGCTCCACACCACTAATGCTGCAGCAACATCAAAACACATTCACAGCTCTTCCACACAATGCTTTAAAATAGGTAAAGTATATTCATTTATTAATGTACTATATATTTCATTATTACACACCAAACAGCATTAGCTACCTTACAATTTCATTGCCGTCATTTTTTGACGGGCAATTCGCTAGTGTAAGATAATGTTAACAACTGGCTGTAACCCATGGTCAACTATGCAGCTTGACGAAGAAGAACTGATGTATTTATCGTAAGCTATTGTAAACAAACAGCTAAAATGTACATCCTAAATACCTTCTAACATTCATTCTGATAGGGCAATTAGAGGAAATTTAGGTTCTTTAAATTATTTTTTGAGCAAACAATAAATCTGCCTGTGATAATTGTTGACAGGGGTTTCCCTGAGTGTGGATGTTTAAGTGTTTTTTTTTTTTTTTTTCATATTACAGCATCAAAATATCACAATGATGTATACACAAAAAAAAAAAGAATAACGAGAGGAAACCCAGAGTCTTACTTATCTTACTTTTGTCACTTGCTTGTGCCCAATCCCCCCTTCTGTTGTGTCTCTCCTTGAACCCCTTCACTGGATTAACCTCATACTTCGCATAAGACAGTCTAATAACCTACACACATCTCACACCTCCTTTAAGACCCACTTCCTCTCTCTCACTTTCCAACCCTGATGCATCCTAGTTACTCTCACCTTCCTTCTTCTTATCTCATGAATTGCGCTCATGATTTTGACCTTGCCGGTGACCCCTTGCACTATTTCAGCAACCAATCCAAACCTTGCTTTATGCTGTATGTAGCCTCTGCAAATGTTAGTAAAACTAGCAGTAAGTATTTTAGGAAATCAGGGTCATATCATGCCACACACCAGCTTATTGTTACTAATGAGACTATAGGAATGTACCTGAGTGCAGTGCTGGGGCTGTAATATAAAAGTATTAATCTTAGTTACACTACCATTGAATTGAGTTAATCACAACAACAACGTGCCAGCCTTTCAGTAAAACTAAATTGAGATCTTATCTGCACCGTAGGTCCCTCACAGATTATGAACTATGGGCCCTATTAAATTCCAGCCTCGTAAATAAGAGGCTCCTACTTAAGCCCTACGTACTGCAAAGTTTCTCTAACTTACAATGCTATTAAATTAGCCCTGCTGCGAGCAACGTATGAGCTACGCAGCAGGGCCGTACGTATCTACACTGCGTAAATGTACATGAGGAGTGACAGCCTGCGAGATGATATCGCAGGCTCCCACTCCTCATCAATTGCTGCGGGGGTCCTAAAAGGGACCTCCGCGGCAGTCCCCCACATAAGCCCTGCCGTGGGGGTACTCCGAATACCCCCCCCCGGCACCTAAAATTAACCCCCCCTCAATGCGGGGGTCCCCGTCGGGACCCCCGAAGTGTCCTCACATGAACACCTTGCTGCAGGGGTCCATAGGAACCCCCGCAGCCCCCACACATTAAACCCATTGCAGGGGGGGGGCCCCGATCTGCATAGATCAGGCCCCCCGCTGCATTTAAAACTTTTAAATTCCCCGCCGCGGCTCCTTAAAGGGGCCGCGGCACACTATTACCCAATCCCGGCCGCGGCACTTAAAATTAACCCCCCTCTATGCTGGGGGTCCCCATCGGGACCCCCGAAGTGTCCCCATATAAACCCCCTGCAGCAGGGGGCCCCGATCGGCACCGATCGTGACCCTGCTGCAATTCAATTTTAAATGTCCCGCCTCGCGGGTCCTCAAAGGACCGTAAAGGTCCTAAAAGGACTCGCACTAAAAATATTAACCCCAGGCAACTATAATTACCCCATTAACTCATGATGGTCAATACAGACCACCATAAGGCCTAAATTAACCCATTAACTCATGATGGTCAATACAGACCACCATAAGACCTAAATTAACCCATTAACTCATGATGGTCAATCCAGACCACCATAAGGCCTAAATTAACCCATTAACTCATGATGGTCAATCCAGACCACCATAAGGCCTAAATTAACCCATTAACTCATGATGGTCAATCCAGACCACCATAAGACCTAAATTGACCCATTAACTCATGATGGTCAATCCAGACCACCATAAGGCCTAAATTAACCCATTAACTCATGATGGTCAATCCAGACCACCATAAGACCTAAATTAACCCATTAACTCATGATGGTCAATCCAGACCACCATAAGGCCTAAATTAACCCATTAACTCATGATGGTCAATCCAGACCACCATAAGACCTAAATTAACCCATTAACTCATGATGGTCAATCCAGACCACCATAAGGCCTAAATTAACCCATTAACTCATGATGGTCAATCCAGACCACCATAAGACCTAAATTAACCCATTAACTCATGATGGTCAATACAGACCACCATAAGGCTCTATTTAACCCCATCAGTCCCATAAGGGTATATTATTACCATTATGGGCCTGTTACAACCCAACATTAACCACATAAGTGCCATGATGGTCCTCAAGGACCATCATGACACTAACTACAAACACTACACTATAACCCCCAATAAACCATTTAATCTAAACTAACCCCCCTCTACACTAATCTATTAACACTTACACTACCTACCTACACTACCTACCCCCTAATAAACCTCCCCAACACTCTAATTACAAAAAACAAAAAACCTACAGTACAAAAAACAAAAAAACCTACAGTACATAAAAAAAAAAACAATTACAACCCCACCCCCCACTACAGAAAATAAAAAAATTACACACCTGAAAAGGAAAGACAGATAAACACAATACAATACATACATATAATACATTACATACATTACATACAATACATGACATTACATATAATATATTACATATAATATATTACATATAATACATTACATACATTACATACAATACATGACATTACATATAATATATTAAATATAATATATTACATATAATATATTACATATAATACATTACATACATTACATATAATATATTACATATAATATATTACATATAGTCCTAATCAAATACCCCCTATCTATCTAACATACAATCTATTTAATTTAAAATAAATCCTAACTATATCAAATACATCCCCCTATCTATCTAATATACAAAAAATCCTAACTACATACACAGACCCTTATTCTAAACTAAAATAAAATAATTACAGTCCTAACTACATACACAGACCCTAATTCTAAGCTAAAATCAATAAATTAAGACCACTTACCTTTAAGATGTTGCTTCAGATCACTAACCTATGGGTCAAACAAAAAGAAAAATGAGTACAAAACATTAACATCAAATAAATAAACATTCTATACATTCTACATATTCAACTCACCTTTACAGCATGTCCAGTCACTGTTTAGCTCTTCCGGCGCGGCCCTGTTAAAAAAAAAAACACAATACATGAATACATGAATACAATATATAAACAATAAATAAAATACACAAATAAACATCTAAATATACATTTAACTTACCTCCCCGCGATGTCCCCGGCCTTCTCTCCTTCAGCCCCGGCTGGGCCGCGGAACCATCCGCGCTCTAAAAAAAAAAAAAAAAAAAAACTAACGGAGGTCTGCACTGGCAGATCTCCCCGACGCTACTGAACCTCCCGGAGTCGTTTCCGGGAGGAAATTGGCATTGTCGGCTTGTGATTGGCTGAAAAAGCTGTCAGCCAATCAAAAGTCGTCAATGTAGGAGCCAATCAGGATGCGCAGATGTCTTCTACCAATCACTCCGTGGGGGTGTATCCCATAGTGATTGGCTGAAGGCATCTGAGCGTTGTGATTGGTTCCCAGAAAGATAGACAAGTGTTTTAGCCAATCAGGGTGGGATATTGGGGTGTATCCCATCCTGATTGGCTCACACATTGACGACTTTTGATTGGCTGAAATTGATAGACAGCTTTTTCAGCCAATCACAAGCCGCCAATGCCAATCTCCTCCCGGAAACGACTCCGGGAGGTTCAGTAGCGTCGGGGAGGTCTGCCAGTGCAGACCTCAGTTAGTTTTTTTTTTTTTTTTTTTAGAGCGCGGATGGTTCCGCGGCCCAGCCGGGGCTGAAGGAGAGAAGGCCGGGGACATCGCGGGGAGGTAAGTTAAATGTATATTTAGATGTTTATTTGTGTATTTTATTTATTGTTTATATATTGTATTCATGTATTCATGTATTGTGTGTTTTTTTTAACAGGGCCGCGCCGGAAGAGCTAAACAGTGACTGGACATGCTGTAAAGGTGAGTTGAATATTTAGAATGTATAGAATGTTTATTTATTTGATGTTAATGTTTTGTACTAATTTTTATTTTTTGTTTGACCCATAGGTTAGTGATCTGAAGCAACATCTTAAAGGTAAGTGGTCTTAATTTATTGATTTTAGCTTAGAATTAGGGTCTGTGTATGTAGTTAGGACTGTAATTATTTTATTTTAGTTTAGAATAAGGGTCTGTGTATGTAGTTAGGATTTTTTGTATATTAGATAGATAGGGGGATGTATTTGATATAGTTAGGATTTATTTTAAATTAAATAGATTGTATGTTAGATAGATAGGGGGTATTTGATTAGGACTATATGTAATATATTATATGTAATATATTATATGTAATATATTATATTTAATATATTATATGTAATGTCATGTATTGTATGTAATGTATGTAATGTATTATATGTAATATATTATATGTAATATATTATATGTAATGTCATGTATTGTATGTAATGTATTTAATGTATTATATGTATGTATTGTATTGTGTTTATCTGTCTTTCCTTTTCAGGTGTGTAATTTTTTTATTTTCTGTAGTGGGGGGTGGGGTTGTAATTGTTTTTTTTTTCTGTACTGTAGGTTTTTTTGTTTTTTGTACTGTAGGTTTTTTGTTTTCTGTGCTGTAGGTTTTTTGTTTTTTGTAATTAGAGTGTTGGGGAGGTTTATTAGGGGGTAGGTAGTGTAGGTAGGTAGTGTAAGTGTTAATAGATTAGTGTAGAGGGGGGTTAGTTTAGATTAAATGGTTTATTGGGGGTTATAGTGTAGTGTTTGTAGTTAGTGTCATGATGGTCCTTGAGGACCATCATGGCACTTATGTGGTTAATGTTGGGTTGTAACAGGCCCATAATGGTAATAATATACCCTTATGGGACTGATGGGGTTAAATAGAGCCTTATGGTGGTCTGGATTGACCATCATGAGTTAATGGGTTAATTTAGGCCTTATGGTGGTCTGGATTGACCATCATGAGTTAATGGGTTAATTTAGGTCTTATGGTGGTCTGGATTGACCATCATGAGTTAATGGGTTAATTTAGGCCTTATGGTGGTCTGGATTGACCATCATGAGTTAATGGGTTAATTTAGGTCTTATGGTGGTCTGGATTGACCATCATGAGTTAATGGGTTAATTTAGGCCTTATGGTGGTCTGGATTGACCATCATGAGTTAATGGGTTAATTTAGGTCTTATGGTGGTCTGGATTGACCATCATGAGTTAATGGGTTAATTTAGGCCTTATGGTGGTCTGGATTGACCATCATGAGTTAATGGGTTAATTTAGGTCTTATGGTGGTCTGGATTGACCATCATGAGTTAATGGGTTAATTTAGGCCTTATGGTGGTCTGGATTGACCATCATGAGTTAATGGGTTAATTTAGGCCTTATGGTGGTCTGGATTGACCATCATGAGTTAATGGGTTAATTTAGGTCTTATGGTGGTCTGTATTGACCATCATGAGTTAATGGGTTAATTTAGGCCTTATGGTGGTCTGTATTGACCATCATGAGTTAATGGGGTAATTATAGTTGCCTGGGGTTAATATTTTTAGTGCGAGTCCTTTCAGGACCTTTACGGTCCTTTGAGGACCCGCGAGGCGGGAAATTTAAAATTGAATTGCAGCAGGGTCACGATCGGTGCCGATCGGGGCCCCCCGCTGCAGGGGGTTTATATGGGGACACTTCGGGGGTCCCGATGGGGACCCCCAGCATAGAGGGGGGTTAATTTTAAGTGCCGCGGCCGGGATTGGGTAATAGTGTGCCGCGGTCCCTTTAAGGAGCCGCGGCGGGGAATTTAAAAGTTTTAAATGCAGCGGGGGGCCTGATCTATGCAGATCGGGGACCCCCCCTGCATTGGGTTTATGTGGGGACACTTCGGGGGTCCCGATGGGGACCCCCAGCATAGAGGGGGGTTAATTTTAAGTGCCGCGGCCGGGATTGGGTAATAGTGTGCCGCGGTCCCTTTAAGGAGCCGCGGCGGGGAATTTAAAAGTTTTAAATGCAGCGGGGGGCCTGATCTATGCAGATCGGGGCCCCCCCCTGCAATGGGTTTATGTGGGGACACTTCGGGGGTCCCGATGGGGACCCCCAGCATAGAGGGGGGTTAATTTTAAGTGCCGCGGCCGGGATTGGGTAATAGTGTGCCGCGGTCCCTTTAAGGAGCCGCGGCGGGGAATTTAAAAGTTTTAAATGCAGCGGGGGGCCTGATCTATGCAGATCGGGGACCCCCGCTGCAAGGGGTTAATGTGGGGGTGCTGCAGGGGTCCTGATAGAGACCCCTGCAGCATGGGGATGTGTATAGGGTGCAGGGGGGGAGCCTCACACTGCTGTCTCGGGCTGTTCCGAGGCAGCACGTAGAGGCTTTCGGATCCCTTGCGTGGACTTTTTGTCCACGTAGGGATTCTTACGATATGCGAGACTCGTGCATAGATTTAAGGCTACGTAGCTCTCTCGGAGCCTATTCTCGGCCATTTTCTCGCAGTCATATCGTAAAGCAGGCTGCGAGAGATTCGGTTCTCGCAAACAGCAGGAAAACTGCCTTTTGCGAGCACCGAGAGAACTACGAGGGAGAATTTAATAGGGCCCTATGTTAGGATAAAAGGCAAGTGCTTCCCAACATTGAATACACTAGTTAAACATTTCTTTATAAACACTTCTTGTCTATTATCAAATCAATTTCTTCAAAAGAATATATAATAAAAAGGACATTTCAGTGCCTTTTAAGGAATTTACATGTAAAAGATCACGATAGTTCAAGAGCAAAATGCATATTTTTGAAATATGTAACAAACAAATTAAATTATTAACTGTGTAAACTATGAACATAAAGAATAGAGAAAATCAGACTTTTTAATGACTTTGTTTATAAATAGAAAATTGCATCATGTCTAGTTTCATCTCTTCTTAATATATGGAGATTGAGAGATACGGTGAAGGAATAAAGTATTTGATCCACTGCTGACTTTGAACGTTTGGTAGGTGTATTTTAACAGTGAGAGACAGAATAACAAAAAAACAAGAAAAACGCATGTCAAAAAAGTTATAACTTGATGTGCAGGTCAGTGAGGGAAATAAGTATTTGATCCCTTATCAATCAGCAAGATTTCTGGCTCCCAGGTGTCTTTTATACAAGTAACAAGCTGAGATTAGGAGCACTCTCTTAAAGGGAGTGCTCCTAATCTCAGCTTGTTACCTGTATAATAGACACCTGTCCACAAAAGCAATCAATCAATCAATCAGATTCCAAACTCTCCATCATGGTCAAGACCAAAGAGCTGTCCACGGATGTCAGGGACAAGATTCCTACACAAGGCTGGAATGAGCTACAAGACCATCACCAAGCAGCTTGGTGAGAAGGTGACAACAGTTGGTGCGATTATTCACAAAATAACTGCCAGTCTCCCTCGGTCTGGGGCTCCATGCAAGATCTCACCTCGTGGAGTTTCAATGATCATGAGAACGGTGAGGAATCAGCCCAGAACTACACGGGAGGATCTTGTTAATGATCTCAAGGCAGCTGGGACCATAGTCAACATAGTCAAACAATTGGTAACACACTACGCTGTGAAGGACTGAAATCCTACCGTGCCCACAAGGTCCCCCTGCTCAAGAAAGCACATGTACAGGCCCATCTGAAGTTTGCCAATGAACATCTGCATGATTCAGAGGAGAACTGGGTGAAAGTGTTGTGGTCAGATGACACCAAAACCGAGCTCTATAGCATCAACTCAACTCACTGTGTTTGGAGGAGCAGGAATGCTGCCTATAACCGCAAGAACACGATGCCCATTGTCAAACATGGAGGTGGAAACATTATGCTTTGGGGGTGTTTTTCTGCTAAGGGGACAGGACAACTGCACCGCATCAAAGGGACGATGGACGGGGCCATGTATTGTCAAATCTTGGGTGAGAACCTCCTTCCCTCAGCCAGGGCATTGAAAATGGGTCGTGGATGGGTATTCCAGCATGACAATGACCCATAACACACAGCCAAGGCAACAAAGGAGTGGCTCAAGAAGAAGCACAATAAGGTCCTGGAGTGGCCTAGCCAGTCTCCAGAGCTTAATCCCATAGCAAATCTGTGGAGGGAGCTGAAGGTTCAAGTTGCCAGACATCAGCCTTAAAACCTTAATGACTTGGAGAGGATCTGCAAAGAGGAGTGGGACAAAATCACTCCTGAGATGTGTGCAAGCCTGGTGGCCAAATACAAGAAAGTTGAAGGGGTCAAAAACTTATTTCACTCATTGACCTGCAAATCAATTTATAACTTTTTTGACATGCATATTTTTTTTTGGGGGGGGGGGGGTTGTCATTTTGTCTCTCACTGTTAAAATACACCTACCATTAAATTTATGGACTGATCAGTAGGCAAACGTTCAAAATCAGCAGGGGATCAAATACTCCCCCCCCCCCCCCCCCCCCCCACTGTATATTATATTATTTATTGATAGAGGGAGATGATTATATTGAAATTGACACCCCTATTGCTCAAAAGCAGACAGCTTGCAAAAATAAAAAGAATCCCTACTCCTCTACAAAGCTAATTGCCCCTCTAACACACAAACTTCACCAATGTATATTGGATGTCTCCCACTTCAACAATACAGAACTAATTTTATCTCTCCATGCCTAGCAAATCACTCTCTCTTGCACGCCAGGTATCCTCATAATCTATACCTCTATTACAAATTAATCCACCTCTGCCTCTCTTCCACAGTCATTTTACCATTTTGCTACATGTAAAATAAAAAGCTAAAAACCACCGTGCAGCCATTTTGTAAGCATTGCTGGGCCGTGTAGGTGGCTCTCGAAATCAAATAGGGCGTCTGTCACTGTGTTAATAGGTTTCATCAAAGGCTTCAAATGTCAAACAGTACAAGTAGGTGCTCAGGTAGAAGGTAGTACAACTCTACTCAGTGGCAAGACAGTAATTGCCAGGTTTCAAATATGTTACCAATAAAATACATTTTATTATATAAAACGTACATTGAAATTTATCTTTACCTCTGAAAAACATCCATTCTGATTTACCACTAGTAACTGTATTAATGCTTGAGCTCGAATCTTAGGTAATCAGAGCTAATTACAGCCGGTGGATCTGCACATGGTCACATTGTTCCCAGCATTTGCTTTTTATTCTGAGAACAATGCATGCACACCCCAGGGAATAATCATCAATCATTAGCTATAATAACATTTTAACACAAAGAGAAAAGCAATTACTTGGTGGGTGGATCAGAAAAGGTTGATTGGCAGGTAAAAATGTAAACCTTCAAAGTAGATTTAGAGTAATAAAAGTAAAGCAAATCAAAAAGTATTTCTTATTAAATATAGTTTTTAATCATACAATATTAAATACTTTGCTGTGAATCTTTAAGAATACAGTAAATTTGCTAATTCGTTTATCCAAACCTTAATTATAGTGGGTGCTGCATTGGTAAAATAAAATAAATGAATGTATTTACAGCTCTAATATATGTTGTCATTTTCTGTTTTAACGGAGTTGTGCAGATTTTCTACTATACAATAAACAGCAATTCATCTTTTTATTTGAAAATGGCTTTTGTATATCTGTTGTGGAGTCAGTTAACATGTCTGATATCATGCCCGCAGTGTGGACAAGTTATCAGTGTATCTCCTGCTATGTTCGGTGAAGTGTGGCATCTTGGGGCTTCAATCATCTCATCACTTGTAAGTGTTCAATGAAGTAAATTATTGTATCAGCCAGGAATGCACTGATCTGGGACTTGTTGCCTTTGTGGCAGATAGAGCTTCTGTTCTATGGATTGTATGGCATTCAGGAAACTGGACCCAAATATCTGTATTAATGGGGCATGTGTGCTTAAACATGTTCAAGCTTTGGAAGAAGCTTTCCCAAGTAGTTTCACTGATTTTATTTATCCTAGTACAAAGTTATAATCACTATATAATTTAAAATAATAGTAAGCAAACAAACAAAAGTGTATAATATCTATTAACTTATTCTATCCACTATCAGCCTTATTAAACTGCGATTCGTCCAATTGAATAGGGCTCTATATAAGCACATAGTATACTTTTTTTTACAGAAGTTTTTAGTTAGGGAACTTCTATCCAAAAGCAAACTAAAAACTTCTGTAAAAAAAAGTATACTATGTGCTTATATAGAGCCCTATTCAATTGGCCAAATCGCAATTTAATAAGGCTGTTTATTAGTTGTTAGCTTGTAAGTAATGCCTGCAAGATGCGTTCTGCTCAGGCATTACTGAAAAGCTACTATCCCTAAAGATAGGGAAATCTCACCCGTCACCCATGCGCAGTTTGTGTCTTAAAAACCGAGCATGCGCGCCAAAGCCTTGAGAGCACAGTTGCGCCAGTATGCTATGCATGTTAGAGGGAGGCAGAGATAAAGGAGGGAGGGGGGAGGGAGGCAGAGAGGTAGGAAGCTAGAGGGGGGAGGGAGGCGGAGAGAGGGAAGGAGGCAGAGAGAGGGAGGGAGGCAGAGAGAAAGAGGGAGGGTGAGAGAGGGAGAGAGAGTTGCGTTGTCCAACTGAAGGGAGAGAGGGATGGAGAGTGAGGGACAGAGAGTTAGGAAGAGAGAGGAGGGAGGCAGAGAGAGAGGGAGGAAGAGAGAGGAGGGAGGGAGAGAGATAGGGAGGCAGAGCGAGGAGGGAGGCAGAGAGATAGGGAGGGAGGCAGAGAGATAGGGAGGCAGTGAGAGAGAGGGAGGGAGGCAGAGAGGGAGAGAGAGAGAGGAAAAGAGGCAGAGAGAGAGGGAGGGAGAGAGAGATGATGGAGGCAGAGATTGAGGGAGGGAGAGAAGGAGAGGCAGAGATGGAGGGAGAGGGAGATGGAGAGAGAGGGAGGGAGAGAGAGGGAGAGAGAGTTGCGTTGTCCAACTGAAAGGAGAGAAAGGATGGAGAGTGAGGGAGGGAAAGAGAGAGAGATAGGGAGGGAGGGAGTGGGAGAGAGAGAAAGGATAGAGGGAGGGAGAGAGAGAAAGGGATGGAGAGAGAGAGAAGAAGAGAGAAGGGGCAGAGTGAGTGAGGGGGCACAAAGGGAGAGAGAGCACACAGAGAGAGAGAGGGCACACAGAGAGACAGAGGGTGTACAGAGAGAGCAGGAGTGAGGTAGATAGAGAGTGAGGGAGAGAGAGAGGTTGGAGGCAAAGAGAGGGAGAGAGAGGGAGGAAGTCAGAGAAAGAGGGAGGGGGAGGGAGGGGGAGGTAGGCAAACAGAGTGAGGGAGAGAAAAGAAGGGAGAGAGATAAAGAAGAGAGAGAGGGAGGAAGACAGAGGGTGCACAGAGCACAGAGAAAAGGTGCCCATAGAGGTACGGTGCACAGAGAGAGGGCTTGCAGAGAGAGAGACAGCACATGGAGAGAATGAGAGGGTGCATAGAGAGACAGAGGTTGCACAGAAAGATAGAGGGAGCACAGAGAGAGGGAGTGGGCACACAGAGAGAGACAACACACAGAGAGACAGAATAGACAAGTGAACATAACATTAACAGGAAAGTTAATATAGTTTAGATATAAACTTTGAACATTTTATTTAAATTTTAAGGGAATTAAAACATTAATTCTTTAAAAGTAATTAAAGAAACAAATGATAAACAAACTAAAAAATCAACCAATACTTTCATTCTTCCTACTCCTCTGACCCCACCTACCCTAAAACTGTATGATTTCTCTATTTGTAAAAGTTAACATTAATTAAGTCAGTACTCGGATGGGAGACCACCTGGGAATACCAGGAGCTGTATGGTGTGATGTCCATGAGGTCATCAAGAGTTGGACACAGCTGAGCGGTGCCATTTACATAAATTGATACTCATTTTTGGGATTATTCATAATTCACAATTGTTAAACAAGTACATTTTTTCTCAAATGAGTTTTTCAGTTTATGTTTTAATTGCTCCTATTTGTAAACATGTTTGCAGGTACACAATTCCTGCAATTGCTATTGATCAGATAATGTGACTGTGGAAGATGCCATCTTGTCTTCTGGTGCTTAATCATTATTACTGCCCTAAATAGTCTTTGGTATTTAGGTTGTTATTATTAGATTTTTGTTCACAAAGATGTTTGATAGAGGTTTGGCCCTTACAATGCTTGTGAAGTAAACCTGTTTGGTCGACACGGGAAGTGATGTCAGTTGAAACAGCTATGGGATAACTTGTTTGTAGGCTTGTGGAGCTATTCATTTTCTACCATTGCATGTTTAGATCGAGCTATATTACAATGAATTGTAAAGTGGTGTGTCGATTTATAGAGTCAATGATGTAATTATCCAAAGACCATCTAGACCGGTGGTGGCCAACCAACACTCAATAGTCCAGGATTTCAATCTCTGTCTGTATTCTGTTTCTCTCTGTTTCAGCTCATTTCAGTTACTCAGTTTCATTCTGATTGTTTTATCTGGGCTCATGCAGTTAGAGACTGAAATCCTGGACTGTTTGCAGACCCCGCCCAGCGGCAGCATTCTGCTTACTTTATATTCTTCTTTCCTATTATCTACTATTTTCATTCCCTCTTTTTCTCTGCTCTCTGTCATTTCAGATTTCTCTATTTTAGTTGGTCTCTTAGCTCCTTAGCTAATCTGTTTTCTGTCACTAAAAATTTGCCATTCTGGAATCATTTAGCTACTTTAAAAATGTATGGAGGATAAATTGGAAATTTCATATTCAGAGAATAATACAGTGTGGGAATTAATTAAAATGTAGGATTAGCAAAATAATATAAAGAGCCAAATGTCTGGGCTAGATGAGCCAATGAGTTCTTAATCTTCAATTAAATCTTATATTTTCTGACATAAGAGCATCATTACAAGCTGTAGACTTTACAGCGATCTTTGGACACCAATTAATTTATAGTACCATTAATTCTATGTAGACATGAATGTTTCTAAGATATTATCCAGCTCAAATGTAGTAAGAGCTTCTGGCCAGATGTAATGAAAAGCTTTACTGAAGACCAGTTTAACAGTGTACTCTCTCGCAAAATGTGAGAGACACACACAAATAGCTCTCTCTCTTTTCCTTGGCACCAAAGCAACATTTTTCTCTTTTTTAACTACTTCTTGGTTCCCTCAAATAAAGAGAGAAGTTGTATATTAAGCAGAAGAGAAAAAATATCCTGTCCTTGTGGCGCTAATGTTGATTGCTTCTCAGCTCCCCAACAATCTTTACAAGACCCTGTTACAAATTCCTGTCCGAAAACTGCTTCAATTTCTAGCAAACACTATAGCTATTTAAATACCGCTGACAGACTGCTGTTGATAAAGTGTGTTAAGTCAGCTTAGTATTTTGACAAATCAGTCAACTAGGAGTCCCAGGGTCTGGTCACGGGACATACCCTCCCCACACACACAGTTTTCAGTGAAGCCAAACACTAATGATAACATGCAGGGATTTGGCAGCACATATTTTTCAACGAAGCAACAATTACATCCAAGCTTTCTATGCAACTACATTTATAAAACCAGATTAGTAGCATTAGATAAGAAATACATTTACTTAATAGTTGGCAACATGGGGAAGATAAGGGCATCTAAGGAGAATGGATACATTATGTTTTTTACTGGTAAATAAATGCAAAACAACATATTAAACAATTATTTATCATGACACTTATTGTGGACTATGAAATAACTTTTTGGTAAATTATTAATATTGTTTTTTGTTTTTTTCTTAAACTAGCTTGCAATATTTTATTTGTCAAAGTGATATATTATTTTTAACTGTACCGCCTTAATTGCTCTACGTATTATGTTGACACTTTACAAAAAAAAACAATAGTACAAAATAATACTAACTTAAATGTAATGTTATCCATCTATTTCCTAGTGTGTGCTTGCCTCCACCTACAAGACTTTGAATATGCCGGCTTTCAAATGTTCTCTTATCTACTTAAAGTGAGAAAACAGGAGGCTAAGAGAGAACCCACTACTTATGAAAGTGTATTCAGTTTCACAATATGTTAGAATGATACCCTTTTGTGTCTAATTATAATTATTTATAATATATTTTTAATTCCTTCCTAAAATTAGAGTTGTGTGCATGAAAGGGTTGTAGTTAAAATATCTAGATCAATATATATATATATATATATATATATATATATATATATATATATATATATAGCTTTGGTTACTATCATGTTAGCCATGGAATAACAGGAGAAAATAAATGTAGAATTGATCATCTTATTAGCTATTTAGGATTAGATTGTAAGCTTCCATATTCAAATAACCATTTCATTTGAAGAAGATGGAGGACAAAAACAAACAAACATTTGGTCTGGTAAGGCTTGCCATCTACTCTTACATGATTATCTAATAAATGGTCTCACTTAATTTTTAATTGTTTTCTAATACTTGTAAAGCACAAACTTGTTCCGCAAATCTGTATAGTAATAAAATGAAAGAGACTACAGCATATTCTCATATAATGTACTCAGAAACTGTTTCATGGTACTCTAGTGCTATATGCAAATAATAATTTATAGAGCAATTCATCCATGAGATCTTTGCTTGTTAATCATTGGGACATAACTTTGCACTATGATAAGATACAACAGTACAACTGGGTATAGCGGTCTCTCAATTTAGTTGTGAATTCATGGTATTTCTGTTACTGACTGTCGTAATAATATAGGATTCTTCTCTGTTGTTTAGAGCACAAGAGACCTAAAAGAGACTGAACAGCCCTATTTTACATCTTTAATATCTACACTGTCCTATAACCCCAAACATTTGTCAGCTACTTTCAACACCCTCCTCCGCCCACCACCACCTCCCGTCCGTTCCTGTCTCACACCTGAAGACTTTGCCAGCCATTTTAAACATAAAATTGAGAACATTCATAACAATCTCTTCTCTCAACATCGACCATGCACCCCCTCCTCTCAACTAACTGAAAACACCCAGCCTTTACCTTTTCCTAAGCCCACAGCCATTATGCATTCCTTTGACCTTGTAACAGAGGATGAAGTATCCGACCTCTCACCTTACTATCTGTCTTACTACCTGTCCTCTAGATCCTATTCCATCACAGCTTATCCCTTCCCTGTCTACCACACATCCCCCTGCTCTTACATATCACTTCAACCTTTCCCTAAACACTGGCACATTTCCATCATGTCTAAAACGTGCCATAATTACACCCATTCTTAAACAAAACTTAATCTGACACTGATTCCGCATCTAACTACCGTCCTATTTCTCTACTTCCCCTAGCTTCCAAACTGCTTGAGCGGCTTGTCTACAATCGCCTTACCCAATTTATCTCCTCCAACTCCCTTCTTGACACCTTCCAATCCGGCTTCCGTCCCCAACACTCCACTGAGACAGCTCTCAGAAAAGTCACTTATGTTCACCTGCTCACTGCCAACTCAAAGGGTCACTTTTCTATTCCACTTCTCCTGAATCTCTCTACTGCCTTTGATACAGTTGATCACCCTCCACTAATACAAATTCTCAGCTCCCTTGGAATTAGCAATACTGCTCTCTCATGGCTCACATCATACCTAAAAGGTTGAATATTAAGTGTCTCTTTCTCTGGCACCTCTTCTCCTCGCCCACTGTCTGTTGGCATACACCAAGGTTCAGTCCTAGGCCCCGTCGTCTTCTCCATCTATACATCCTCACTTGGCACCCTAATAAAATCTTTTGGATTTCAGTATCATCTCTATGCAGATGACACTCAATTCTACCTCTCAGCACCTGATTTATTCCCCTCTCTTCTAGCACATGTTTCTAACTGCCTCTCAAGCATATCCTCCTCCCACCATCTCAAACTCAACATGTCTAAGACCAAACTCTTAATCTTCCTACCATCTACTACAGCATCAATTCCTCACATCTCTCTCACTGTCAACAATGCCATCATCATTCCCGTTGCCTTGGGGTTCTACTGGACCCCACCCTCTCTTTCATTCTTCACATACAGTCACTAATAAAATCTTGTCTTTTCAATTTAAAAAACATTTTCAAAATACGCCACTACCTAGGGGGGTGTGACCAGAAATGGGTAGTGCAGACGAGTGAGACGCCTGTGGGGTGAAGGTGAGAGGCAGGGGAGTGAAGATTGCCTGAAGGATATCCACTCATAACTCCCATAAATGCTGTTTAATAACTGTTGAATAATCCCACTTTGAAAGCCAATTTTCCCCATACATGTTGGGATGAGAGTAATTAGTGTTATGGGACAAGTTTTCCCCTAGCAGCTATGTTACTGCTAGATTATATGTAGATTCAACCCAGTGCCAGACGGAGGCTCTGAGAGGAGCACTGCACTGTGCAGAGGTACATTGTGGGAGGACACCACGTGGGACGCTGATACAGCTCAAAGAAGGCAAGATCTGGAGGTTGGTTGGACCCTGATATGTGCAACAGTGCAACACACTGAAAGCTGAAGCGAAAGGCACCTGGTGAAGCAGGGAGCTGAGTGCTGTGATGCTGTACCGAGGGAGAGCAGGCCTTATACCAGCTAATTTGAGCAGCCTGAAACTCAGAAGCAGCAAACGGAAGCAAGCAGTGTCCTGAGCCCTAAGAAGTGAGAGCCCCATAGGAGCAATATTTATAAGCCAAAACAGGGCTGGATTTGAACTTGTGATTCTATAAAGCACAACCTCTGAATAGACACGATGGGCCTCATTCTATTATCGGACGTAAAATGGCCGCAAGGCTGCGATTCCTTGCGGGGGTTCCGTTATCTTGGAATTCAATTCTTTCCTCTGGCGCGAGCGGCCGCAAGGGATAGCAAGGCGCCGGCCGCAAGCCTGACGGAATCCCCGGCCGGAGGGGAATAGAATAGCCGAATAGCTTGCGGCTGGTCCTTGCGGCCCCGCATCTCCTACGGCCGTTAATAGAATGAGGCCCCATGTGTATAGCTCCATAGGAGCAATGTGATATCCATAAACCTTAAGCAAACAACAGAAGATTGGGAAGTGAAAACCCAGTGGGAGCAAAAGGTTACAAAGATTACTCTCTTTGAATGGTACTCCCCTATATAGCTCCATAGGAGCAATTTGTAATTACAAGATCCTTACAAGCTTTGGAATATTGGCAAATGAGAACTCCAGGGGAAAATCTGCTAATAAAAGCTACTGCCTCTGAATATACTCCCTTTACATAGTTCCATAGGAACAATTTGATATCCACAGGATCTCTGCAAAATCTGGAGGATTGGGAAGCGAGAACTACAGGGGAATGCTCTGCTACTACTCTGGGTTTCTGAAAAGTCTTCCTCTATACAGCTCCATAGGAGCAATTTGCCACTTGTTTATAGTGAAGACAGGGAAGGGAAAATTCCCTTAGGAGCCATCTAATAATGAGTGACTTGAAATTGAACATTTAATAAGCAAATAAATGAACTAGCTCCTCTTTCTCCTCTGTACTTTGATACAATAATAGAATAATTACTCATCTGAAACATACAGATTTTTTATATCCTGGGAGGTGAGAGCTCCACAGAAGTAACTGGTTTAACACGGACTTTAAAATAAATGTGTTGGAGAAAAGGATATCTATGGTCCTAAAAAAACAGTTTAGAGAAGGTGTATCTGTTTATAGACACATGAGGAGAAATATTATGTATATATTCCCTTGAATAGATCTCTGCTTTAAGAACTTTATTAAGGTGGAAATTGAACTGGTAAATTCTGATAGAAATATCATAAGTGAATTTTATTTATGATATAAGTAAAAGGATAGATTAAGATGAACTGTTAAAGTTGTTTTTGAATTTAAAGGTTTTGATTGTGTGTTATATAAAGGCTACAGGCATTTTACCCTGTGGATTGAACTTTTGAAGGTTGGGTGCTGAGAGCTCCTTAAGTGACATAATCACTAAACTAAAAACGACAAAAGGAGAAAGGAAAAAAGAGAAAGAAAAAAGGAAAAAAAAAGGAAAGAAAGGAAGGGAATTTTAACAGTATTGCATGTTTAAAGAGGCCTAGATATTTGAAGTTCCTGCCGCTGTGGAGTCTGGGTTGTAGGTTTCTTGTTAGGCCCCTTACACTTGAAGTATTTAGTAACACCATATTATATAATTGAGCCTTAGATAGTAGAGTTGGTAAACATTAAACAGCTATTAAAAATATCTATTCTAAAAGATTTGAAATAAGTAAGGAGGGATCTAACAGCCTTATTAAATTGGGATTCGGTAAATTTAAAAGCGCTCTATTTAAGCACATAGCATATTTTTTTACAGAAGTTTTTAGTTATTAAACTTCTAGCCAAAAGCAAGGTCTTCACTAACTAAAAACTTCTGTAAATAAAATATGCTATGTGCTTAAATAGAGCCTTTTTAAATTTGCTGAATCACAATTTAATAAGGCAGTTGGTTAGTAGGTTAAGAGAGAAGATATTGAATTGGCAGAGAAAAGGGACTTTAAATATTAGATACGAATACTATTTAGGTCTCATAGCATACTACAACAACTGTTTGAAATTAAAATGGCTAATAAATCTAAAGTAAAAGTTAAAAACTTAACCCTCAGAAGGTTGAAACATTTTTTGCCCCAAACACTAGTAAGATTAATAAATTTCTTTCTGATAGTCTAGTGGCTGGGGGGAAAAGTAATCAAAGCTTGGTAAGCAACAATGAATCTGCATTCTCAGCAGATTCAAATGAAACAGATGAGGAAGCACTGACTACTTCAAAACTTAAAGAAATTGTGAGTGAGTTTCAGGCTAATATAACAGCAGATCTTAAATCACAAATTGGGGAAAACTATAAAGCTATTAAAGAGATACACCAGAGAATAGAAGATATAGAGTCCAAATTCGATAAATTGGTGGTAGATCATGCTTCAGTAATAACATATACAACTTCCCTTGAAAATAAAGTAAATGAGCTAGAACATAAAATTATAGATCTTGAAAACCGCTCTAGAAGAAGAAATCTCAGGTTGAGAGGTATTTCTGAGGACATTTTAGATGTAGATCTTAAAAAATATCTGAATGAATTTTTCTCTATACTCACTCCTAATATTAGTCAGGAATTAAATGTTTTACGACAATTTCCATAGAATCCCACTCCCAACCAGATTGATAAACGGAAAACCAAGAGATGTTATGGTCAGTTTCCAAAGGGTATGTAATAAAGAAGAAATCTTGAAAGCTAGCTATAAAATTTCAAGTTTTCCCTCTCCGTATGATGGAATAAAAATCTTTTCGGACATAGCACCAGCTACTTTAGCCCTACGGAAAACATATATGAATATTACAGCTACATTGAGAAAACATGATTTGAAATATAAGTGGAGATTCCCAGAGGGTTTGTTGATCTTAAAAGATGCAACATGGCATAGGGTTTCCTCAGTGAAAGAGGGAGAATCCCTGCTTTCGTTGTGGAAACTAGAGGTGGAGAATTTACAGAGAGCCACTCGTAAACCTGTCCTGCTACTGAAGAAACCAGATTAGCAAATTATAAAATAGAGAATGTAATCTGATGGTTGTTGGACATTTTTTTTTGTTTTTTGCCCACAGTTTATTACGGTATAGTTTAGAAGGATACATTCCGAGTAGAACAAGAAAATATAAAGAATTTTAATTTCCTATTACTGTCTGACCTATAGTATATTAGGTTTGCACTAGCATTTTTTCCATTTGCACTTATGATATTTTGTACACATATATATAGATGTTTAATGGTCATAGAAGGTGTTGAATTTTTTCAAAAGATGACCTCATTAATAATTTGTACTAAATAGACGATATATTGGCACAATAGATATAATCCACATAAGGGTGGAATTTACATGGCACTTTATATATTTATTTTTAAAGTGCATTTGGAGAACTCCAATGTTGATAAAATAAAGGGAAACTGTGGTATATTGGTCCTCATTATTAATATTTTTATAGTAATCACTTTGAATTATGTAAATTTACACTTTATTACATTTAATAATTTTAATGGTGAATAACTTCACATGTTACTTTATAAATATATATACACTTAATTGCACTTTTTGATAAATATGTGGATTGATAATACATTTGTGGATTTGTAATTTTATAATACTAAATTTTGAAATATGTAATTTTGCACTTTATACCCTTATAATTGGGTTGAACATACACCAGTATCTTATAGATCCAATCGCATTTTTGTATTTATAAAGCAAAGGATCATTTTTAGATATGTATTGCTACACTGAACAATGAACAGTTTGTATCATGCACTTTACATTATTATTAACACTTATGAAATATATATGTCAGACATTTGTATTTATGATATGGGTAATATAAAGGATGTTAATTCCTTATACTACACTCAAAGGTTAATTCTTAATACCGTTTGTGTATATTTCTGGAGTGATATAGATTACACTTTGTTTTTTATTTAAGGTGTAAGAAATGTACAGGATGAACCGAAGTAATCTCAGGCTAAAATTGTGGGTAAGATATAGAAACCCCTGCCTCTCACCATTAGGTCCGGAATCGGTCCTTTTTTTTCCTTTTACACCCCTCATTTTTTTACATTGGCAAATTAGCCCTGTAGAATGGCACTGCAAACTAGAAGGTTTGCAGTGCTAGAGATGTATGTTGGTATGAATGTTGTAGTGAGAAAGTTAGTTTTAATGGGGAATAGAGAAACCTATGCTAGAATTTGGTCTAGACTATTTCATAAAGCAGTAATATTATTAGCATTGTATAGGAAATAAGCAATAATGATTAAAATTATATCCCAGAATGCCAGAGGTTTAAACACAATATATAAACGAAGAACTGTTACACTAAATTGCATTAAAGAAGCCGCAGATGTTATATGTTTACAAGAGACTCACTGGAGGGAGGGGAAACCACATATAATAGCAAGTAAACATTTCTATGATCCTATAATAGCATCATTTAAGTCGAAATCTAGAGGGGTTGCAATATTGTTCAGTAAAAAACTGAAGATTCAGGAACAATTTAAACTTATAGACACAGAAGGCAGATTTATCATCTGGCAGGGTATGATTAATGAGGTAATTTACACTATAGGGAATGTGTATGCTCCAAACCAAGGGCAGATCAAGTTTCTTAAAAAAATACTGAAACAGTTAAACCAGATTAAAAAGGGTAGAGTTATTCTATGTGGAGACTTTAACATGCATATAGACCCCATAAAAGATAGAATAGCTACAGGACAAAAACTTCCTAACCCCTCTAAAAATTTAGCAAATCAATTCTCTAAGGAGATATCTAAGAATAGAATGTATGATTGCTGGAGGGTGTTCAACCCCGAGCAAAAAGATTACACCTATTACTCTGGTAGACATTTGAGTTATTCCAGGATAGATTATGTCTTTACAGATAAAGATACAGTGAGTTTAATTGAAAGTTTTACAATTGGAGATATTACTTGGTCGGACCATGCGATGGTTAGTTTGAGAATAAAGGATACACAGGGAAATAGTAATAATAGACAGTGGAAAATGGATGCAATCCTATTGAAGTCAGAGGAACTAGTTAATAAACTCAAATATGAGATACATTTTTTTTCCCTTTTAAATCATAACTCGGTTATTTCAGAAATAACCGTTTGGTGTGCGCATAAGGCCTTTGTTAGAGGTCTGTGTATAGCAAATAGCTCTCATTTAAAAAAAACAAGAGGTAGAGCCTTAACGAATCTTTATATTGACTTGCATAAGCTACAATTAGAAAATAAACTTTCACCGAATAGAAATATAAGCACACAAATTAAACAAATATCACTTCAGATACAAAAGATACTCCAACTTCAAATAGACAATATGATATTTATATCCCAACAGAACCGCTACAACTTAGGAAATAAGGTTGGTAAATTCTAAATAGATAGAATTAATAAACAAAGTATTAAACAAAGGATAACTTCCATAAAAGATCATCAAGGTAAGAAGATAATCCATCCCAAGGAAATAGGTAAAGTTTTCGAGTCATACTACAGATCCCTATATAATCTAGAAGAAGGATCCAATTTTTTTAAACCCACAAAGAGGGATATAGATGACTTCTTGAGAAAAATACATTTACCTAAAATAACTGACGAAGACCTGTTAGAATTAAATAGATACATTCAAATAAAGGAAGTCTAACAAATAATACTAGAGTTAAAATGAAACAAAGCTCCTGGTCTTGATGGTTTCATAAACTCATACTATAGGGTTTTTATGAAAGAGATTAGTCCGACCTTATGTATTATGTATAATGAGATAAAAAATACAGGAAAATTGCCCCCAGAAATGACAGAGGCTAACATTATTAATATTCTTAAACAGAATAAAGATCCTGAAAACTACTTGAGCTATAGACCCATATCGCTTTTAAACTCTGATACTAAAATCTATGCTAAAATATTGGCTAATAGATTAAATAAATGTATGTCCAAATTGATAAATTTTGACCAGGTAGGGTTTATGAATAATAGACAAGGGCCAGAAAATACCAGGAGATTGCTAAATTTAATGACATACGTTAAAAAAAGAAATACTCCGACAATGTTTATCTCCCTAGACGCCGAAAAGGCTTTTGATAGGGTAAATTGGCTATATATTGAAGCAGTATTGGATAAATTTGGTTTAGAAGAATTCGGGAGTAGTGCGATTATGGCTCTATATAGAAATCCTAGTGCAGTAGTTACAGGCATGGATTTTAGATCAAATAGGTTTAATTTGTTAAATGGGACAAGACAAGGATGTCCCTTGTCCCCATTGATTTTTATTCTATCACTAGAACCCCTAGCAGAATTAATACGTACAACAGAATCAATTAAAGGGATCAAAATTGGAAATAACCACAACAAACTGTTTGCGGACGATATGGTACTAACACTATCAGAACCGGTTACGTCCTTGGTATCTTTATTTGATATATTAGGAAGGTATAATAAAATGTCTTACTTGAAAATCAATGAATCTAAGTCAGAGACTTTAACAATGGCTTTAAGACAGCGTGAGCTTAATATACTCAAGAGTAAATTTAATCTAAATTGGGAAAGTATGGGTATTACACACTTAGGTATTCGTTTTCAGTCACAAGTTAAAAATACATTGAGAGATAAAATTTTAATAGTTCATGAACAAATAAAACAACATATTGCAGAATGGAAACCAGATTTCTTGTCGTGGTCAGGTCGGATGGCCCTAATTAAAATGATAATTATCCCAAAGATAATGTATGTCTTCAGAAGTATTCCTCAAGTAATCCCCTGATATATCATCAAGTTATTGCAAAGTACAGTGAATAAATATATAAATAATAAGAAAAAACCACGACTAAGTCTAAATATTATAAAACGACAACCAGAAAGAGGAGGCTTAGCAGCCCCCTCTATATCAAATATAAGTAGAGCAGTTTTGATAAACCACCTCTTGGGGTGGAATTTAGCCTCTAAAGAGTCAAAATGGTTTAAAATAGAAAGAGAACTTGTAAGTAATTTTCCCATTGAATTATTACTCTGGCTTCCGAAAATGGAAAATTCAATAGTTGCAAATTGTTTTGTGGGAATAAGAACAATGGTTAAAAGGTGGTATAGACAAAGAGATAAATGGTATTTGACTAAATATCCAGCGTTGGTCGCTCCTCTGGGTCTATTACAATATAAGTATAAATATAGTGAAGTATTACACTGGGAGTCTGTCGGTGTTCAGATAATTGGGGATCTATTTGATAAGGGAGTGTTTTTATCCCATACAAATCTTCAGGAGAAATTCCCTAGCCTTAAATTGACATCGCTGGGCTATGAGAATATGAAGCGTATTCTGGAAAGATGTGGCTTCCAAGTGGAAGGTCATAGAGAGAGCTTACCTCTGGAAAAATCTTATTGTTAAAAAGAATAGTATACATAATATCTCTAAATGTAATGACATCTTTAGTATAAGAGAAGAACATTTTAAAACAAATAAAATGATAAAATGGGAGCAGGACCTCGAAACTACCTGGTCGGAAGAAAAATTGTTTAGAGCTTGTAAATTTGTTAAGGAAAATTCTATATGCATGTCGTATAGGGAACAATATATTAAATTAATTCAGAGATGGCACTTAGCGCCAACCATTATGAATAAGATTAACTCAATAAATTCGGATGAATGCTGGAAAAAATGTGGAGAGACTGGTTCCCTGACACATATGTGGTGGAAATGTCCTAAGATCCAATCCTTCTGGTTTCAATGTATCAACCACATTAGGGGCCTCATTCTATTATCGGCCGTAAACCGGCCGTAAGGCTGTGATTCCTTGCGGGGGTCCCGTTACCTTGCAATTCAATTAAACGGATCTCCTCTTATGGCCGGCCGTAAATCTTGCTACCGGCCGTAAGCTCTGAAAACTTAAAACTCAAAAATAAATTCAAGCCTGCACTGTACAGCTCTGTAAATGCTAGGGATCATATTGGGGGACATGAGGATTAAAAGTAACCCACTCTCAAGCTTGCACATCAGCCCAAACCCGAGTTCAAATTAACTGTTTATTTTCCGGCTGCGGCGTGGGCGGGGCTGAGGTGCTCCAAGCCCTATGGACTTTTTACATGGATATTTGACGTATATTAAAAAATATATATTTTACGGATTTGAGTATAGGGGAATTTTGTGCTATTTTTGCTAACACCGAAAATCACTTTATAGTCTTCTCAAAGTGCAGGATGGCTTTATTTGGGCTATATTTTGTGCTTAATTGGTGCTAGCGGGACCTCTTTCCTGCAAGTAAGCTGCGGCTCGGTTTTAGCCTTGCAGAGAGGGTTCCCGGAGCAATTGAATTGCAAATAGGATTTTCTTACGGCCGATTTCCTTGCGGCCGTTTTAGATCAAAAGATTTCCTCCGGCGCGAGCGGCCGCAAGAGATAGCAAGGCACCGGCCGCAAGCCTGCCGGAATCCCCGGCCGGAGGGGAATAGAATAGCAGAATAGCTTGCGGCCGGTCCTTGCGGCCCTGCATCTCCTACAGCCGCTAATAGAATGAGGCCCTAGGACAATTACAAAAATACAGTTAAAACTGAACCCAGAAATAATTTTATTTCATATCCTACCCATAATGCCCTCTATCCAATCTGCCATGTTAATAACACATATACTAATGGTATGTAAATGGCAGTTAGTTAAATTATGGAGGTCTAATAAGATACCATTATGGTCAGACATTGAAGTTAGATTAGAATCAGATAAAGTGATGGAGAAAGGCCTTATAATATGTCAGACTAAGAAACGGAAGAAACTTTTAGCAAAATGGTCGATATGGGACGACCACTTTAAGGTAAAAGAGCATGCAAGAGACCCTCCTCTATAGATAAACAACGTTGGCTCACCCTCCGTTTTAGTTAATTAAACTCTGGACATTTTATTGAAAACCCTATACTGGAAGATCAGTTATTCTGGGTTAAAATTCTCTTATTCCCCATTGTGATAACTATTATTATGTATTGTATGTAAGTTGTGTATGTATTTTATGTTTTTTTATGTCTTCTACATGTAATAAAAAAATAAAAAAATACGCCACTACCTTATACAAGACACAAGTAGGATTCTAATACATTGCCTCATCCCATCCCGTCTTGACTATTGCAAGTCACTTCTGGCTGGCCTACCCTCCACCCGTCTATCCCCCCCTTCAATCCATAATGAACGGCTTGGCTACACTAATCTTCCATACTAAACGCTCAGTGTCTGCAGCACGCCTCCTTCAATCCCTCCACTGGCTTCTCGTAGCCTTCAGAATAAAATTTAAAATCATGACCCTAACTTACAAAGCCCTAAACAATACTGCACCCCCTTATTTCTCTGCTCTCATCTCCAAATATTCCCCCACCTGTCCTCTTCGCTCTGCTGACCTTCTTATTTCCTCCTCTCTCATCACCTCCTCTCACTCTGCCTTCAGGACTTTACTCGTGCTGTCCCTATTCTCTGGAACTCCTTGCCTCGCTCCATCAGATTATCATCCTGCTTCAAATCCTTCAAAACCTCACTAAAAACACACCTGTTAAAAGAAGCCTATAACCTGTCTCCTTAATGTGCACACTGCATATTTCGCCCTTCTGTACCTCACCCAAAACCTTTCATTGTAAGTCTGCAAGTTTTCAATCTTGCTTTGGGGAAAGCTCTATTGACACCGGACTCTAAGCTTAAAGACAGGGCCCTCCATCTTTGTAATGTGTTAATATTGTTTTGCCTTGATCACAACGTATGTATAGCGCTATAGAATATGTTGGTGCATTAAAATTAAATAATAATATTCTAGCCTCCTGAAACAAAATAGCCTTATACAGAAGTAGACCTCTTGAGGTACGATGGAGCATCAGATGCACATCACCGATGAAGATTAGTATAGACTTGCAAATACATTTAGGGTTAGCTATTATGTTATTATGTTGTGTTTTTTTGCCTGATTTCTGGTTTTATTAATGATGGATTCTTTTCTGATATCTTGCAGGGTATATCTCCCATGTGTATGGCACAAGTAAGCTAAAAGAGACTGCATACTGAGTAGGACAACAATAAAAGCTACCAGCCTTATTAAATTGTGATGTGGCCAATTGAATAGGGCTCTATTTAAGCACATAGCATTTTTTTTCTCCATATAAATGTGGGGCTTAGTTTTTATTTTACGTTTGCATTTAATGCATTTATTTTGCCCTTTAATAACTAGGGGCCTCATTCAATTGTGATTTGGCCAGTTGAATAGGGCTCTATATAAGCAAACAGCATTTTTTTGACATAATTTTTTAGTTAGTGACGACCTTGCTTTTGGTTAGAAGTTCACTAACTAAAACCTTCTGTAAAAAAATATGCTATGTGCTTATATAGAGCGCTATTCAATTGGCCGAATAGCAATTTAATAAGGCTGCATATTCTCAGTAGTGCAGTATTGAAAGTTATAGAAATACTACTCACAAAATATTGGCACAAAAAAAATAATCAGGCTGTTAGTCTCTAAGTTTAAGAAAGGATGTTCCAAGCAACTTCAACTGTTTGAAATACAGTTGTTCTCTGTAATATGAATATGTCCAAGATTAGCACAAATTATAACACTGATGTGTTCATGACTAAATATTGAAGGATGAGAACCTTCCCGAGGTGGCTCAAATTTTATGGGATCATTCACTGACAGGTTTCAAGCTTTTGGAGCTCAGGTACAGGCTTTTCCTTGTGACCATTTAAGACAACAACAAAAAATATGTAGATCGAGTCTCCAAATAGAGAGAATCATGCCAAAATCAGATGCTAAGAAGTGATGCAAAGACTCCAAGAATTATGAAGGTGCTATCTGAAACCAGAGCCCCAGATCCTGATAAAAAATCCTCAGATGCTGGTTGTAAAGCAGTTTGGAGACATCCTGCTAACAGATGAGAAAGAGGGAGTGTGCTGCCATAACACATCACATGTTGCTCAAGTGGTAAGATTTATGGCAAATCTACTGAAGAGTATTGTGCCAGTAGGTCATTCTGATTGATCCATCTGTGCTAAAGTAAAGACATATTATTTTTTTCCTGCTGCAGGGCACTGTAGGATTAAGTTGCCCTCCACTGCTCTAAGCTAAAAGAAACTCATTTAGTTTGTTACCCTTGTGAATATAAGGCTCTTTCCCATGGCTCCCATAAGAATGTATTATTTTTTTTGCACAGGGACCCTCAACTCTTTAGCTCCACAACTACTAAACTATAACAGTGGGGGTCCTTAGGGACCACCCATGGAACTTAAACCTAGCCTCATTCCATGGCACCCTAGTTTCTACCAAATGTGTTCTTAAGGACCTCTATGCACCCTATCCCCAAGTACCCTCATAGTACTTTGCATTTTCCCCCGAAAAAATAATTAAATACAAAACAAAGCAGATAAAATAAAAAGGATTTACAGTAAATAAAAAAGACTATCAGAAAATAGAATTACAGAGAAATATAAAAAAAAAATAACGGTAAGTAAGGCAGTAAGACAGAAAGACAGTATAAAACAAACAAATAAACTACACCAGTAGGATCTTTACCCAATCATAGGGCACTGATGCTGGGAAAGGTTGAAGGCACAAAAAGAACGTGGAGGCAGAGATGTATAGATGAGGTAATTGAAGCAAAGAACATGAGCTTAAGGGAGCTCAGTGGGGCAGTGGCTGGTGTGCTTTTGTCCATAGGGCTACGGAGCATGGGATATGACTGAATGACTTACAAACAACACATTTTTTATTTTATTTTCTGTGTGTTTTTGTATTTGGATCATTGTGGACCCTAAGAACCCCTATGGTAGTGGGTTAGGTTTAAGTGCCATAAGGGTCCATAAAGATGTAAGAACCATGGGAATTAATAGGATAATGCTAGGTACCATGCAGATTCATAAGAACTCCTATTGTAGCATGGTTAATTTTAGGTGCTATGGGGGTCCAAAGTAATATTTTACATTACAATTTGGGTCCATTGGGACCCCCATGGTAACTTGGTTAAAGTTATGTGCCATGGGATTCCATAGGGACCCTCATGATTTTGGATAGAGGCCACATAGCGGTCCATAGGGACCTCCATTGGGTTAATGCCTCCCCCCACAGCACAATTGCTTGGAGGAGGGGGTACAATAGCCACCCTGGGTAGGGGAATCCCATAGATACCTGGGTTTATAGGGGGTAGAGGGTATTAAGTGGGAATACTGGGGGATACCCAGCTAAAAGGGGATGTTGAGTCATAGGCCGAGGTGTCATACATGAATTTGGTTGTGTTATTTTAACTCTTCCCTATATGGCAAAATGTTTATATAGCTAGATAAATGTATCTGAGGATGTTAGGGCATGTTTAGTGTGTTCACCTTATAGGTACTATTCCATATCATTGCTATGGAGTCTACTGAGATTCAGACGCAGAGGCTGTGAGCACACATTAGAGCTAGAGAGCTGAACTAAAGCCAACATTCCCTGGCGCGTGTCAAGTTTTACATGATTAGTTTGAGGGAGGTGGCATAGACTAGCTTCACAAAATTTGCTTTTCAAAACTCCAGTAGCTATGGGTTAGCCTTACAGGAGTTCTTACATGAGTCATAGAATAGAGGCCAACATTGGTAAGAAATCAAATGGCGTTAGGGTGTTAACATCTCTTGAGACTCACAATTAAAATGCTACAGTAATTTAGAATTTTCTATTTTGCATGTAAAAAATCATTAGCCTCATTCTATTGCTGCAATTTTGGGATCCAGGCCCGCAAGTGGAGGTCACAGATTACTTTGCTATTCAAATGCCTTCCGTTCGAGGGCTCCGATTGGGTTACTTGCTGCGAGCTGCGATCCATTGCGATTCATAAAATCGCAAGTCACTTCCCTCCAAGCCTTTGATCTTTCACGGATGCAAGTGTTGCGGCTGCTAAAATCACAAATCGCTATTCAATGGCTCCAATTTTCCAGCGCTAACCAAAAATCGAACGACAGGTTACTGGGACCAAGGAGGTCTCGGAAAGGGCTTACTTACAAATCGGAGCACTTTAAATGCAAATATAAATTCAATACAGCACTATAAATGATGGGGAACACATTGGGTGACATAATTAAAAGCACAACATTCTCAAGCTTGCACATCGCCAAAATAAAATACTTTATTTCATGTTTATTTTCCATCCAAAGTCCTACGGGCTTGGAGGTTGAAGCCTGCAGGACTTCAGACGGAAAATAAAAACAAAATAAAGTATTTTATTTTGGCGAAGTGCGAGCTTGAGAATGTTGTCCTTTTAATTATAATGTCACCCATTGTGTTCCCCATTATTTACAGTGCTGGATTGAATTTATATTTGCATTTAAAGTGCTCCGATCTTACGGGCTTGAACCACGAGTTACTGGCTTGCGTCCCCGATCATGTTCAAGCGTGCAAATGCTACTGTCGAGACCATGGTTTTTCGATTCTTGCGACCGGCGCCTAACTTTGTGGGCCCAGCCAATTGAATAGCAGAGTAAAAGTAAACCTAGTGGAGCATGCAACTCAATCACAGAAAATCGTATATCTGTGATGGAGTTACGGCCCGAATACAATGTGACTGCATGTATTTAGCAATAAAAAAAGCATCTGTATGAAAAAACATATGGTCTGTAGTGCAGATAAATCACATGAAATTGAGACACAATGGAATTTTTGTCTCCTCCTCTGTTCAGACATGTTACAGGAAACAAAGGGACAGTGAATGTTACTCACTTGTATGTGATCAGATAAGAAAACACAATTAACAGGCTATTCACAAGATGTTGTTTACACTTCAATTCACTTATAAATGGCGGATGAAACAAGCTTTATTGGTAGTTTTCTTAAAGAAAACGACCACTGAAATCTGAAAAATGACAGCTTAATCAATATCCCACTTTATATCATGTTTTCCTGTATTAAAACATTTTTAAAAGGGATAACTCTACGTCCTCATCATTTAGGCTTTCTAATTGCCATTATGATGTTGTTGTTGTTCAATTGTTCAGTTGTATCTGACTCTCCATGATCATATGGACCGCAGCATGCTAGGTACATCTGTCAGTAACTGCCCCTCTGAGCTGCATCAAGTTTATGTTCATTGCTTCAGTGATCTAATCTATCCATCTCCTTCTCTGCCTCATTGTTTGCGATTGTTACAGCCCTAATAAATTCCACCAACGGTAAAATGCGTAGGCTGTAAAGGAACCCGCTACACTTACGGCTATTAAATCGCAAATCGCTATTAAATTGCTACAAATCCCCAAGGACGCACTGTCTTTCAAACCCGCAACTGGCAAATGTTTGCCAGAATATTGCGGGTTCAAAATAGGAACTGCAAAGGTTTTAAGAGCCTTACGTATGCTGAAGGAGCAGCAAAAGAGCCCCCTCCGCCCCAAAACCCCCCCTCCTTCCTCTAAACCTCCCCCTGCTCCCAAAATAAATCCCCCTGCAGGACCCCTGCATGTATAATTCAAATTTCCCTCCTCTGGGGGTCCTTAAAGGACCTTAAAGATCCTTAAAGGACTAATTAACCCCTAATTAAACTAATTAAACATTACTAATTAACCCCTGCTGTGGGGGTACTTGAATTACCCCTGGGGAACCTAAAATTAACCCCATCACTCATGGGGGACTATACAGACCCTCATGAGACCATAATTAACGCCAACAATCCAATAGGGGGCTATATAGACCCCTCCAGGACCCTCATGACACAATATCTAAGCACTACACTACCCTATTATATTCTAATAATCCCCCTCTAACTAATTAACACTCATTAACTATATGATTAACTAATTAACCCTACCCTATGAACCCCTATCCTATTAACCCCCCTCTACCCTATACACTATTAATCCCTAACCTATTAACCCCTATGAACTCCCCTCTACCTATACACTATTAACCCCTAACCTATTAACCCCTATGACCCCCCTTTACCCTATACACTATTAACCTCTAACCTATTAACCCCTATGAACTCCCCTCTACCCTATACACTATTAACCCCCTAACCTGTAGTGGGTTTTGAAGGTAATAAGAATACCACATCCATCTATTATTTACATTATATGGTTATCCATTGGTCTTGCTACTATGACTGTAAACACTGACACATTTATGGTATACTCTTTTAACATATGAGGAGTTAAATAATTTTCCTTTGTACAAATTAAATTTCTAAGTCTATTAAACAAATCACATCAAGACTTGGCCAGGCCAAGTTTTAGATATTTTCACATGGGTAAGAAAGACTCCTCAAGATGAAACATTGTGATGGTCTCAGGATAGTGTGTTCTGAGACATATGCATCTCACCTCAATTCTTTATTGTCCCAAATAAATATTATCAAGCAGGTGTTAAGATTAAGTGTACAATGGCCTAGTCTAACCAAAACTTCTTGGCATACAGTATAGTCAGAGGTCACAAATATTAATATTAATCCAGTTTCAAATTTTGTACCAGAGCACTCTCAAGCGGATAGAAACAGACATACACAACTTATTTTATCTAATACATTCTAATTTATACATATACATGCAAAGAGAGTAACCTATTGTGATTGGTGGAAACCAACCTTGTGACGATGAGGAAGAAATAGTTTATCAGATAGAGAGAGAGAAGGTTTGTGGTCTTTTGTCTCTTCCTGGTCTTTTGTCTCTTCCTGGTCCTCTCATGCTTTTCCCTGCAGTCTTTTCTTCTGTACTATTTCCTGTCTGGTCTTTTCAGGCTTTTCTGACAGTCCTGTCTGTGGACATACCTGACTGTCATATTTGGGCATAAACCTATACCCCTTCATATCTTTCCTAAGATATCTTACTATATCTGTCTATCCAAATTCGGTTCTATCTCCACAACTCTTCCTAACAAACCGAGAACACAAAGAGGAATTACTTTGGACTATCTTGAGAAGGGATCCTAAAAAAGAGACAGGTGTTATGGTATGCATAAGCTGGTTTAACTCTCTAATTTGTAGTAGAGTTAAAATTAGCCCAATATACCACAATCCTTTGGGAGTGGTCACAGAACCAAGACTCATTAGCATCTGCATTCCGGACTGTAGGTGATAATCAATATTTTTCAATCCGTGCCCACATTCCCTACAACAGACTGATTGACTTTATTCAATAATGTAACCATTTAACTCTGTTACAAAACCAACTATCAAAAACACCTATATAGCAAACCATATTTCGCAATACTCAACATATGTATAGCCACATGAAAGTCGAAGCTCGTATGTGCAGCGTGAGACCCGCAACGTCTGCAAGCTTGAAAAGTTGTGGATTTACTGTGCTATCAAATTAGAACATGCTGCGAGTTACGGGCTTGAGAGGCAAACCGGTAAAGCATTTTTCGTTCGTTGGATGTGCTGCCGTGAACGTGATCAGTTAGTCAAACTAATAGTTACCAGTTTAGATGGAGCCAATGGAAACAGAGATTGTCAGAGTTACGTCACTGAAAACTGGAGGGGAGATTTCAAAGTCTTACGGGGTTCAATTACGAGTTACGATCGGACCCACATTCCAGATATAATGCAATATTGATAAACCGGTAAATATGATATTATATTTCAAGCAAGCTCCATTATATGTATTATATTATATTGATTGCCAAGATCGATATTACACAGAAATTAAACATGAAATTAAGTATTTTTGGGGGGCAGATTTGCGAGCTTGAGAATGTTTTGCTATTAATTCTAAGACCTAACATCACTTTCCCTGTTGACAAAAATATAGTAGTGTTTGTATATGTGCATTTAAAGTGCTATGGGTTGGACTTTACCCCCCTTGCGCGTCCTCTCTAGCACTCGTTGGCTTCTTGGCTCCATTTGCGGGTTACAGGGTTGAACGCCAATGATTTGGATGCAAATTAATAGCGCAATTGGAACGTATCGGTTACAGGCTTGACTGATCAGAGGATTTGCGAGCTCGCCAGTCGAATTCTCACGTCCCGTAGGGTTTGCTCGCTCATACCCCGCAAGTCGGCGGCGGGCTGGTTTAAGAGGCCAATTTAATAATCGTAAGTCTTGTGAGCTACGTTACGAGCAACGATTTTACACATTAGGGGAATTTAAGGTGGCTGATACTCTTGTATCATACAATCAACAAAACTGTTTTACATCAATATTGCTTGAATTGACCGATTTGGTACATTCAATTAAATGTAATCAATTTTGATATAAGATCAATAACCAAATAATAGCTTGCCAATACCTAAATACAAAGGTTAATTTGCTTACAATCACAGATACAATATAACCAACTTTGATACATATTGTACCAATATATATTTCTATATTCTAACTGCCATATAGATTGTTATACAATATTTAGCTATTTACTGCTTCCACAGAGTAACACATTATATCACTGATTATTAATATCATATATACTGTATCAAATAGACAGCTGATTGTTTATACATTCTGCATATCATTTCTGTATTGCATTAACCAAATAATAGACTGTTCTAACCAAACATTATAAGATTATATACACTGTTTATATACTCCTATATTGAACTAACCAAATATAGATTGTATTAAAATAAATTACTAATCCACATTTGATAACTTTGTATAAACTGCTAATTGATCTCTGTATTGATCTGACCAAATAAAAAGTGTGACCCCGCAGCATGGGGGGTTAATTTTAGGTTCAGCAGGGGTACTTCAAGTACCCCCATGGCAGGGGTTAATTAGTAATGTACCACAGGTCATTTAAGGACCATTAAGGTCCTTTAAGGACCCGCTAGGCAGGGAATTTTAACAGGAGAATACACGAGTAAAAGGTAAAAATGATCTGCACATAAGCTTAACTGCAGAACATTGCATACTCACATATATAGGCCTTGATAAACAGCAGCCAAGACAGATGCCTGCACTTCAGGAGTCCTAAGCAAACACTAGAGATTAATATCAAGGTTGTTGCACTAGCCAACTCTGGACACCTGTCATGTAGCTTAGATAGATGGTGAGTTTATCTTAAGAGCTTCTATAGCAACCAAGGATGCAAGGCAGATGGAGCTCAGTTCTGACATCACACACAAACATAAATGTACACATGGGTGTAGTATGGGAGATAGAGTATAAATATGTTGGTTCTATGAGTCAATAAATATTCAGTTTTAGTTTCACACTGTGTGAGACTGTTATTGTGTTTGTTTACTGAATTGGAGAGTGGTCTTGGCGGAGGCTACTAGTAACCTGTATCCAGTATTCTCTGCCTGTACCTTTGGGCGTTGTCCTTTTTAGAAGCCATCTTTTGTGCCATGGAGAACAAGAACCACACAATTCTGCCGAGGAAGGGTTGAAATAGGTCCATATCAAGCCTCCTTGAAGAAGCAAATTGTGACAAAAATAAACAAAACTTAAGAGAAAGTGTACAAAATAAGTCATGTTTGCTTGTATAGTTTTTAATTCAAAGGTACATAGATAAAAGCACAGGTTGAGGACCAGACATTAACTGTCACTCTTGTTCTAGTAATAAGCCAGGAAAGAGGATTTAAAATACAATCCTATCACTTTTTGACTGCTAGTTATTTTTTCTATGCTATAGACTATAGTATGATTTAAAACTATTGGAAATAACAACTTTATCAACTGAATGGTAGTTAAAATATATTTTCTTAGAGTTAACTTCATTTGGAATTTGCATTTTTTAGCTGTAATTCAGATCTACATACCAAATATCTTCTATCATTGTTTACAGTCTAGATTGAAAACAAAACAGCTAAAATCCACAGGGAATGCTACATAATAATGTTGCTTTCTGTGTATATCATGTTTTTGTCTTAAAGGACCACAAAAGTCTCCTATATATGTTCTGCACCATTTGATAGATGGTGAAAAAGCATGTGGAACAAGTAATTTAATTTTGAAGATGTATGCTGAATTCATGGAGTTATGAACAATTGAAGTCAGGCTATTTCACTGCGTTGTCTCTGCCTGAATGAATAATGAGCTCTGTACCGCATGGATCAATTAATAATTAATTAGAATCAGGTGCAGAAGTTTTAAATGAAGCAGTGGCTGAGTAATTATAACTACTTCATTACATTATAGCAGCTAATGCAACAGTTGAGGCTGTGACACAAAGCCAGTGTTTCTGCCTTTGGAGGAGATGCTATTGGGTTTAATACCCATCCTGTTTAAAAAATTGTAAACATGTTATTTTATATAATAAAGCCCCATATGTCAATATGTTTATTTAAAAATGAATAATTATGTGAACTACTTACAGTATTTAGAAAATATATACACACACATTTATATATTTTAAATAACTAGTTCATAACATTTATATATATATATATATATATATATATATATATATATATATATATATATATAGTTCAAATAATGAAATTGGTTTGCTTTACAAATTATATGTAAAAGTTAGAGTGTGTTGGTGTGCGGTCAGTGGGTTTCATAAAATGTTTTAATTAGTAATCAATGCCTTTCACTTGTTTTGTTTTTTAATTAACTAATGTATTCATTAACACGCATATGTCTGATATATATACATAAATAAGTACAAAAAAAAAAACAATTGGAAGGCAGGGAAATCAAACCTGTCACTTTTTTTAAATCTTTAAAAGTTTTCTTACCACTGCATCACCATAGTCTGCCTATAAATCCATAATTCAATGGATAACTGTTACATACTCCAGTCTTATTGATGCAGTCTTGTGGGATGGCTTCAAGGGCTAAACCAAAATGACAATATGTTCGTCAATTCTTTAACAATTTTAAAAATGTAAAGACATTTTCCACATGATTTCCCACCATCAAACTGATGGTACAGAGCACATATGACAGCTTTTGTAGTCCTTTAAATTGGATATCAACCGTATTCACTGTACCCTCATAATGTCTAATTTCTTAACATTATTATCCACAGGGTTTTGCTAGATCATGTCAACATTAACCTTATAAAGGCAGAAATTTAAACTGCTGAAGATAAATCTCAACAGTATCCTACTAGACTTTGTGAGGATGTAATTTCTCACAGGCAATTTCCTCATACATTCAGACACACAGGTTTTTCCTCTAATACATATATTTTTAATACACAACAGCCCACATAGCTAAACTTTTATGGTTCAACACCATCCTTCTGCAAAACATCTAACAGGGATTTCAGATCCAATATTGAATCAACAACTAAAGCTGCGGTATTGTGTGCATTTCAGACCTACCTGGATGAAGATTCGCAGAGAGTGTTTTCTTTTCTGCCGTGTAGTCTTTGAAGATTAAACAAGGAGGAAATCCTTTGTGGAAGATGTCAAATGTGGCTCCTCTTCTGTGATTTGTATTCATAAACTTTTCACTAGTTTTCAGAGATTACAGAAATGTAAATAAACTGTCTCAAAATCCTATATTTACAGGAATTTACACCATAATTTTTCAAGTGACAGCATAACACTGTTTTAAAAAAAATTGCTTTCACATTAAAGAGGAATCGCATTTTAAACAGAAAATGTGTTTATATGAAATTACACATATAGTTATGTTATACAATAGTTTATAGTTTTACAATTAGTTCTTCATGTTTGAACTGCCATTTTAAATTTGATCCTGTGTAGGGGCTGCCACAGACACATTATATTTCTGAGTCTTTAATTTGACAAAAGGCTAAAGTCAAATCAGGTTATAGACTTCAGAATTATTATGTGCCAATGGCACCAAGAATACAGCAAATATGTCTGATTACTATCTTCCCAAACGATGAAACAGTAAATAGAAAACAATTAAATCCATATAACTACTAAGTCCATCTTGAAACTTCTTTAAACATGCATTTTCATTTAATAGGAATTTTTCACTGGTTAATACTGATAGATAGATAGATAGATAGATAGATAGATAGAAATATAGATTGGGAAAAAGCAAATTTAAGAGGCTAATATATGTACCAAAAGTATATGGAATGTATCTGGTTAGCAGTCAGGGTTTTACTCTTGCTGGAACACTATGAGCCTCATTCAATTCCGAGTTGCCCAATTGAATAGACCTCTATATAAGCACATACAAAAAAATTTAAACAAACTGTTTAGTTACTGAACCTCTATCCAAAACAAAGGTTTTCACTAACTAAAAACTTCTGTCAAAAAAATATCTTATGTGCTTATATAGAGCCCTATTCAATTGACAACTTTCACATTGAATGAGGACCTATGAGTTTTATTTGGGTCAAAACCCCTAGTGCAAATAGTTTGCAGAATGCCACTTTCCCACTTTGCTCAGATGAAGCCACTGAAAATCAAGCTTCACTAATACTATAGTTATTGATTATATATATTTAAAACACTGTTTTATCCAGACTATTTGTGGTTGGAAAAAAGGCATCAAACATAAATGTATTACAATTTAAATATGTCACAACCATTATGAAGTGAACTATCAAACTTGTCACATTTGTGGGAGGAAATTAACTCCTCCCTGTCACTGTCATTAAAAAAGGTTGGTATAATTTCCAAAATGTCATTGACATTAGTTTATGTTTGTTTTAGAAATGACTAAAGGATCATTGTATTTTATTTTAAAAAAATCCCATTTGTGCAGTATGTAACAAACTAACAACATTTGCAACTGCATAGCCATAAATATAAAACAAGTTTTAGAGAAAATATTAATTTTTGGAAATTATTTGTGTAGAAAGTTTCTATATTGTCTGATCTGAGTATTTTCTGCCAGCTTGGAGTCTTAGGGACCTAAGCTAGTTGGATACTTTGGCATTTACGTGTCAACTTGACATGTAAATTGCCAACCTATCGATCCAAATCCAGCAAAAATTTAGCGTTGTAGAAGGCAGCACTGAATAGAGTAAAATGAGCTGTGTTGGCAAGTTAGCTGTCACATTAAAATTTTCCTCAAAGCCTCCCCAATCGGATATACTTGTGCTTCACGCAAGTTACTTACTACACGTAAGCACCTTTTCCCTCTCCAATCCTATGTGTACTCCAACCACCCATAGAGGCATAAAAATGCCTCTGAAAATAATTAAAATGTCATGTGATGCTATAATCGCTATAACATCTTAACCGAGTCAGACATGAGACTTGATTTCTTATATCCAATGCAACTAAGAGGTTAATAGCACCCCACCATCACATAAACATCAACCATAGTTGGGGGATCTCATGGATTCTCCCCTTTATACACCTATCCCTATGAACCCAGGATTCCCTTATTTGAAGTACATTAAATGTGGGAACCCTGGGGATTCCCTCCTTCCTGCACAAGAAAGAAGCCCGGAATTCCCTCCTCCCATGAGGAGAGTGAACTGTAAGGATTACCTCAACAGATAAACCCCGATCCCCACTGATATCAATAAATATGGGGGTCTCTAGAGACCACCATGGCACCAAAATATTAACCCTGTGCCCTGTGCATGGAGTTAACATGAGATCCTGTAACTGTAGGGTTAATGTTTTTCCATTAGGGTGCCATGGGAGCCCCTATGGTAATAGGGGGTTAATTTTAGGATACCATGGGAGTTCTTTAAGTACCACCATTGTAGCAAGGGTTAAGTTAGAATAGCCCTAACTTTGATACAATTAGTACACCTTCTACATGTTACTGGTACTATGTAATTTATATTTCCATCCTATATGAAATCTAGAACCATACATTTTTACGTTTTCTCAGTGCTTAACACTGAAGCTATATATATATCTGTCAAAACTACATGAAAACTTTATTGTGCACTCCAAACAACTCTGAAATAAAAAAAAAGGTTCATCTACTATAACTCACCAGTACATGCAAAATCATCTATTTAAAAAAAGATACAAATCTCAAGGGAGCAAGGGCGAATTAAATGTGGTAGGAACCATATAATCTCAGTGGATGCCTCCTACCTTGGGGACTCTACCTAGTGTAGGAAGACCCTTATTCTTCCAAATAACCCTCCAGCTCAATAGGATAAAAGCTGTGTGCCACTTGTCTTCTTGAAACAGAGATAGTATCTACAGTCAGGTGCATAAATATTAGGACATCGACACAATTCTAATCTTTTTGGCTCTATACACCACTACAATGGATTTGAAATGAAACTAACAAGATGTGCTGTAACTGACTTTCAGCTTTAATTTGAGGGTATTTACATCCAAATCAGGTGAACGGTTTAGGAATTACAACAGTTTGTATATGTGCCTCCCACTTTTTAAGGGACCAAAAGTAATGGGACAATTGGCTGCTCAGCTGTTTCATGGCCAGGTGTGTGTTATTCCCTCATTATCCAATTTACAAAGAGCAGATAAAAGGTCCAGAGTTCATTTCAAGTGTGCTATTTGCATTTGTTGCTGTTAACTCTCAATATGAGATCCAAAGAGCTGTCACTATCAGTGAAGCAAGCCATCATTAGGCTGAAAAAACAAAACAAACCCATCAGAGAGACAGCAAAAACATTAGGTGTGGCCAAATCAACTGTTTGGAACATCCTTAAAAAGAAAGAACGCACCGGTGAGCTCAGCAACACCAAAAGGCCCAGAAGACCACGGAAAACAACTGTGGTGGATGACCGAAGAATTATTTCCCTGGTGAAGAAAACACCCTTCACAACAGTTGGCCAGATCAAGAACACTCTCCAGGAGGTAGGTGTATGTGTGACGAAGTCAACAATCAAGAGAAGACTTCACCAGAGTGAATACAGAGGGTTCACCACAAGATGTAAATCATTGGTGAGCCTCAAAAACAGGAGGGCCAGATTAGAGTTTGCCAAACAACATCTTTAAAAGCCTTCACAGTTCTGGAACAACATCCTATGGACAGATGAGACAAGATCAACTTGTACCAGAGTGATGGGAAGAGAGCAGTATGGAGAAGGAAAGGAACTGCTCTTGATCCAAAGCGTACCACCTCATCAGTGAAGCATGGTGGTGGTAGTGTCATGGCGTGGGCATGTATGGTTGCCAATGGAACTGGTTCTCTTGTATTTATTGATAATGTGACTGCTGACAAAAGCAGCAGGATGAATTCTGAAGTTTTTCCGGCAATATTATCTGCTCATATTCAGCCAAATGCTTCAGAACTCATTGGACGGTGCTTCAAAGTGCAGATGGACAATGACCCGAAGCATACTGCAAAAGCAACCAAAGAGTTCTTTAAGGGAAATAAGTGGAATATTGTGTAATGGCCAAGTCAATCACCTGACCTGAATCCGATTGAGCATGCATTTCACTTGCTGAAGAAAAAACTGAAGGGAAAATGCCCCAAGAACAAACAGGAACTGAAGACAGTTGCAATAGAGGTCTGGCAGAGCATCACCAGGGATGAAACCCAGCGTCTGGTGATGTCTATGCATTCCAGACTTCAGGCTGTAATTGACTGCACAGGATTTGCAACCAAGTATTAAAAAGTGAAAATTTGATTTATGACTGTTAATCTGTCCCATTACTTTTGATCCCTTAAAAAGTGTGAGGCACATATACAAACTGTCGTAATTCCTACACCGCTCACCTGACTTGGATGTAAATACCCTCAAATTAAAGCTGAAAGTCTGCAGTTAAAGCACGTGTTGTTTGTTTCATTTCAAATCCATTGTGTTGGTGTATAGAGCCAAAAAGATTAGAATTGTGTCGATGTCCCAATATTTATGGACCTGACTGTATATAAATGATGAAAAAACTCAGCTATTTAATAGTAATAATATACTGGTAGGGCTAATACAGAAATAAGATACATAAAAAGTAAAAACTATAATTGAACATGGTATATTGAGTATGTTTATGGTCCATAACTATCAACAAGCATTGTTTACTCTATCCAGATAAATTGTGCAAAAAAAAATATGCCTCATATCAGTACTTCTTATTAGTAATACAAACAAATGCTAAAGTTGTATGCCATGTATGCACTCAGTAATGAGGTCCCAGTCTTAGTAGATATAGAGGATGGCAGATATATCCGCCTATTTTAATATATACATATCTCTGAATAAAGTCTAGCATATAGTACTTAAATAGTTTAATAATGCGATAAATTCATTCTGCTCTAAATTGTCCAAAGAATCTACTTATCTGAAGGTCCTCAGTTGCCAAAAACCAGACGATCGTTTCTCCGAAAATAAACGGCTTCCTCAGTGGATGGCCATGTCAATAGTGGGGGTCTCTACCACATTTATTTCGCCCTTGCGCCCTTGAGATATGTATCTTTTTTGAATAGATGATTTTGCATAGTCTGGTGAGTTATAGTAAATTAACCTTTTTTTATTTCAGCGTTGTTTGGAGTGCACAATAAAGTTTTCACATTCTATATGACACACATCATGACAAGTTGATGTGTACAGTAAAGGAGAGGAATAGGGAGAAAGACATGGAGAGAAAGGGAGAGGGAGAGGAAGAGAGGAGAGGGGAAGGGGAGGAGAGTAAGAAAGAGAGAGAGAAGGGAGAGGAAGGGAGGGGGGAGATTGAGAAAGAGTGAGAGAAAATGAGGGGAGAGGGAAAGAGAGAGAGGGAGAGAGAAAGAGATAGAAGGGAGGCAAATAGGGAAAAGGACATGGAGAGAAAGGGAGAAAGAGAGGGGGAGGGGGGAGGAAGAGAGAGAAGGAGATGGAGAGAATGGAGAGAGAAGGGGGGAGTGTGTGAGAGAGAAGGTGATATATATATATATATATATATATATATATATATATATATTTTTTTTTTTTTGCACTGGGGGGAGGGACAAACTTAGAGACAGCCCCGGGTGGCAAAAGCTCTAGCTACGCCAGTCAGGCCCTTGCATTGTCTCTCTCATATAGACTTTACCTGGCACTCTATTAACTACCTTGCCCTGCATCTCTCTCCTCTTGCTCTGAGTATCTCTTTTCTATTTTGCACTGGCAGTCTCCTTTGTCCTAAGTGTCTCTCTCCTCCCAACCCTAGCACACACTCTCTTGCATTGCACTGGCTGACTTGTAGACAATCAGACACCACCATCCATCATGTCGTCAGTGTATACTAAGATAAAAATGTTAGTTTGTCATATTTTTGCACTGGGGCCCTCCATTCCCTAGCTCCACAACTGCATCCACTGATGTCAAAACACACCCTCATAATCCAGCTCTGAGGAAATGATTAAACAAATACAAAATGGATTATTGTACTAGTTAATAGTGCTTAAACCCCCCCCCCCCCCCCCAAAAAGAAAAAATATGTCCATGGCTTACACAGCTGTTAATGTTGTTAGTTTGGTACATACAAGACAAACAAGTACATTTTTATTTCAGTGACATGCCCCGAGGAATGGGAGAAATAATTTAAGCCCCTTAAACTTAATCACAGAGTAACAAGTAATGCCTTTAATCAGTGGCGGACCTAGAGAATGGAGTGTCCTAGTGCAAAAAAAGTTTTGTGCCCTCCCTCTCAGTGCTCCTCCTCCTGATCGCTTCTCCTAACAGCTCCCATCCTGTAGACCCCTTCCCATAATAGCAGACCCTTACCCATTGTTGTTCCACCCCCAGGACCCTTTAGTAGCTTCAGTAGAAATGCTCTTATTTAAACAGGCTCACCCCAATTTCAGACTGGGGGGGCAGGGGGGGGGGGGGGTTGTGCAACCAAGGATTCACAGGGGACTTCCTACACTGCAGTAAAAAAAATGTAAATGCATAATTATGTTTTTTTTAAATTACACTGCACTGCCCCCCAAAGAGGAGGGCCCTGGTGCACTGCACCACTGGTAGATCCACACCTGGTTAAGCATCAGGATTGCTTTATGCTTATCGCAGACCTGCTTCAATTCACTAACTGTCTTAGGGTTCCCCACATCCACTGGAAAGGTAGTTCCACTTATCTACTACTCTTTTCAGCAATGTTTAGTACTCTCTCTCACACATTACCCATACATTTTCCACCTTCCAACTTCAAATCATTACCTCTTGTTCTTGCGTTGCTCTTTTTTTTGGAAGAAATTCTTGTCTGAACTATTAAATCCTATGTATCTAAAGGTTTCTATCTCCCTTGTCTCCTCTTATCTATAGTTATTAAGATGATGAAGTCTTTCCTTATAAGTTTTGTTATTTAGACCTTGCACCCACCTTTGTATTCCAATACAGTCACATACTGTATAAAACAAGTGGCTGATCTGTTGCTTAGTTGGTACACTTTAACCTGGAGATAAAATACTGGTGTTAGCATTGAATTTGTGCCTATTTGGAGAGCAAGAGCCCACTATATGATGCTGGTTCAACATGAGCTGTAAGAGCATCTTATCAGCACTCTGAAGGCCACTTAAGTAGTAAGTCCACTCGGAAGAACATTTTACTTTCTTCAACAAGATGAGCCTTTTAAAGGAATAATCCAATACACTTGAAGCAAAAAGCATTACAACATGTTGTTGCTATTAAGAGTAGTGATTGTTAGAATTGGCCCCGCTCAGCATCTTCCATTCAAGTCGTCTTCACAGCTCTTGGGATTCTAAGTGTTTGGTCATTTCAACAACAGCCACTTCAGTGTAGGAAACAAGATAAGAGCAGACTGACATGTTATAAGCACTACATCAGGTCCCTTAATACACAAATCACATCATGAGATTCTCTTCAATAAACATACACGGCCATACTTATGAGGTAGTTGCGGCAGACTAAGGAGATAGACGGGTTAGACCTTAGTTTGACAAATAATGGACGACAAGAATGACAATTAATTTAATTACATGTTTTAAGGGACATGGTGTGAATTATTTTCTTTATTGCATTAGAAAAATGGGTATTTGATAATGTATCACATTGTATTTTCTTTTTTCAAGAAAATATCTCACAGCACAAAAACGTATTCAGATTTTTAACTGCTCCTGGATGCTTGTCCTCTGCCAACCAATGAGATTTCCAGATTAAAGTATGCTCCCTGCACTTCCTGTTAGTTTCAATGAATATTAAACAGGTTTTACTTAATATTTAGAAAAAAAAACACATTTTTGTAATGTTTGAAACATGCTCTTTTAAATGCTTGAAACAAACGATTGCCCTTCCATGTTCATTTAAGTTAATCCAGGGATAAATGTGATTGTCATTTCGGGGATCAGGATGAATCATAACAGTTACCAAAAAACTATTATCTATGTTTTATTAGTTTACATTAAAGGCACTTCATCTTAAATTGAATCAAAATGTTAAATAATAAGTTTGGATTTTATATTTCTTAAATATTATTTATAGATTCACAAAGATGGCTGTATTTTATGACATGGAAATATAATAAGTGCATTGATATAATCTGCAGTACAAGCAAAAATGACATTTATTTTGGGCACCAAATTTGATTTACTGCACTTTCTCTTACCTTCCATATATTTCTACTAACTTTTTTTGAGACACATGAAAAAAATAATTTTAAGCCTAACATAGACTGATTTTACTCACTATTAAAGCTATATTGTACTTTACATATTTCCCTCTCTACAGTTTGAACAATACAAACTCCAAAGTGATTTTTATAATATAATAATAATTTACAAAACTGGATTGCATGTTCCAAGTGCCTAGCACACTTACAATTCATAAACCACTGACAGCATCACATTCTATGAGATTTTCTTTTTCCTTTTTACCAACTGTACACATTGCTTCTTGCTCTATCTGTCACAAAGGCTTGTTACAAGGTTTCTGTCTAATTCTCATGGGGAGGTATGTGTGTTACTGAAGGCTTAGTGTTTAGAGATAGATAAATGGCTTTCAATAAACATGCACAGGGTCTGGGACCAAACAGGGATTTGCTAAATGCAACATGTTGGATGAGAATAGCCAAAAAGCAATAAAATGCAGTCTGAACACAAAAACCCTGAGGGATTTGTTTGGTTTGGGACCATTCAGTCTGTCAATGTTGTTTACCAAGCTCAGTTTCTTTTACATGTCTAAGAGATAAGAAGGTTACATTAGCTGTAGGCTAAAAACTGGCTTCACACAATTGCATTTTAACGCTAAGTGATTGCCTCTTTAATGAAAAGCACCCAACATTTGGGAGAGAACAAACTCCTACTAATGACACTTCAGTTTCCTGAAACCTTTTCCAAGTACTTAACACTTAGAGTGTTCTCTAAAAGAGTGGTTGAAAGGGATGCAAAAAAGTATACTTTAGGGCAGTGTACCTATCCTAATCTTTAAACACTTTGATGTGTGAAAATAATCTATAGGATAAAGACTGTTTGATTACACTTAATCAACATTACACCTACAAAGCTACCATTTTGCATGTGTTTAATCTTCATTGCAAATATGTACAAATTATCAGTCAAGGCAGGGGGCTTGTTAACTTTTCATACTTAACTGAGACCTAATCGGGACCCCGTGATGATACAAATCTGTAAAACTTCTCATTTGGGGAAAAATCCTAGTAAAGATTTTTTAATGGTGTTATCTATATGACTAAAGCAAGTTGTCATGCTTTCAACTTATAATAGAACCAAGTGGAGGCTCCTGATGGAGTAAAATAGTAAGGCTGGCAATGGGAGGATATGGGCCTTCTGGCACTTTTTATGTCTTTCAAGCTAGTTTTAGGCCCTTCGACTTGGTTTTCATTGTGTTGCGTTTTTTTTTTTTTTTTTATCGCTTATGCGATTTTCATTTGTGAAAAAAAGCCAAATATGCCTCAACATAACTTGCAACCTGACTCACAGGCTCCCTGGTTCTCCCCCTATGCTGTGTGTAAGTTAATTTGAGGCATATATATATATTTTTTTTCAGGTCTTTCCAGTTCCGTGGTTTGGGCATTAAAGTGGGATTTTTGCGAGACGCACAGTGCATGTACAGGTTTTGGTCCTAAGTCGTACAGGTCATAAGTCCCGCTTGCGCCGCTGGCGAGGAGTCGTACGGGTAGCTTTCTACACATAGCACTGGGTAAGAAATTGAAATGGATAGGTCTTATGCAAGTCCTGAAGTATTCTACATAGACGAAACAAATTCAAGAAAAGGCCCTTTATCTACATACATAACGTCTTATTGAAATATGGCTAGAGTTTTGTTACGAAAACCTTTGATTCCATATTAATAATTAGAGGCCACTCGTTGAGTTTAGAAAAAAGGAGGTTTTCCATTGAGAAAAAAAAATATTTATAGCAGATGACAGTCAAAACTTTTAAACCAATGGGGCTTGTGATGGCAGGTTTTAAAAAGGATTTAGATATTTAGTGGAAAATGGCTTTCATAGTTCTGACATTTAATATAAATGGAATCATGGATAGGTATATGAATAGGATACATTGCAGGCATGTGAAGTCAGCAAATAGTCCAACTTGGAATTTTAAATAAATGTTTACTTTCTGTTGCATTGTTTTTTTGTTTTTTTTTGCCACTCTTTATTAGTTTACATTTTTACATATAGTTTTGTATTTTCACAATACAATATTTAGTGCTCACTCAAGAGACATTGCAAGTGAAAACATAATTTTAGAAGAATGCAAATAATGCCATTCTTACAATCTCACTGGATTCAGAGCATTTTCTGCAAGAAACATATTAAATGTTGTGTCACACTTAGGCTGTAATTGTGCCCACAATATTATATTTCCTTCAGAGACAAGACCAGTCTGAATTTAGCAAGCCTTAAAACAATATTTCTTCCCATCACCCCCTCCCAGACTGACTCTACTAGCAAGTAAATCCACGGTGGGAGGGAAAGCAAGCCACATCCTACTTAACTCATCATCAATGCTTCTTAATCAAAACTTTATAACTTAAATAATATACTTAAACGTAAACGTAACTTAAATAATATAAATACAATTTGTAATTTAAAATGAATTTTGTAAATTTAAAGATTAGAATACAAAATTACTAAGAGGTGACCCAATCACTCTGACTTTGAGTTCAAATAATGAACATGAGGGTTAAAACAAGTTAATAGTAATAATTAAAACAATAAATAAAAAATAAGGGGGTGGAAAAGAAAAATGTGGAAATACATTTAATGTCTTCCCCCAATGGGAAACTACATATCCATAAAATTATGCCATCTTTTAAAAAATAAAATCAGAGCCTGATTTTGAATCACTTAAAGTGTCTCCATTAGCTCAATTTCCCTAACTTTGTCCAGTACTCTCAGATAATTGATAATTCTGAAGACCTCCACTTTCTTGCTACACATAAACATCCAGCAAGAATGGCTGATATTAATTTCTTTCATTGTGTGGTACTACTGGATCCTAGATTACATATAATTAATTGATTACCTTAATTAATCACTCTAGACACATCCAGAACTGCTCCACCTTGGGGCACTGCCAACAAATATAAAAGATGGAGCCATGCTGGCCTCATTCCCACCAACACAGAAGTGCAAACAGTGGAATAAATAGAGTGGAGGAATTATACAATCTCATCATAAACGTATACACATTTTCTTTAAGGTCCTAGAGGCATCCTTTCAAAAGTTCTGTCAATCATCCACATCTAGAAGACCTTGACAGACAGCTTCCAACTTTAACATATAATAATAAGTCTTTTCATCTCCTGACATGGTAAGCAAGTTGTAAATTGCTAATAATGCTATCATTACGTGGGCCCTCGAATATACAAAGAGCTTTTTAGATGAGGGTGGGGAATAAATAGTTATTTTTATGCTGGGTTTTAAACATAAACTAAGTTCTATATAGATCAAAATAGTATATATAGTTTTATGTAACAAAAAATTATTATTAGTACATGTTTATATTTCACTTACTTCAAAATGCAATCCACATTTTAATTTTAGTCAATTAATAAATAGTCTGTATTTATAGTATGTTCCAATGTTTACATTTGTATTGATCTTATGAAAGTGCTTTGACGATAACATTGATTTAAAAAGAAAAAAAGGATTTCTCAATAAAACATAAAAGGAGAGTAAACATGATGAAATCTAATTCCTACTATGATTCATGTGACTTGGGTACTGTGCCTGCAAGTCCGATCTGTATGTTTGTGATTTGCTTTTTACTTGCTATTTCTTCATGTGGAAATAATTTCCCCATTCATACAGTTCCTCCTTAATGAGGAGGAGGAATGAAGTTATTTTTAGGCCTGGGAGTCAGTTAGATTTTCAATAATGTTTGTACTTATCCAACTCTTTCATGAGTTGAGCACAGCAGGAAATTGCTCTTTGTTTTAACAAATTGTTTACCTTTGAACTACTGCAAAATGCGAACCCTATCAAAGGTCTTATCAGCAACGTACCTCAGCATGAGAGTGAGAGGAACAACAAACCAGTGATGGTGTGCTAATTGAGTGATAGGATTGACAGGGTGTTTCAAAGGGAAGTCTACTCAGCCTAATTCTGGAACATTTTTTCGAGCAATTAGCTTGGTATCCAAGCTATTTATGTGTTCTCCACTTGATGTACTGAACCGGCATGTTCTAATATAATATTTTATGAGGCCCTGAAAACATGGATGCTTTGGATTGTACTCAGTAAGGGTGAAAGGAAACTCTACAACTCACAGAAAAGGTCCCATTTATATACATATACATATTTCTATTTATGTCTAAACGTATATATATATATATAAAAAAAATAAAAATATATATATATATATTTATATATATATATATATATATATATATATATATATATATATATATCCTACTCAGGATTGTTATTGTCAGCATTACTATTAGGTAGCTCCACAATCTTATGTCAGAAAGAACGTGTAAATAAATAGTGACATAAAAAGTGACCCCACAACCAGATACAACAGTCCTTCTTTCTGTTCTCTTATGCAGGATACATTTTATCTTGGACATGCTAGGGGTCAGACATCCTCTTTCTGAAGCCCCTAGGTTAAATTCATGCTGGTAATATTAAGGGATCCTATTTTATCCGCCGGAAGATATATATATATATATATCACAAAGTGAGCTCACAGAAATGCGTCCCTCGCAAAGCGAGGGAGGCAGTTTGGGCTGCAAATGTGGTCCTCGCAAAGCAAGGGGCCACATTTGTGGAGGTGGAGGCTCCCACGTCAGCTGCAATGAGCCGAAGGCTCATTGCAGGCCATGAATGAGGACCCTCACAAAGCAAGGGGCCGCATTTGCGAAGGTGGAGATAAACTGCAATGAGCCGAAGGGTCATTGCAGGCCACAAATGCGGAGCTCGCAAAGCAAGAGTTCGCCTTTGCTCAGGTGGAGGCTCTATGGCGCCTCAAACTCGGTAAAAAACAACCCAGAAAAGCGGGACTTTGAAAAAAAAAAGGTCGCAAAAATACAAAGTTACTGCCCGAAACGCGTACATACAAAAACACAAAATACATTGAAAAAAAAAAAAACATCACACACATCATGGGGGTAACGCCTGGACGTGAGGTGGGAGTGAGGTTGCACGCCAATTTAAGTTGCATTTAAGAAGTTTCGGCACTTGAAAATCAGCAACGCGACCAAAAAAATGGAGGATGAAAAAATTAAAACAAGGCTAAAGGAGACAAAGCCGCGAAAATCACCGCCAGGCAAGTACGAATTACACAAGAACGTAGGAGATACACAATATATCATTACAACAGACGTAAAATGCTCTCAAGCCAAGTAACACATACAAAAAAAAATCCATTTTACAACACTAACTGGAAACTAATAACATTAGGATTCTAAAATGCCGCTTTAATCGCCTAAAGAAATTATTTGCCCTCGCGCACAGTGCCTATTTACACTGCACACTTGCCACATTGCTGACACTTTATTAATTTATATTACTTAATTAATTCAATGCACTCACACTTTTTTTTGTTGTACACTGTACTTATATATCTATCTTCGCGATGAAGGGGCGAGGCTCACAATAAATGCCACGGAGGACCAAAAACCTTACATTGTGTGGTAAACAGCATTGCCATGCCATACAATTTTATTGCCGTCATTTTTGGTGGGCAAGTCGCTAATATATATATATATATATATATATATATATATATATATATATATATATATATATGTATATATATACAGTGGATATAAAAAGTCTACACACCCCTGTTAAAATGTCAGGTTTCTGTGCAGTAAAAAAAATTAGACAAATATAAATCATTTCAGAACTTTTTCCACCTTTAATGTGACCTATAAACTGTACAACTCAATTGAAAAACAAACTGAAATCTTTTAGGTGGAGGGAAGAAAAAAAATAAAAATAATGTGGTTGCATAAGTCTGCACACCCTCTTATAACTGGGGAGGTAGCTGTGTTCAGAATTAAGCAATCAAATTCCAAATCGTGTTAAATAGGAGTCAGCATACACCTGCCATCATTTAAAGTGCCTCTGATTAACCCCAAATAAAGTTCAGCTGCTCTAGGTGGTCTTTCCCCGCATCCCACAGCAAAAGCCATGGTCCACAGAGAGCTTCCAAAGCATCAGAGGGATCTCATTGTTAAAAGGTATGTCAAGAGAAAAGTACAAAATAATTTCCAATGCATTAGATATACCATGGAACACAGTGAAGACAGTCATCATCAAGTGGAGAAAATATGACACAACAGTGACATTACCAAGAACTGGAGCTCCCTCCAAAATTGATGAAAAGACGAGAAGAAAACTGGTCTGGGAGGCTACCAAGAGGCCTACAGAAACATTAAAGGAGCTGCAGGAATATCTGGCAAGTACTGGCTGTGTGGTACATGTGACAACAATCTCCCGTATTCTTCATATGTCTAGGCTATGGGGTAGAGTGGCAAGACGAAAGCCTTTTCTTACGAAGAAAAACATCCAAGCCAAGCTACATTTTGCAAAAACACATCTGAACTCTCCCAAAAGCATGTGGGAAAAGGTGTTATGGTCTGATGAAACCAAGGTTGAACTTTTTGGCCATAATTCCAAAAGATATGTTTGGCGCAAAAACAACACTGCATATCACCAAAAGAACACCATACCCACAGTGAAGCATGGTGGTGGCAGCATCATGCTTTGGGCTGTTTTTCTTCAGCTGGAACTGGGGCCTTAGTTAAGATAGAGGGAATTATGAACAGTTCCAAATACCAGTCAATATTGGCACAAAACCTTCAGGCTTCTGCCAGAAAGCTGAACATGAAGAGGAACTTCATCTTTCAGCATGACAACGACCCAAAGCATACATCCAAATCAACAAAGGAATGGCTTCACCAGAAGAAGATTAAAGTTTTGGAATGGCCCAGCCAGAGCCCAGACCTGAATCCGATTGAAAATCTGTGGGGTGATCTGAAGAGGGCTGTGCACAGGAGATGCCCTCGCAATCTGACAGATTTGGAGTGTTTTTGCAAAGAAGAGTCAAAATGTTCCATGCTGATAGACTCATACCCAAAAAGACTGAGTGCTGTAATACAATCAAAAGGTGCTTCAACAAAGTATTAGTTTAAGGGTGTGCATACTTATGCAACCATATTATTTTATTTGTATATTGTTCTTTCCTCTAACTAAAATATTTCAGTTTGTTTTTCAATTGAGTTGTATAGTTTATAGGTCACATTAAAGGTGGAAAGTTCTGAAATTATTTATTTTTGTCTCATTTTTTTTACAGCACAGAAACCTGACATTTTAACAGGGGTGGGCTCACGCTTGCAGGCTTGCGTAGTGAGGGCCGCGGCTCGCAAAGCGAGGGCCTCAGTTGCTGGCATGGAGCTCCTTGCCAGCAACTGCGACCCTCGCAAAATTTACGTTGTAATGCAAACAACACAACACACCAACTGCGACCCTCGCAAAGTTTACCTCGCAACACAAACAACATACAAGACACGTTAACACTCATTACGACCTCGCAAAAATCGTCCGCAACTCGCGAACATGAAAAAAATCAAAACACAATAAATACACACAACACATACATAAAAAGCTTACCTACAGCAAGAGGGAGCATCCAGGACCTCAAATGCAACTTACACCTTCATTTAACTAAAAATAAAAGCGTTTAGACACAAAAAAATTCTCTATGCAAGAGAAAAAATGTCCGCCGAACAAAACGAAAACGAGGCTACAGCACTCTAAAACACCACAAGAAACTTGCAAAACACCACAAAAGAACTACGGATATTCCGCTAAGACGCATACCACACATTACCCGCCATTTTCCGACAATGCGGAAGTACACAACTACGATAACGGTTTGGTCTCGCGCACGCACACTATTACACTGCACACATTCAGCACGCTTACACAGCAGCTCCACACCACTAATGCTGCAGCAACATCAAAACAGATTGCAGCTCTTCAACACAATGCTTCAAAATAGGTAAAGTATATTCATTTATTAATGTATCATATATTTCATTATTACACACCAAACAGCATTAGCTCACTTACAATTTCATTGCCGTCATTTTTTGACGGGCAATTCGCTAGTATATATATATATATATATATATATATACAGTATATATATATATATATATATATATATATACAGGGAGTGCAGAATTATTAGGCAAATGAGTATTTTGACCACATCATCCTCTTTATGCATGTTGTCTTACTCCAAGCTGTATAGGCTCGAAAGCCTACTACCAATTAAGCATATTAGGTGATGTGCATCTCTGTAATGAGAAGGGGTGTGGTCTAATGACATCAACACCCTATATCAGGTGTGCATAATTATTAGGCAACTTCCTTTCCTTTGGCAAAATGGGTCAAAAGAAGGACTTGACAGGCTCAGAAAAGTCAAAAATAGTGAGATATCTTGCAGAGGGATGCAGCACTCTTAAAATTGCAAAGCTTCTGAAGCGTGATCATCGAACAATCAAGCGTTTCATTCAAAATAGTCAACAGGGTCGCAAGAAGCGTGTGGAAAAACCAAGGCGCAAAATAACTGCCCATGAACTGAGAAAAGTCAAGCGTGCAGCTGCCGCGATGCCACTTGCCACCAGTTTGGCCATATTTCAGAGCTGCAACATCACTGGAGTGCCCAAAAGCACAAGGTGTGCAATACTCAGAGACATGGCCAAGGTAAGAAAGGCTGAAAGACGACCACCACTGAACAAGACACACAAGCTGAAACGTCAAGACTGGGCCAAGAAATATCTCAAGACTGATTTTTCTAAGGTTTTATGGACTGATGAAATGAGAGTGAGTCTTGATGGGCCAGATGGATGGGCCCGTGGCTGGATTGGTAAAGGGCAGAGAGCTCCAGTCCGACTCAGACGCCAACAAGGTGGAGGTGGAGTACTGGTTTGGGCTGGTATCATCAAAGATGAGCTTGTGGGGCCTTTTTGGGTTGAGGATGGAGTCAAGCTCAACTCCCAGTCCTACTGCCAGTTCCTGGAAGACACCTTCTTCAAGCAGGGGTACAGGAAGAAGTCTGGATCCTTCAAGAAAAACATGATTTTCATGCAGGACAATGCTCCATCACACGCGTCCAAGTACTCCACAGCGTGGCTGGCAAGAAAGGGTATAAAAGAAGAAAATCTAATGACATGGCCTCCTTGTTCACCTGATCTGAACCCCATTGAGAACCTGTGGTCCATCATCAAATGTGAGATTTACAAGGAGGGAAAACAGTACACCTCTCTGAACAGTGTCTGGGAGGCTGTGGTTGCTGCTGCACGCAATGTTGATGGTGAACAGATCAAAACACTGACAGAATCCATGGATGGCAGGCTTTTGAGTGTCCTTGCAAAGAAAGGTGGCTATATTGGTCACTGATTTGTTTTTGTTTTGTTTTTGAATGTCAGAAATGTATATTTGTGAATGTTGAGATGTTATATTGGTTTCACTGGTAAAAATAAATAATTGAAATGGGTATATATTTGATTTTTGTTAAGTTGCCTAATAATTATGCACAGTAATAGTCACCTGCACACACATATATCCCCCTAAAATAGCTAAAACTAAAAACAAACTAAAAACTACTTCCAAAAATATTCAGCTTTGATATTAATGAGTTTTTTGGGTTCATTGAGAACATGGTTGTTGTTCAATAATAAAATTAATCCTCAAAAATACAACTTGCCTAATAATTCTGCACTCCCTGTATATATATATACTTAAAGGAAGCCATGTTTAAAATGGTATTGGATTACAAGAGTGAAGCCTTTGCAGGCACAGTTGCATGTCCCTGCCCAGGTTCCCAGAATGCAGTGGAATAACTGTATTTCTCTAACGCTTGAGCAGCACAAATAGTTTTTAACTTCTTTTAGGTGTTCAAAAATGTACTATTTATTTACTGTACTACTGGACGGTGAAGGACTTCTATCGCTCTTTTGCCCACCATAAATTAAATGATTTTTGTGGTAAACTACCTCCTCATAAAATCTACTACACAAGTTAGGAACCAGCTCCTCGGTGATGAGAGGCAATAATCTTGAATTTGCATGTCCCTGCTCAGGTTCCCAGAGTGCTGTGAAATAAATATATTTCTTGAAATTCTAAACAGGAAACACGATTTTTAACTTGTTTTAGACGTTCAAATGTTAGCACAAATGTACTATTTATTTTATTTATATATATATACTAGCAACTTGCCCGTCAAAAATGATGGCAATAAAAAGTGAAGCCTGGCAATGCTGTTTGCCACACAATGGGAGCCTCTCCCACCTCTACTTTACTGGCCTCGCAATGAGCACCTTTGGCGCTCATCACAGGCCTCGCAATGAGCGATTTCAGTGCTCATTGCAAGCCTCCCCCTCTCCCACCCTCTACTTTACTGGCCTTGCGGTGAGCGCCTTCGGCGTTCATCATGGGCCTCACAATGAGCGCATTTGTGTCTCTTTCCATTTCCCTTTCCTGTGTCGTTCCTCCCTCCCCTGTGTATTTAACCCCCTCCTCTAATTTGTGTTAGCTCTTTCATTTTACTTCCTGT